>CM021103.1:178812071-179225418 GCA_007115665.2 Sequoiadendron giganteum | reverse complement strand
TTCTAATATTATTTAGTAAAGAGCAAAGCCAATATTAAGCATATGATAGTAGACACAAAGTTCACAATTTGTATTGTATTGCTTCTAGTAAGAATGTACAAGTTACTACAATTCGAGATGTTTTTGGATTTTAAAACTCTTGTTAAAATTATAATTCAAGAGATATGTCTACAATTAAAAGGGTTGATTATACCTATTGATGAAATATCATTTACAAAAGACAAGAAACTACATCATCCACACAACTTTTGCTCAGATTATGTTTGTTTTTAAGTCAATAAAAAAGAGGGCACTTAAAATTCCAACCACATATTGACTCCATCGACATACGAAAAATTCATCGCCAACAATGGAAAATTAACGACATTAATATTTTTAATAAAATGAAAGTTTTTGAAATATATATTAAAAAATATTAATGCGGTTAATTTTCCACTATGGTGAATTGGTGGCGATAAATTTTACTTGGTGGTGAATTTTCCATTGCAATGAGTTTTTCATCTATGAATTGTTGGCTCCATCATATGGTGGTCATATCAATTAAATAAACCAACTTTTAAAAAGTGGTACACTTTTAGCCAAGTTAATTGGTTGCTTGTCCAAACCTTCTTTGCTATGTAGATAACAAACTTCCCTACTCCTTTACTTGATCTCCATTACAAATTTGAGTGTATCACACCTTTGTTTCTTGTTCATACAACAAGTCTTCATTCTTCCTATGCATAACTTGTATAGGTTCCTCATCGCCTCTTTGTGGTTTGAATTCCCCTTTTCAACAATTTTTCAATCCATGTCTTAATTGTTCCTCCATAGTTTAAAATTTCATTTATTTATAGGAAGGTGTCATGGCTAATCCCCATATTGATGAGAGGAACACAATTGGATGATTGTCTACCAAAGATTAAGTTGATCAAGTTTTATATGTACATCCTCTATCGATGTGTTATGATAATAAGATCTGAGAAAACCATAAAAGAACAATCCTCTTTCAACACAATCTAAGATCCCTCCATATTCCATCCAACACAAAAAAAAAAGCCCAGAAAGGTGATCTATCATCATTTATCAAGAATACAAAAAAAATGATGGGTTGCTTTTGGATAAATAAGAGTCAATAAAAGCTTGTGACATACAAGTTACAACTACCCTCAACATAGAATCTATCACCCTAAGTTCACTAATGGATCTGATTTCGTATATGATAAACATCACAAGAAACATGACATTTCTAATATTGGTAATATATCTATAGACAAGATGCTTTGATTGTGTAAAGTATGGATAGCAAAAAATCTCAATCATTTCTCTAAAATCCTAAAATATAAATCAAGATTATAGATCCCAATGCTCCTTTTCTTGTTTAACTCTCTTTACCTACTCTGCATGCAACGTTTCCTTCCAATTGCCCCTACACTTGCACAATTGCATGTATTATATGAATTGAATATAAATCTCTAAAAATTGTAGGCGATATTTTCATGGTCAAGAATCAAATACAAAGCTTAAAAAATTATAAACAAACAATTTCCATTCCAATAGGAAAATATTGTAAACATGATAAATATTTAACATTGTAGCCCTATTTTATTCTCACCTTTTCTTTACTAGTAAACTCAATTCATCAAATCAACCACAATATTTTTAATTTATTTGAAGAGGGAAGAACAAATTAAGTGTGACTAAATCTCATAGCTAGCTAGAGATACTATAAAGACAATTAGAGATGACTATTGTCTGAGCATTGAAATTTGATATAGAAAGAAGTTTGGAATGTGATAAATAGTAAAGATTCTAAGCTCGCATGCCTTGCTATAAAACATTATGAGAAAAAAAGTGATAAGAGCCAAGGCCCTCATAAGAATTAGGTTTGATAGATATGCAAAAATACTTTTCAGATCTGGAAGTAAGTTCTCAAGGAGTTTGGAAACCATTCAATTTAACATATTTGATCAAATTGTGAAAGTGCTAAAAATTTGTTGAAACAAAAAAATATTTGGATTTAAAATGTTTTAAAGTGAAAGTGCTGCCAATAAAAAATGACCTTTGAAGTTTTGAAGTTCTTAATAAATTGGATTTTTAATGGAATGACAATTTTATCATTTTTGCCTTTGTACCTCTATAGAGTAAAAAAAGGATCCTAGATCTAACTAGTAGATTAACTAGAATCAATGCTCTTTTTTCCCTCACATTCAAACAAAAAAACACTAAGGTTTTTATGGTTGGCTACCTACCTCAAAGGAGATCCAACTTGCTAGGTTTTGGTTCTTTTGAGTTGTAAAGAGGATGTATACTTTAATAAGCCTATTTGGCATAAACTCGAGATCTAAAATGTAATTTATTGCACTAACGAAATTGAAAAAAATATGGAATGTAATTAAAGATCTAAGAAATGGAGACAAAGAGGAACTTGCATATGAAAATTCTTACAAAATTGAGGGTTTTTGAATGCTTGAAGTCTGGTCTGGAGGGTATAGATCTGCTCTACACTTTTCTGCAACTTGTTGTTGGTGAAACTCCCAGATCCAATTTGCACACATGAAAAGAGGGGGAAAGGTTGTGCTGTATAGGGGTTTTCCTAATTCATACCCCATTTTGGTGTTTCCACCTCCACAAACAATAAATGATGATGGCAAAGAGGGCTTACCCTAAGTCAGGCAGAGGCCAAATGAACAGTAATCGATTGTAATGACAAATGACAAATGATAATGTTATCTTAGGTATGAAATCTTTGTTAAAGTGAAGTCCACACCACATGTTGCCACTAAAGGCTATTTGATGGATGCTTGAATTGCTTGAAGACCCACAAGAGGTTAGTCCATATAACAAAATAGATTGTTATAGCTAGCATGTGGAGGATAACTCATATACATGTTCATAAAAGTGCATATTACATCATGATAGTGCCTTGCTCGCAATGCTTAAATTTAAAATGAGAGGAAAACATTGTTTATATATGCACTCCAATTGATATTTTTGAATATAAGATGACTTGGGATCATTTTAATTCTCCAAGGACCAACACCAAATTGACATTTATTAAATAGGGAACCTTTAGGATAGGGGCATCCTTTCCCTTGTCTAGATGATTTTGACCCAAATTTCTTGAGATGTTGGGGATTTTAATATATTTTCCCAATCAATCTCCAAATTGAATAAATTATCAATACAATTAATGTTACATCAAAAATAGGGTGTCAATATAGTGTGAAATTGTCAAGGGTAAAATTTTCATGACACTACATTTATCCTTCACTTTAGTGAGAGTATTCTCTTACATTCATACTCACACTAAAGGAATGGACAAGAGATTTCTTTATCTACACATTGAAGAGATAAGATGCAACCAAGTTGAGAAATGCCCAAACCCCCAACTAAGGATTCCATGAATCCACAATGTTAAGACAAACATGAAGTAGATATATCACACACAAGACAAGGTAATATCTAGTCATACATAAGGAATCAAAGAGAAATCAAAGGAGATTATACATAAAAGAGTACACAAATCATACACAAGGAAAACACAATGCATACAATGAATACACAAAGAAAATAAGGAATACATAGAGAAAACACACAAAATACATGGAGAAAACACTTAGAATACATTGTTTAGAATGTGTGTCTCAAACTAACTGATGAAACCCTAGCTCAATCACCATCAAACACAAATTTTCCAAATTGTTGCTTTCATGGCCCTTTACTACAGTACTGTTGGATGTAGTTAATAAGGATGTGGGATGGCAGTCTTACCTACCATCTTGTGGAGGTCCTCATTTTCTTGTGTGGGTTGGTAGTATTACCCACCACCTCAAAACGATCCATGGAAGTTGCTGGTGGTGGTATGGTGGTTATCCCACCACCCCTCGATGATAGTTGGAAGGGGCTTGTGGTAGAGCAGGATCCATACTGCCACCCTGCGTTAGTCTATGAAGGTGGATTGCAGTAGTGTGGGCCATAGCACCACCTCATGATAAATTGTGAGTTGGTTTAGCGATGGTGCAATATAGATCTCGCCATCCCGTGGAAGCCAGTGAAGATATTCTGCGATAGTGCCAGGAACATGCTATCCCGCAAAGGTCTTTTGGAGGTGACTATGGTGCATCGGTGTCTTGTGGTATGGTGATAGTTGGAAATACTTTGTCAATGGGACTTTGTGGTATCAAAAGGAGTTGATACTTGGTCTCCTCATTGGTGATAAGAAAAAAAGTCAGATGGTGATGTGGCATGGAGCTATGAGTTGATTGCACAATATTGTTTTGAATCAACGTATTCATTGGCTCAATATTTTAAACCTAAGGGAGATAGTTTAATTACCTGATACCCATGTAACTACCTGTGATATATCATTGCTCATTGGTCAATGAGTCGGTACTACGACAACGTAGGTTAAGCTAACTTGAAGGAGTAGATAGATATATAGAGATGTCTGTAATGTAAGGTGGTATAGAATTGAATCGTATTGAATACATTAATGCAGTGTATTACATTGTAATAGATAGGTTGATCATGGGTTGAAGGGTAGTTGGTTGAAGATTAGAGTGAATTTAATGTTTTTGATCTGATTCTATGAATCGACACTTGAAAGAGAATAACTCTATAACTTGTATGTAATTGAAATTTTACTGTAATACAAGTGATCTCTACTTTGGTGTGTCGGTTTTTTCCCGAAAGGGTTTTCCCACATAAATATGGTGTTTTTTCTTTATTGCTTGTTTTGTTATTCTTGTATGTGCATCTTAAATGAACTGTGATTGCAAAGTTTTAAGTGGTTTTTTGTATCTCTCTCCTGAAGATTAGCATTAGGAATGTTTCTACACTTTACTTTCCTTTCAGTTGGTATCAGAGCTTGGACAACTTTGTTGTCCTTGTGGGTAAGACAAGTTTTTTGTGCTGATCTTGTTCAGTGGGAGTTTTGCAGAGAAAAATGGTTGTAAAATTATTGTAGGTTTAAGATGGTGAGCACATTTGAAAGAATCTAAATTGAGAAATTCAATGGTGGAAATTTTGAGTTGTGGAAAATCAAAATGGAATATTTTCTTGTGGATTGAGAGTTATGGACTATAGTGTCCTCTAAAAAACCATTAGCAACCTTGAAAGATGATTGGGATGCAATGGACTAGAATGAAAAGGGTTTGATCAGGTTGTTCTTGGCTAATTAGTTCTCTTGAATATCCATGAAGAAAAGACTGAAAAACTTCTATGGAAGAAGCTTGGTGACATTTATTAGGGAAAATCTCTGGTAAATAATTTATTCTTGAGGAAGAAGTTGTATTCTCTAAAGATGGAGGAAGGAGCGTCTATTGTAGATCATTTGAATACGTTTAACATGATCATTTCTCAGTTTGCATCTATGGGTGTGAAGATAGATGACAAGGATTGTTCCATGCTCCTATAGTGTTCATTTCTTGACACGTGGGATCGCCTGTTAATGGAAAATTTGAGTACAACCACTTTCAAGATGGAAGATGTGGTTTCTTTTTGCTGTAAGAAGAAATGCGAAGGAAATCTTCTAAGATGGCCAAGGAGGCCCTTGATATTCAAGGTAGATCAAAGGAGAGAGGCAAGAAGAAATACAAGAATTCTAGATCCAAGTCAAAGGGGAGATCAAAGTCTCCTAGTAAAATGTCCAAGATGAAATGCTGGAACTATGAGCAGACTGGACACATCCAAAAAGATTGGAAAGAGGAGGAGAAGAAGAAGAACAAATCTTATGATAATGAATCTTTTGAGAGCGATGAATATGCCTTCATCGAAGCCTTGGTGACTTAGGCATCAGATGATGTTTGGCTAATTGAATCAAGTGCATCCTTTCACATGACCTCTCATAGAGATTAGTTCTTAAAGTATGAAAAGTGTGCTGGTGGAAGGGTGCATTTGGGTGACGATTCTCACCTAGAGATTGTTGGTTGTGGAAGAGTCAAAATTCAGTTTCTTGATGGAAGAATTAAGGGAAAAAATGATGTGATGCATATACAAGGTTTGTCTCAAAATAATGGTGTGCAAGTTTCCTTATCGAATGTTGTGTGTAGAATGACTAGAGGCTCTATGGTGTTGGCTAAGGGTGCATGAATTGGCACTCTACATAAGCTAGATGCATGTGTAGTACAATGTAATAGTGATTCTGCAAAGTCATGTAAATTTTATCATGTAGAGAAAGGAGGTGTTGTTCTTGTGGGTGCTAATTCCTTAGAGGTGAAGCTCCCAATAGAGAAAACAATGTTGTGGCATTAAAGGCTCAACCACATTTTGAAAAATAAAACTTTGGTTGAAGGGCTTGATGATTCTAATCTTGAGTTCAATTTTTGCAAACATTGCATATATGGAAAGCAACACCATGTTTCAATTCACTCTAATCCTCATAAATATTTTAGTATCATGGATTATATTTATGCTAATGTGTTTGGTCAAATTAATGTTCCTTCGTTATTGAAATTTGAGTATTTTGATTCGTTCATAGACGATTATTCGAGGATATTTTTTTATTTTCTCAGAAGTAAAATTAAAGTTTTTAGTCAGTTTAAGGAATTTGAAACCTTGGTTGAAAATAAGATTGGTAGAAAAATAAAGTGTTTGAGGACGGATAATGGTGGTGAGTTTTGTTTTGCAGTTTTCAATATGTTTTGCAAAGACCACTTAATTAAAACTCATAAAAATACTCCTTACACTCAATAGAAAAATGGAGTTGCAAAAAGGATGAATAGAACGCTCATGGAAAGGGCGAGAAGTATGTTGAGTAGTGTTGGTCTGGACCAAAATTTCTGGGCTAAGGTTGTAGCTACATCATGTTATCTAATTAATAAGTCTCCTATTTCAATGCTCGTGGACAAGACACCTATGGAAGTGTGGTTTGGTAAGAATACCTCATTGAGACACATAAGATTCTTTGGTTGTGAGGTGTATGCATATGTGCCTAGTGAAAAGAGATCAAAATTATAGAACAAGGTAGTGAAGTGTATCTTCATTGGTTATTGAATTGGTGTGAAAGGATACAAGCTTTGGAACCCAGTTACTGAGAAGGTGTTGTACAAAAAAAGCGTCATCTTCTATGAGCTAAAACCTTATATAGTTCATTTACAACTAGAGGAGAAAGAAGAAAAGGAGGTAATTAAAATTCCTCTTACTCTAGATAAGGATGAATTATGTGCTCCTGGTGACCTATTAGTGAGGAGAGATCAAGCAACTCTAAAAAATCTGATCACAAAGAAGAACCTTAGACTCAACCCATGAGAAGGTCTACACATGTGAAGTGACAAATTGAAAGGTTTGGTTATTCTATGTTGGATTCTAGTTGTAACTATGATTTTATTGCTAACATTGATGAGCCTATGACTGTTAGAGAGGCTTTGGGTATGTCTGATTCAAATTCATGGTTGGAAGCCATGAATGAAGAAATGACGCCATTGAAGAAGAATGAAAAGTGGAATCAAGAAAAAGATAGGTCTTGATGGCAGTGTTGAGAAGGACAAAGGAAGGTTGGTTGCGATAGGATATTTCAAGGCGAAGGGGATTGATTATAGAGATATTTTTTGTCATAGCAAAGTTGACATCCATTCGATTCTTGTTGTCACTTGTAGTTGCATATGACTTAAAAATAGAGAAAATGGATGTGAAGACATCATTTATGTTAGTGTTTCTTAGATCAGATTGAATAATGAAAGCACTTAAAAGAATTGTAACACATAAGACAATGAACACACAAAGATACCCTGGGAAAACCCTCCTCTTGAGGGAGAAAAACCCAACAATGAATCTCTTCTATAATATAGAACAATGGCAGAAATCTGCTTACAACTCAGGCCCAACAATGGCTAGCAATGGATACAACAAAGTTGCACCTCTCCTAGATGCACTAGATACAAATGAATATCTTCTTCCTTGAAATCGGACTGCTGCTATATGGTGCGAATTCTGCTCTTAAGGAAATGCGAACTTGCTTGAGTGATTGGATGATGCAATGAAAAATGAGACCTTGTATTTATACAAGTGTGGCACCTCTTCAACATAGGTCGGCCCACATACAAAATAAATAATAAATACATAAAGTCGGGTCAAGCCAAGACTAAAATATGTGAACCAAGAAGGGTCGGCCCTTTAGCATTTACATTTATTTTTTGATATAAATTAAATAGCCAAGAGGCTATGCATTTAATTTATCTTTTCTTCTTGGAATTCGTGTGATGAAGTGCAGACTGTAGTTGCTATAACATCAACACTCCCTCTCAGCTAGGGATGAACTTCCATCTGCACAGGACACATCATATTAGAATGAAAACAAAATAGAATATCACCTCAATGTGATATTAACCATTATGGATACTTCCATAGATGGTATAAATAAAATCATCATGGATTCCCTCACGTGATGTTGTCATGGAGTCACACAGATGACATCCACCATAGCTCTCCCAGAGGTGGAAACAAGGGCTTTCACCTCAAATCTCTCTCAAATAGAGAATTGCATTATCAAGGGTTTACACCTCAACTCTCTCTCAACAGAGAATTGCATTATCAAGGGCTTACACCTCAACTCTCTCTCAACAGAGAATTGCATTATCAAGGGCTTGCACCTCAACTCTCTCTCAATAGAGAATTGCATTATCAAGGGCTTGCACCTCAACTCTCTCTCAACAAAGAGTTGCATTATCAAGGGCTTGCACCTCAATTCTCTCTCAATAGAGAATTGCATTATCAAGGGATTTCACCTTGAACTTCTCTCAAAGAAGAACTCATTAAACAAAGGAACACTGATACTAAGACTCCCTCTCGATCTTGGCTTCAGAGATTGCAAATAAGACTTCTGGAGATGTACTCCCTCTAGCCATCAACTCAGTCCCTCTAGTGTTTACTCCCTCTTGATCATTTCTTTGGTTGACATGACTTCTTCACAAGATGCCTCAAGCTTTTCATCACTAAGTAATCTCTTATCATCTTCTTCCCCCTAAACCTGTCCAGGAAGCATTTTAGATAGAGATTACTAATAGTCCATAATTATCCAAAGAAATATCAAGATTAGAATCGTACAAGTTATATCATGAATGAAATTTTTCCAAAGATCTTATGCTAGTGAACACAACACAATTCAAGAGAATCTACTATCTCTCTTAATTACAAGATCCAAAAATGATATAACTCAGCAACCAAAGAATACTTATCTTTTTAACTATTTTGATAGGTCCAAATGTTGGACATAGTGTGATACGTTGTACTTGGGCTCAGATCAATCCGTACCCTTCACAGTTTGAACACAATGACGACCTAAAAGATACTTTGACTTCAAGAGATATCTCCAGCCATCAATGTAGTCCAATGATTGCAAGCTATGACTCCAAGCTTGATCATTTCTACATTCGGTAAGACTTCGAGATTGCTTGATGGTCAGGTTATCTCAATAAAAAAACCAATTCATGAATATTATTCAACCATGTAATACTTATCTCATGGATTTCAAAAATCACCTAAGTAATAGATAATTAATTCATTAATCATGACATGTCTTTCTTTCAATTTCACAGAAGAGCTAATCTCAGCAAAATAAAAGACAAACTTCACAAATTGGCATGATCCTACTTGCAATGAATAAATCTAAAGAATCTTATTACAGTGATCACTATTTACTAGTCACACATAATACTAAGTAAATAATGTCAGAATTGCATAACTCAACAAATTGAATTTTACCCTAGAATAGTAAATACAATCAAAAGCAAGGAATACTTATCTCTTAAATATTGTGAAGGGTGGACACCGTATGATATATTGCTCTTGCGCTTAGTACACAACCTTCACAGCTTGAACATAGGCCCATGACTAGAGTAGAAATTCACTAGAATCATTTTGGGGAGAGATCTCAATCACATCTGCAAATGAAGCATGCTGATTAGGCCTGGTAGGACAATCCCTCGCATAGTGACCAAATTTGTCACATTTAAAGCATTGAACACGAGAGAGGTCCCACTTCTTCTTGAATGTAGGAGCACCATCTAACCCATTATCTTGATTCCTTTCTTCCAAAATTTTCCTTTCTTCGATGAATGAGAGGCGAGAACATGTAAATCTTCATTCTTTGAACTTTGACCAATGCCCCTTGCCGTTAGTCTTGAATCCTCTTGAATGTAGTCAATCCTCAATCGATCAAACTTGGGAAGTTTAGATCTTGCACTGATTCCTTGAATAAATGACTCCCATGAAAGTGGAAGACCATTGAGAGCAATCATGGTCAAATCCTTGTCATCAACAATATGACCAATGGTAGAGAGTTGATCTCTAAATTCGGAAATCTTCATGAAGTAGGTGATGACAAACTCTTCTTCCGCCATCTTAATGTGAAGTAGTTGTTGCTTCAAGGTTAGGGAATGACTAGTGTTGTTGATTTCATACATCTCTTCCAATGTTTTGAACATCTCCCTTGCAGTATCCAACTTGAAGACAATCGGGACAATATGATCTTTGACGGAATCAACCAACACTTTCTTTGCCCTAGTATCTTTCTTCCTCCACTGCAACTTCTCTTCTTCCTCCTCAGGTTCAGGAACTTTTGTTTTCATGAACTCAGCTAAATCATTCTCTTCCAAAGTGAGCATGATTCTAAACCTCCATGATGTGTAGTTCAAAATCCCTTCGAGTCTATCCTCGATTTTCAGACCGTTCACCATCTTGAGAAATTTAGAAGATAGACTGAAAAAGAATAAGGTGAGTGTTGCAAACTAAATCTGATCACGATCTTTTTCACACCCACTCTGATACCATGTTAGTGTTTCTTAGATCAGATTGAATAATGACAGCACTTAAAAGAATTGCAACACATAAGAAAATGAACACACAAAGATACCCTGGGAAAACCCTCCTCTTGAGGGAGAAAAACCCAGCAATGAATCTCTTCTATAATATAGAACAATGGCAGAAATTTGCTTACAACTCAGGCCCAGCAATGGCCAGCAATGGATACAACAAAGTCGCACCTCTCCTAGATGCACTAGATACAAATGAATATCTTCTTCCTTGAAATCGGACTGCTGCTATATGGTGCGAATTATGCTCTTAAGGAAATGCGAACTTCCTTGAGTGATTGGATGATGCAATGACAAATGAGACCTTGTATTTATACAAGTGTGGTGCCTCTTAAACATAGGTCGGCCCACATAAAAAATAAATAATAAATACATAAAGTCGGGTCAAGCCAAGACTAAAATATGTGAACCAAGAAGGGTCAACCCTTTAGCATTTATATTTATTGTTTGGTATAAATTAAATAGCTGAGAGGCTATGCATTTAATTTATCTTTTCTTCTTGGAATTTGTGTGATGAAGTGCAAACCGTAGCTGCTATAACATCAACAATTTATTCATGGTGATTTGAATGAGGAAATTTATAAGTCCCAACAAGATCACTTCGTTGAAAAAGGTAGGGAAAACCTGGTTTACAAGTTAAAGAAATCTTTATATGGTTTAAAGTAGTTTCCTAGAATGTGGTACTAGAAGTTTGATACCTATGTGTTGTCTTGGGGGTTTGTGAGATCAAAGTATTATCATTGTGTTTATTTTAAATCTGAAAATGGTCTTCTTTTTATTATTTCCTTGTATGTGGATGACATGTTGCTCATTGGGAATAGTAAGAGTATGATTTTTGAATTGAGATCTCATTTGTTAGGACAATTTGAAATGAAAGATCTAGGTACAACTAGGTATATTCTAGGGATTTAAATAGAAGGGATGGGGGAAATATAAAAATTTGGCTCAACCAGACTAAGTATATCAATAATGTCCAAGAGAGGTTTAATATGAAAAATTGCAAGCAGTAAGTCATTCCAGTAATGCAGGGAATGAAAATTTCTATTGAAGATTGTCCAAAATCTGCTACTGAGATGGAGGACATGACCAATGTGCCTTATACAAGTGCAAATAGTAGTTTAATGTATGCAATGGTCTATACCAAGCTGAACATTTCTCAAGCAGTGGGAGTGCTTAGTCAGTTTATGGCTAATCAAGGAATACCACATTGGGATGTTGTCAAGAGAGGTTTTAGGTATTTGAAGGGTACTTCTTAGTATGCATTGTTTTATCATGCTTACTCCACTAGATCTTAGATTTCAATTAGCATTAATGGATATATGGATTTTGATTGGGAAAGGGATATTAAAAGAAAAAAATCCACCAATGGCTACATATTCACGTTGTTTGGTGGTGCAATGAGCTAGAGAGCAAGCGATAGGTTGTGGTCACTTTATCTACTATAGAGGCTGAGTACATGGAAGAAAATCACACCTGTAAGGAAGCTATTTTTCTTAGAAGATTGTGTTCTAATATTGGTATTGATCAGGGTAGATTACTATCTGTTATGATAGTCAAGGTGCCATATGTTTGGTGAAGAATCCAACTTTCCATGCTAGAACAAAACACATTGATGCGCAATACCATTTTGTTCGTGATATGGTGGAGGACGGACAAGTTAGTCTGAGAAGGTTGATACTATGGTGAATGTTGTTGATGAATTGATGAAGCCTATGAGCATAGATAAGTAGAATGCAAGAGAGTGAATCAAGTGAATAAAAGCCAAGAGAGAGTCTAAGAGAGTGAAAGAGATGAGAATTGATTGATTTGAATTTGAAAAAGGTGGTAAAGGCCTAAATTTCGTTGAGCCAAGAGGTAGGAGACGTTACACTTTGCACTCAATAGGAAATTTAATGTTTATGTTGATTCTAGTGGAAAGAATCTTGTTATGATGGTAGTGTGGCACACGAATGTCCGTGCAACATGCGCATGTCCTAGACAAAAATTCCTCCATCGACACAAAAATATCTAGCCAAGTGGATGGAGCAAGGTGGTGGCAGAGGATTTTGCATCATCAAATTTATATTTTATAAGGTAGGGGTTGATTGAATTTTTTTTCATGGTCCCACTTGTTTCATGGTTGAAATTTGATGGCCCATGTCTTGTTGCTATTAGGGTTTAAGGTTTTAAGATTTTATTCACATTGGCATGTTTAATTATCTCATAGAATTATAATTTTATATTGACCAAATGTATCTGGTAATGAGCCTCATTAGTGAAATTTTATGGTATGCATCCTCATGGTCTAATCAACCCCAACGTTAAGTTTCTCGTCGAGCTTAGGAGTTCCTCTTGAGAACAACTTTCGCCCATGTGCTTTTAAAAGTTAGTTAAATTCTCCCTCCTAGTGGTTTATCACTCATCACATGTCCCCCTAAGGATGACCTATATATAACCCGTGATGAGAAATGTCATATCTTCCTAACTGTTCTAAGTCTATCGCCCATCGCATGCTCCAGGATCACCGTTGAAAGGAAACTCCTAATGAGCGATGTGGTTAAATATTTAACCCATCGCTAGTGCTATAACTATCACTTGTTGGTTTTTACTCTCTAAATAGGAACCCGTGATCACTAATGAGTCCCAGTCAGCCTTGACAATAGATGTTTTAGTGATTTAGACCTCCATTTAGCCATCTCCAATTTCCTAGGTGAACATTTTTTGTTTTACAACTTTTTGTTGCAATTTTTTCATATTTCTAGGTCATTTAAAGTTAATTTGTATTCAATTAGGGTTTAGTATTTCATATTGCATTAAATTGTCTTAAATCCAAGTCTAAACTTGGTGGTGAACCCCTCCTTAGATCTAATTCAGCCTTTAGGATAGTCCCTTTGGAAGATCTCTTTCTCCTTTGCAAAGAGATCTCAAGGGTTTGTTCTTGAGTGAATTGTGTGAAGATTGTCCCTTTTCTTATGGGTCCAAAACCCTAGAGGTCAAAGAAAGGAATCCAACAATTTCCCCTTTTCATCTACACTGGGACTAAATCGCCTAGAGGGGTGTATGAGTCCCAGTAAGGGGTTTTTCACAATTTTTTGGAAAAATTCAAGTGATTTTTATGCTTTTTAGTCTATATGAGCTGTAAACTAAGTGCAAATGTATATTTAATATGATTTTCAATGATTTGAGATGTAAAAATGCAAGCTATATTCACTTTCACTAATGCAATATTTATAAACCCTAGAGTGTCAATTAACTAATTCAAACCCTAATACAATGTTAATGCAAGAAAGATCTAGGATGATGATGCACTCCAAATTAGAATTATGATGCTCTAAATTAGGGTTCACCAAAATGAAAGGAAGAGTTTGTTTTGGATTCTATGCTTAGGAGATAGAATAACAATCTTCTTCACTCTCATTCAAGGAAAACCCTAGAGATCTCAATCTAAAGTATGCAAAGGAGAAAGAGATCTTACAATAGGGTTGTCCTAGGATCTGATTGTAAGCTAAAGAGGGGTTCACCATGAAGCTAGGGCTTGGAAAAAAAAATTAAACACAAGACATAATGCTCAAACCTAATGTAATGAAAAATTTCACTAAGTGGCCTAAAATGCATGTAAAATAGAATGAAAAGTTGAGAGATGAAAGGTGTGGACCTAGAAACCCGAAGAAGGCTAGATGAAGCTTTGAAATTATGAAAAACCTGATTTTAATGTTGACAAGGACTCTTATGCCAAACTGGGAGATTTAGTCCTAGATTAGGGTTTGTAGGCAGAAACTAGTTTTTGGTACCGTAGATTCTGAATCTGTAGAAATCTAGAAAATGACCTATATTGGGACTCATATGCCAATAGTGGTGTATCAGTCCAATTAGGGTTTTTTGGAAGCTCAAATTTTGAATCTTGTCTCCAATTTATACTCTATCCTTTTCAATTGATTTTTGGATCCAAAACCCCAATTTTCAACCTGTAGAAGTCTTCCAATGATCTCCAATGCAATATGACATCTTTGAACACTTTGACAACTTTCTCCAAACTTACTCTTCAATGTGGCTTCAACCTAGACTTGCAAATCACATACTAAAGATAGGGGAAATTGTTGTTTTGTTAGTGGAAAGGGGTTTGGCTTGGTCAAACCCTGTTTTTGTAATCAAACCTTGAAATAAAGTGAATTAAGAATGAAGGATGATGAATGAACAACATGGAATTTTACAACTCACAAAACCCTAACAATAAGGTGCTGCAAACATGTACGAAGTGACTCCAATGGATGTAGATCTTGACTCTTTCTTGAATGTAATAGATCTTGAATTGAAAGCTTGCTTGAATCATAAAACCCTACATCACAATTTTTAGCTCAAAAACAAACATGATGCATGATGACTTTGACATGATGCTTGAATTAGGCTATAAAACACTTGACAATCTGCCCTTGAATTCTCTTGAATGCTCTTGTGAACTGAAATCTGCTAGAATTCATGAATAATTGAAAACTTGGTGTGTTAGGATGAAATTGAGTGAAGAAAACAAATATTTATACTTATCTATGTGAAAATTCCCGAAATTACAACACTACAAGCCAAAATCAGATCTATAAGAATAAAATCCCGCCAAGAGCTTGAATTAAATTTAATTTTGGGCCACATGGGACTCATATGCCAGAAGTGGCATATGAATCCCATTAGGCATAAATTATGGGAACATTTTAACAAATTCTTAGAAATGTGTAAAATAGAGATCGAGACCCAAAACCCTAAGTGGGACTCATATGCCCAAGGTGGTGTGAGTCCCAGATCACTAAATATAGGCCACACAACCTACTAAAACCTGAATTATGACTGGATATTTATTTGTGTTAGGATTATCCTCAGAAATATGCATTCATCAAGGGTTGTGGATGCAAAATAAGGCCAAATTAGGCATAAAGAAGGCCAATTAATAATGAAAACCCTAGAAAAGTGTGAAAGTGTATTATAACACTTTGCAACACCTTGAAAATAAGTTATTGATGTTAAATTATTTATAATAAAACTAGTTACTGTTCCACCTATTATGCCACAAAAGCCCAAGTTAGTTACTATTTCGCTTGTTATGCCACAAGGAGAGTACAAACCGTAGAAATGGATGTTCAGCTGTGGTAACAAACTCTACAATCCATAGGATACTTAAATCTTCTGATAGTCTTGTGGTACGATATTAGAGCTCATATAAAACAATAAATAGTCTTGTTGGGCTATCATTTAAGTCTATTCTACATCATATAATTGTATGAATAATAAATTGTTTCTATGTTATTATCAGGTAGTATTCTAATAGTTTGTATTTAATGTTAAACATATAGCTAGTCAAATGTGAAAATATAGAAAAAGAAAAGTATCTATTTGGATATAATTTTTTAAAATTTATATTTAGAAATTAATTGTGGATATTTTAATAAAGAAGCTTTAAAAGATATAAATATTGTGCAGTCAAATGTTTATTCAATATTTATTAAAAAAAATCATTGATGTTAAATTATTTGTGATAAAATTATCAATAAATGATTTATGTAAGAAATACGGATAAATGTGATTTAAAAAAAATAAAATTATATAATTATTAAGAAAATAAGATATTATTTACTAAGTTTATTTTAAATTATTTTTCTAATTCAAAAAGGATAATTCATTGACTATTATAAGGTAGAGAAGTAGAACATATCATATGGTTAACTTGAGAATTTAAATAAATGACTAAAAAATAACACAATCAAATGGAAATTGGTTAGATTATAGAAAAATGTGAAAATGATAATAAAAGGATTAAAATTCATGGTTTTTGTTGATTTTTATATTGTCAATGATGAAGACTATGTTGTCTGACTACTAAAAGTGACTAGAATTGTGAATCTCATAATGAATTGACATTATGGAGCATACACTAAACTTATGATGTAGATTATTCTAATATTGGACTAGGTCATGACTATGGTCTAATACAAGGGCACAATTATACCATATAATCGCTCAATAAACTTAACATGTATTTGTTTTCTATTAATTTATTTAGCACTTGTTTGAAACAATATGTTTGTTGAAAATCATCTTAGTACCTACTATAAAATATAAGGAAGGATGTTGAATTCATCAATTATAGCTAATCCCTTTTTATGAATGATAAATAATGTCACATAAATTATGCAATTCCTTTGATATAAGTATTAATGTAATAATATAAGGTATATTTACATTCTTTATATGATAAAAAATACAAATGCATTCAATGACAACTAGTGACCTAGTAATAGGCTACACCCTTTGCCTATAGTGTGTACGGATATGTTATGAATTTGGCTAGAGAAAAAGAGTGTTCGATGCATGCAAGTAAAGTTGGATGGAATAAGTGTTCTTATGAGTGGTCAAATGGAAGAAGTAAGATTCTATGTTCTAAATGAAATCACCTAGGTCATATAACAATTTTTTGTGGGATATAAGGGCAGGTGCATGGAAATGGGTAGCAATTTTGTGGACACCTTTCAATTTTTTTTTTGAAAAGCCATGACACGAGCACATGATAACACACTCACGTTATGGCTTGTTGTGTTGAGCCTGAGGTTTGGAAACAACAAACCAATAATGCGAGCATGTTATAACGCGCTCATGTTATTGCTTGTTAAAAGAAAAAAGACAAGTGAAAACCTATCATTGTTATTTTGACTATTTTTTTCTTGTAGCCGTAGCCAAAACCCCCATATTTTCGTGCTTGCATTCTAGGAGGAGAATTTCAAAAAAATTCTTCACCAACAATTTCTATTTCTTCACAACGATGGCACCATGATGAGGAGGTGTGAGAGGTAAGGATTCTATGGTTTTTTTTTTTGGATTAGTTAGTTTTAGGTTGAATTTGATATATATTAGTTTGAATTTTTAGGAGATGCAAATCAACCTACAAACCCTCAAGATCCTCAATAGGAAGACCAACCAAATCCTCAAGATCAAAATCAACCACAACAACCTCCCCCACCAATCACTCAACCCCCTCCCGGCACTCAACAAAATTTAATGAGTGAAATTGAGAACAACAAAAAACAAATTGAGGATTTGATCAATAGGTTGAGTGATCCAAATGGTTCAACCGTAGAAAGAATGACCCTATAAAATTCATTGAAAGATATGTTAAAAAATGTAGATTTAATTAGAAAACAAATAACTGGATGGAAAGATAGGAGGCAAGCAGCTAGGGATTATTATGCAAATAAACTATCACACAAAGATGTAAATGATTTAAAAATTACAAAAGGTGATTTGTGCTCATTATTCACTAACCCATTCACAAATAAATATATTACCCTCAATGCGAAGAGGTTTCCTATCCATTGGTGCCACCACCAATAGATTAGGGACCAATTTTATGATAGGCAGTACATGGTCTTCGATTACCCACCATGCAAAAATTGCAAGGTCCTGTAATATTTCCTTAGGAGACTATACAGTGAGTTCATATTGAACAAAATACCAAATTATTTTGATATGACAGATTTCCAGGGGAGAGGTGGGGGGTCAGCTCAGGATAGACCCGAGGCACAACCAGATCCTACACAGAAAGGTAGATGAGCTCTCGCTAGGCCACCTCATGAGCATGTTGTTATGCCTTCCATCACGAAGGAAAGTGCTGACGTAGAGACATTGCAAGCAATAAACACTTTGACCCAGAGTGTCATCCATCATACTAGCCCTATTCTACAACGCCATCTAGGGGAGTCTTCGAGTGGTGGCCTTCAAACACATGTGTGTCAATCTTGCGGGGCTACTTGTTCATATGAACCCACCAACATTTAGGAGACTGGTACGTAGGATCCGTCTGCAACTATGGAAATGGAGAGGGAAGCTAGAATTTTGCATGAGACATATGGCATTGGGTGATCCTACAATAGTGGTTTACAATTTTTGGCCAAACTAGACACTGAAATTATTATTTTTAACTAAATCCTCACATTCAGGCACCTATAGCGGCTAAACTATGAGGAATTTTGGTGATGATGCAAACTAGAGTCTCGTCACATTTTGTCTATAGATTCTAAAAATATTTTTTTCAAAAATTTTGGAATTAGTTTACACTATTTTTTCCATCTCCTCCAAAAACTAGTTTTTTAAAAAAAACATTTTTAAAGAGTGATGCTCATTGTATACAACATAACTATCTTTATATAAAGGATAAAATTCTATTTTTTCCGAGTTTAGATTTGTATCTATAATATTTAGCACTTTCATTTGGTTTCATAGTGCTTTATTAAATATTTTTTTCGAGTTTAGATTTGTATCTATAATATCTAGCACTTTCATTTGGTTTCATAGTGCTTTATTAAATATTTTTTCCTTAATCAAGTTTCAAAGTCAAACCAAATACAATTCAAACATAGATGGACTATATACAACATAACTTTTTATGTATGTATCGAAATTCATTTTTGTATTAATGGATCAACGAAATCAATACCCAACCTGAACGTATTTTTCAAAATTTTATTTTGATAATCTATTATTTTTCCACATGTGCAGAACAAAGAGCTTGATTTTCAGTGAAAAATCTATGTTTAATAAAACTAAAAATTAAAATACATAATAAAAGAAAACCATATTAAAATTATATTCGACAGATAGCTCATTCCGAGAACTATCATTATCTAGTTGGGTTTATGAATTTTTCTCCATTTTCATCCTCAAATTGAGCTTTGAAAGACATTTTTTTTACAAAAAATTACAAATATTTGAAGAGTTAGGGAAACAAGGGGGTTTCCTCAAACCTATGTTTGAACGAACCCAAAAAATCTGTTTGATCAAACATTGGTTCAACCGAACATGGGTTCGACTGAACATGGATTCGTTCGAACCCCTTTAAAATAATATGCAAAATTATGGGTGGGGGGTTTGATCAAACCCTCCTAATATGGGTTTCGATCGAACCCCCAACGTATACATACAAAATTCAAACAACTTTTCTAGGGTTTCTTTGCATTTTTCTTTGCATTTTGTTGTAATTGTCATGTTCTAATTAATGTCTATTCTAACATGTTCCAAGCCAAAAATTAAATTATTTGAATTTTGAAATTTGTATATATATGTTGTTTTATAACTTGAAAATTAGATTTTGTTCAATATTAATATATAGGGATTGAAGGTTGAGACACAAATCCTAACGATTTCCCGTATTGGGATATCTTATCTAAGAAAAATAAAATATTTAAATTCACTAGATCTACTATCTAATTAGATACAAAGAGGCTCATAGACTTACCACACTATATAATAACATGCTAATTTTTTATGGAAACATAACATTCTTATGTTATATAACATGATTGAATTATAGAACTTATAGTAACAAGTCTAAAGCTTAGTCACTAGCATGCATAAATTTAATTGCATTAAAACATGAAAATATAATAGTGAGCTATCATGTTGTAACACACTCATATTTTTGATGAAAAATAGTCATGAGTAATGTGTGTTATTTTATTCATGTAATAGGATAAAATTATTGTGTACTATAAAGTGTTATTTTGTTGATTTTGAGTAATTTTAATTTAATGAATCATTTATCTATAAGATGGGAGGGGCAAGTTTCTTTAATTTTTTAGCAATTTGATTTCAAAATTAAATCACTTTTATTTTCATTTGTGTTGAACCATTTTTTAATTATAATCTAAAATTTGAATCTGTTGACACCTCCAAACACTCATATCTAAGTTGAAATAAATTATGCACGGTAAATTTTATGTTGAATGAAATGCATAAAATAACCCCCTCAATTTCCTCCATCAATTCCAAGGCATTCTTGTGATTATTAAGTATATATTTTAAGGTGTCTCAAAAATAACAAAATAGAAATTTTCAAACATTAGTAGAAATCTTTAAAATTTAATATAAATATAAAAAAAAATGCATTGGAAAAGAACATAAATACAAGTCTAGACAAATTTTAGATATATATATATATTATATATATATATATATATAGTGGCATCTTGCATATTTTTACTTCGAGACATCTTGTCAAAGACTAAAAATTGGAACTACTAACTAATTTGGTGTAGGACGATTGATTGAAGACTTGATTTTGAAACCAACTATCTTTTAGCTTCGAACACATTTCAATTTTGGTGCTTTAAAATGAACATCTATCTTCAATCATATAGATTTAATTAGGGGGTGAATGAACACTATTTGTTATGCTTGAGATGGTAGGGAGTATGATCTCACCTTGTGCAAATTTGGTTATTAGAAACCAGACCCATCGTCTTTGTATGTGTTTAATACCTTAGAGGGGCCTGCATCACAAGAGGGAATGACTCCAAATGGTTTTTCGCTTGGGCTGCTATATAAAAGGATGAGTCTAAATTTTCAAGTCCTCATGGTATGTAGGTTAGTTAAAACCTTAAGTGGCTTTTTGTATGCTCGCGAAGTGTCATGTCCCTAAGTATTCACTAGAACCCTCTTGTTTTAGAAAGAAAAAATCCCTTCTATTCATTGGTGCAACAATGGTCATTGCAAAGGAATCCAAATTGTCATAGTTCTTAGTAGAGGGGAAGAGTCTGTCATGGGATATTCATGATGGCTCGAAGCTTGGTTGACCCAAGAAGTGAGTGAAATGTAAGGGGGAGCCAATGTGTCCAAGCTTCTAAGTCACCCACTAAGAATAAGTGCGGCTAGGGAAACCCACATCGAATCTAGTGAATATAGTCCTTGCCAACCTTAGGATTTGTGCTTGTATTGTTAAAATCAAACATTTTTTCTTCTATGTCTTGCATATGTGTTTAAAAATAAACCTCAAACAAATATCACACCTAGTACTTGGCAACACCTTAAACCTTGAAAAATCCTAAAACATCAAACAACAAAAATATACAACATGAACAAGTATCACTTAGATTTCTTGGGACCATCATCCTTTAGTTCTCAGTTTTCAATTCTTGCATTCCACTTAGTCTTTCCATCCCATATAGTCCTTGCATATTCATAGCCCTTTCATCATAGTCCTTACATATTCCTAGTCTTGCATACATAGATCACAAATCACATAGTCCTTGCATACATATATATCATTCCACCTAGTTCTTCCATGTACAACCCCTTGCATATCAAGATCATATCACCTAACCTTTGCATGTTCCATGAATTTAATCCTGTGAATATTCATCATTGATCAAATAGAACCCTTAGCTTTTACTTCCACTACTTTTCCTAGGTCTCAAAATCAACCAATTGGCTATCTATCACCCACATCACTTAAGGTTTATCATGGACTTGAGTTAGGGAACATACCATTATCCTTTCTCGTCAGGGGAAATCCTTTTGGATTCCATCATCTCCTACATACCCTCTCTTGTTCATTGATCCCTCATTTTTATCCATCATAACACAAGTCAAGCCTTGCATCATAACCAAATTTGGACCTAAAGTTTCATTTGACCTCTTGCATTCTTAGCTTATCACATCATATCATACCATTTTCATATATCCCATCTTAGAATCATATCCTTTTCATTGCATCCTAGTCCTTACATATTCCTAGTCTTGCATACATAGATCGCATCACATAGTCCTTGCATACATATATCATTCCACCTAATTCTTGCATGTAAAACCCCTTGCATATATCAAGATCATATCACCTAACCAAGTTCCATGCATTCCATGAATTTAGTCCTTTTCATATTCATCATTGATCAAATAGAACCCTTAGCTTGCACTTCCACTACTCTTCCTAGGTCTCAAAATCAACCCATCGGCTATCTATCACCCACATCACTTAAGGTTTATCATGGAATTGAGTTAGGGAACATACCATTATCCTTGCTCATCTAGGGAAATACTTTTGGAGTCCATCATCTCCTACATACCCTCTCTTGGTCATTGGTCTCTTGTGTTTATCCATCATAACACAAGTCAAGCCTTGCATCATAACTAAATTTGGACCTAAATTTTCATTTGACCTCTTGCATTCTTAGCTTATCACATCATACCATACCATTTTCATATATCCAATCTTAGAATTATATCCTTTTCATTGCATTCTAGTCCTTACATATTCCTAGTCTTGCGTACATAGATCACATCACATAGTCCTTGCATACATACATACCATTCCACCTAGTTCTTACATGTACAACCCCTTGCATATATCAAGATCGTATCACCTAACAAAGTTGCATTCATTCCATGAATTTAGTCCTTTTCATATTCATCATTGATCAAATAGAACCCTTAGCTTGTACTTCCACTACTCTTCCCAGGTCTCAAAATCAACTCATTGGCTATATATCACGCACATCACTTAAGGTTTATCATGGACTTGAGTTATAGAACATACCATTATCCTTGCTCATATCTGGAAATCCTTTTGGAGTCCATCATATACTACATACCCTCTCTTGGTCATTGGTCCCTTATGTTTATCCATCATAACACAATTCAAGCCTTGCATCGTAACCAAATTTGGACCTAAAGTTGCATATGACCTCTTGCATTCTTAGCTTATCACATCATATCATACCATTTTCATATATCCAATATTAGAATCATATCCTTTTCATTTCATCCTATTCCTTACATATTCCTAGTCTTGCACACATAGATCACATCACATAGTCCTTGCTTACATATATATAATTCCACCTAGTTCTTGCATGTACAATCCCTTGCATATATCAAGATCGTATCACCTAACCAAGCTGCATGCATTCCATGAATTTAGTCCTTTTCATATTCATCATTGATCAAATAGAACCCTTATCTTGCACTTCCACTACTCTTCCTAGGTCTCAAAATCAACCCATTGGCTATCTATCACCCACATCACTTAAGGTTTATAATGGACTTGAGTTAGGGAGCATACCATTATCCTTTCTCGTATAGGGAAATAATTTTGGATTCCATCATATCCTACATACCCTCTCTTGGTCATTGGTCCCTTGTGTTTATCCATCATTACACAAGTCAAGCTTTGCACCATAACCAAATTTGGACCTAGAGTTTCATTTGACCTATTGTACTCTTAGCTTATCACATCTTATCATACCATTTTCATATATACAATCTTAGAATCATATCCTTTTCATTGCATCCTAGTCCTTACATATTCCTAGTCTTGCATACATACATCAAATCACATAGTCCTTGCAGACAAATATATCATTCCACCTAGTTCTTTCATGTACAACCCCTTTCATATATCAAGATAATATCACCTAACCAAGTTGCATGCATTCCATGAATTTATTCCTTTGCATATTCATCATTGATCAAATAGAACCCCTAGCTTTCACTTCCACTACTCTTCCTAGGTCTCAAAATCAACCCATTTGCTATCTATCACCCACATCACTTAAGGTTTATCATGGACTTGAGTTAGGTAAAACACCACTATCCTTGAGTCTAGGGAAATAATTTTGGAGTCCATCATCTCCTACATACCCTCTCTTAATCATTGGTCCCTTGTGTTTATCCATCATAACACAAGTCAAGCCTTGCATCGTAACCAAATTTGGACCTAGAGGTGCATTTGACCTCTTGTATTCTTATCTTATCACATCATATCATACAATTTTCATATATCCCATCTTAGAATCATATACTTTTCATTGCATCCTAGTCCTTACATATTCCTAGTCTTGCATACATAGATCACATCACATAGTCCTTGTATACATATATATCATTCCACCTAGTTCTTGCATGTACAACCCCTTGCATATATCAAGATCATATCACCTAACCTTTGCATGTTCCATGAATTTAGTCCTATGAATATTCATCATTGATCAGATAGAACCCTTAGCTTTCACTTCCACTACTCTTCCTAGGTCTCAAAATCAACCCATTGGCTATCTATCACCCACATCACTTAAGGTTTATCATAGACTTGAGTTAGGGAACATACCATTATCCTTTCTCGTATAGGGAAATAATTTTGGATTCCATCATATCCTACATACCCTCTCTTGGTCATTGGTCCCTTGTGTTTATCCATCATTACACAAGTCAAGCTTTGCACCACAACCAAATTTGGACCTAGAGTTTCATTTGACCTCTTGTACTCTTAGCTTATCACATCTTATCACACCATTTTCATATATACAATCTTAGAATCATATCCTTTTCATTGCATCCTAGTCCTTACATATTCCTAGTCTTGCATACATACATCAAATCACATAGTCCTTGCAGACAAATATATCATTCCACCTAGTTCTTTCACGTACAACCCCTTTCATATATCAAGATCATATCACCTAACCAAGTTGCATGCATTCCATGAATTTAGTCCTTTTCATATTCATCATTGATCAAATAGAACCCTTAGCTTGCACTTCCACTACTCTTCATAGGTCTCAAAATCAACCCATTTGCTATCTATCACCCACATCACTTAAGTTTTATCATGGACTTGAGTTACGAAACATACCACTATCCTTGCTCGTCTAGGGAAATAATTTTGAAGTCAATCATCTCCTACATACCCTCTCTTGGTCATTGGTCCCTTGTGTTTATCCATCATAACACAAGTATAACCTTGCATCGTAACCAAATTTCGACCTAAAGTTGTATTTGACCTCTTGCATTCTTAGCTTATCACATCATATCATACCATTTTCATATATCCCATCTTAGAATCATATCCTTTTCATCGCATCCTAGTCCTTACATATTCCTACTCTTGCATACATAGATCACATCACATAGTCCTTTCATACATATATATCATTCCACCTAGTTCTTGCATGTACAACCCCTTGCATAAATCAAGATAATATCACCTAACCAAGTTGCATGCATTCCATGAATTTATTCCTTTGCATATTCATCATTGATCAAATAGAACCCATAGCTTTCACTTCCAATACTCTTCCTAGGTCTCAAAATCAACCCATTTGCTATCTATCACCCACATCACTTAAGGTTTATCATGGACTTGAGTTAGGTAAAACACCACTATCCTTGAGTCTAGGGAAATAATTTTGGAGTCCATCATCTCCTACATACCCTCTCTTAATCATTGGTCCCTTGTGTTTATCCATCATAACACAAGTCAAGCCTTGCATCGTAACCAAATTTGGACCTAGAGGTGCATTTGACCTCTTGTATTCTTATCTTATCACATCATATCATACAACTTTCATATATCCCATCTTAGAATCATATACTTTTCATTGCATCCTAGTCCTTACATATTCCTAGTCTTGCATACATAGATCACATCACATAATCCTTGTATACATATATACCATTCCACCTAGTTCTTGCATGTACAACCCCTTGCATATATCAAGATCATATCACCTAACCTTTGCATGTTCCATGAATTTAGTCCTATGAATATTCATCATTGATCAGATAGAATCCTTAGCTTTCACTTCCACTACTCTTCATAGGTCTCAAAATCAACCCATTGGCTATCTATCACCCACATCACTTAAGGTTTATCATAGACTTGAGTTAGGGAACATACCATTATCCTTTCTCGTATAGGGAAATAATTTTGGATTCCATCATATGCTACATACCCTCTCTTGGTCATTGGTCCCTTGTGTTTATCCATCATTACACAAGTCAAGCTTTGCACCATAACCAAATTTGGACCTAGAGTTTCATTTGACCTCTTGTACTCTTAGCTTATCACATCTTATCATACCATTTTCATATATACAATCTTAGAATCATATCCTTTTCATTGCATCCTAGTCCTTACATATTCCTAGTCTTGCATACATACATCAAATCACATAGTCCTTGCAGACAAATATATCATTCCACCTAGTTCTTTCATGTACAACCCCTTTCATATATCAAGATCATATCACCTAACCAAGTTGCATGCATTCCATGAATTTAGTCCTTTTCATATTCATCATTGATCAAATAGAACCCTTAGCTTGCACTTCCACTACTCTTCATAGGTCTCAAAATCAACCCATTTGCTATCTATCACCCACATCACTTAAGGTTTATCATGGACTTGAGTTACGAAACATACCACTATCCTTGCTCATCTAGGGAAATAATTTTGAAGTCAATCATCTCCTACATACCCTCTCTTTGTCATTGGTCCCTTGTGTTTATCCATCATAACACAAGTATAACCTTGCATCGTAACCAAATTTCGACCTAAAGTTGTATTTGACCTCTTGCATTCTTAGCTTATCACATCATATCATACCATTTTCATATATCCCATCTTAGAATAATATCCTTTTCATTGCATCCTAGTCCTTACATATTCCTAGTCTTGCATACATAGATCACATCACATAGTCCTTTCATACATATATATCATTCCACCTAGTTCTTGCATGTACAACCCCTTGCATAAATCAAGATAATATCACCTAACCAAGTTGCATGCATTCCATGAATTTATTCCTTTGCATATTCATCATTGATCAAATAGAACCCCTCGCTTTCACTTCCACTACTCTTCCTAGGTCTCAAAATCAACCCATTTGCTATCTATCACCCACATCACTTAAGGTTTATCATGGACTTGAGTTAGGTAAAACACCACTATCCTTGAGTCTAGGGAAATAATTTTGGAGTCCATCATCTCCTACATACCCTCTCTTAATCATTGGTCCCTTGTGTTTATCCATCATAACACAAGTCAAGCCTTGCATCGTAACCAAATTTGGACCTAGAGGTGCATTTGACCTCTTGTATTCTTATCTTATCACATCATATCATACCGTTTTCATATATCCCATCTTAGAATCATATACTTTTCATTGCATCCTAGTCCTTACATATTCCTAGTCTTGCATACATAGATCACATCACATAGTCCTTGTATACATATATATCATTCCACCTAGTTCTTGCATGTACAACCCCTTGCATATATCAAGATCATATCACCTAACCTTTGCATGTTCCATGAATTTAGTCCTATGAATATTCATCATTGATCAGATAGAACCCTTAGCTTTCACTTCCACTACTCTTCCTAGGTCTCAAAATCAACCCATTGGCTATCTATCACCCACATCACTTAAGGTTTATCATAGACTTGAGTTAGGGAACATACCATTATCCTTTCTCGTATAGGGAAATAATTTTGGATTCCATCATATCCTACATACCCTCTCTTGGTCATTGGTCCCTTGTGTTTATCCATAATTACACAAGTCAAGCTTTGCACCATAACCAAATTTGGACCTAGAGTTTCATTTGACCTCTTGTACTCTTAGCTTATCACATCTTATCATACCATTTTCATATATACAATCTTAGAATCATATCCTTTTCATTGCATCCTAGTCCTTACATATTCCTAGTCTTGCATACATACATCAAATCACATAGTCCTTGCAGACAAATATATCATTCCACCTAGTTCTTTCATGTACAACCCCTTTCATATATCAAGATCATATCACCTAACCAAGTTGCATGCATTCCATGAATTTAGTCCTTTTCATATTCATCATTGATCAAATAGAACCCTTAGCTTGCACTTCCACTACTCTTCATAGGTCTCAAAATCAACCCATTTGCTATCTATCACCCACATCACTTAAGGTTTATCATGGACTTGAGTTACGAAACATACCACTATCCTTGCTCGTCTAGGGAAATAATTTTGAAGTCAATCATCTCCTACATACCCTCTCTTGGTCATTGGTCCCTTTTGTTTATCCATCATAACAAAAGTATAACCTTGCATCGTAACCAAATTTCGACCTAAAGTTGTATTTGACCTCTTGCATTCTTAGCTTATCACATCATATCATACCATTTTCATATATCCCATCTTATAATCATATCCTTTTCATTGCATCCTAGTCCTTACATATTCATAGTCTTTCATACATAGATCACATCACATAGTCCTTTCATACATATATATCATTCCACCTAGTTATTTCATGTACAACCCCTTGCATATATCAAGATCATATCACCTAACCAAGTTGCATGCATTACATTGATCAAATAGAACCCTTAGCTTAAACTTCCACTACTCTTCCTAGGTCTCAAAATCAACCCATTTGCTATCTATCACCCACATCACTTAAGGTTTATCATGGAATTAAGTTAGGGAACATACCATTATCCTGGAGTCTAGGGAAATTCTTTTGGAGTCCATCATCTGCTACATACCCTCTCTTGATCATTGGTCCCTTGTGTTTATCCATCATGACACAAGTCAAGCCTTGCATCGTAACCAAATTTGGACCTAGATATCATCCCACATAGTCCTTGCATATATATATATATATATATCATTTCAAAAAAAAAAAACAAATCTACGTGTCCTCCAAGTCAAAATTATCGTCCTCCATACCAACCATGCATAAGCTTTCATCCTCTGTCCACCTACCTTCACCATCAAGAGTTGCATAACACAATCCATGCCATTAATCCATAGTTCAAGTGTCCACTTATCACCCTTATCCTCTATTCTTCATTCAAAGCCTAATAATTTCTTATCATCTATTTTTAAATGCATTTTTCCATGGAATTATTAAGTTCAAGAATCTTTGATTTCATTTTATTCATAAGTTCAACTCCACTTATATATCATCATCTCTCACTTTCTTTGCACAATATTTTGTGACATGTACAAATGGCTCAACAAGTAGGAAGTTCTCAAGCAGAAGTCAAGCCCAATCTAGATATTGGACCAAATAAATCAGTTGAAGAGCACATGGACCTTGAAGATAGGGAGGAGGCCCGAGTTCAAACAATTCATGTTGGAGAGGGGTCGAGATCACTTCCTTCTACACTAATGGATGAGAATATAAAAGTAGCTGAAAAGGTGGGGAAATAAATTTCTTATAGAAATTTGGATCATTTACTTGAAATGGATATGGACAAACTGAAATGTGATGCTGACCAACCTAAAAATATGAGTAAGAGGTCAATGAATAAATATGTAAATATACTAATCCATGATCATTTCAATCATCTTGAAACACTTGAAAAAACCCAATTGTTATCACGTTTACTTCTTTGTAATGAGCTGAAAGAGTCATTACAATTGTTGGTCGTACATTTTGCATCGAATAAGATGAAACATATGAGACTACAAAAAGATATTGTTGAAAATGTTAAAAAAAGGTTTAGATTCCATTCGGAAAGGATCTCGATCAATGGATAAGGCCATTGCAAGAAAGGTTATTTTGACATTTGTTTTAAATAAAGAAATATCCAAAAAAAGAAAAATGTCATCACTTTCCACTGAATTTGGTTATAGTAGAACCGCACTAATAAAATATGAGAAAAAGAGAAAGGTTTTGGATGATAGTTCTAAAGGAAATTGGGCAATTATGTGTAGAGCTCTCCCTTCTGACAAGATTGAAGATGTTGTTAGGAACTTGATCTCAAGTTTTTGGAATGATCAAACTCATTCGTCATCAAATACTAGAGATGTTATGAGGCACATGATTGGACCTGGTATTTATGAAGAACATATTAAACATTGGCTAGACATAACACAACTTGAGATGTATATGAACTTTTTTAATATGTATCCTCATATAAAGATTGGGCAAACAATGTCTGAAAGGTTAAAGCCATATTATGTGAAGATAAACAAGTTTTTTGAAACCTTTTGTTTTTCGTTATCACATTGAATTTTATCTCTACTATCAGGTGTTTCGAAAGATGAGAGAAGAAATATATGGTTTTCAAAAGGCACCTCCTAAATAGGTAAGTTTTTTCATAAAGGATCTATTATGTGATCATGAAAATGGACCTCAAATAAAATGCATAAAAGGACTCTGTGAAACAATTGGAAATTTGGCTAACTTTCCTTCAACAAAAAGAAATTATGACCTAACAAAAATAGTAAATTGCAAGAGTTACAAGTATGTAAAGTTTCAAATAAATTTTGGGAAAGAATCCACAGGTTAAACTATGTAGAAGAGGAGATACCTATTGGGAAATTTATGGAAGATTTTCAAAAATTGATACAACCATACATACAACATTATTTTTATGCTAAGTGGAAAGAAAATCAATTTCAAACATTAAGAGATACTTTCCCACTTGGAATAGTTCTATCAGTAGTTGACTTTGCAGAAAATTACTCTTTTGTACATCAAAAAGAGATTCAATCAGAATATTACTTTTCAAAGTAGGTCACTATTATGGTTCATGTGTGTTATCGACATGCACAATTGGAATTGGATGATGTTGAGAGTATAGTTGAACAATGGGCTATCAAGAAAGAATATCACTTTTATATTAGTGATGATAAAGAGCATGACACACTTTTTGTACAACATTATTTTACAAAATATTTTTTTGAGAATTTGAGAAGCAGGGGTGTAAAATTTGAAAAGCATTTTGTATGGTTAGATGAATGTGTGACACAGTTAAAATCATCACAAAAATTTTATGCACTTTCTAGATATCATCAAATTTACAACATACCACATGTTTGGAGTTTCTTTGAGAGTGGACATGGAAAGAGTGAGCACGATGGCACAGGAGCTTGCATCAAACGTGCTTTAAGAAAGCATCAAATGAGTTATTTAGAAGATCGTATAGACGATGCATATGATGTTGTTGAATGGTGCAAGAAACACTTTTCATCAAATGAGGTCGTCACATCTTCAAGAACAAACTAAAACATTCCACATAGAGTGTTTTGGGAGATATCGGGTATGTATAAATTACATTTTCAAAAAATTAAATTTATTTAAATTTAAAATTTACATATGTATATATACATAAACACATTTTTGTTCACATAAGTTTTTTGCAAGTACATGTATCTAGGTGTGGATAGAAGATCGATGCATGGTGTTCATGGTGTTTTTATGCACTTCTCAACACATGTAATTCATAGGTGCATCACCTCTCTTGAAAGACAGTCTTCCACAATCAAATTGCAGAACTCTATCCCAAGGTCTCTCGGGTGTCAGGTCATGACGAGGCTTGGAATATTTCAGTTGTTTATGTGATTTGCTGGAATCACAAGGCGGTCTTACGTAGTCGAAGCTATAGGGGAATTGAGTCAATGAATGGAACTCTACGGATCTGGAATTACTATGCTTTGCTGCAGGCTTAGGCAGTAGTCTTAGACTCCATTATTTCATCAGATTTGGCTTTACAATGTGCAACGAACCTTAACAAAAGTTGTTTCTAAAAAAAAGGGAAAAAGAAAAGGGCGAGGAGGAAGATATTTCTTGGACCTACAACTATCGATGAACAGTGATCATGTAGGTTCTTGTTGTGGACAATTTCCTTAAACGGAATTTCACTTAACCAGAATTCTCACAATATCATTAAATATGTGCTATCTTCTAAGGACTACAGATTTTCATCATTCATTCGCTATGGGAAGGTGAATAAAGATGAGATTCAATGAGAAAAAATGAAATCGAAGTCCAGACTAACTTTACACAATCATCTACCTTTAGCAAATGACCAAAATTATGGACAAGAAAAGCATACACACAACAACAATCTTCAAAACCAGAGACAACATGCTAAAACTACCAAGTCTAATCTAAAGGCATTAAAACAACAAAGTAACTTAAAGCAAAGCTATAACTAAAAGGGAGAGGAATCATGAAACATATTGAGAAACCCATAAATAAACCAGAAAATGACTATATTTGCTATTTATAATTTCTGCAGCATGCCTTTACAACAACTCAACTCTCTCAGAATGAGAGGAGGAGAGCCCTATTTATAGTTTTCAAAAAATAAAATGAGTGGCCAATATTCACTTTACATTAGGGTTTCACCTACCCCCAAATATATTACATTTATAAATAACTTCTTGTTTCTTCCTTATTTCGTCATCTAGTGACAACACTATAGCAAATTTTTCTTTTAGCCATTTGCCCTTTGCTGTAGCTATTCCTCAAGGAACTCTTCATTGATGACTGGATTTCCCTCTCGCTTTTTCAACATGGCATACTCCATGAAACTTAGGACCAGGGACTGAAACTTATCCACCTCCATGATGTCGGATTTCAAGATTTGGTAACTCCATTCCTAAGAATTGTTGCCAAGCTTCTTCTAGTCCTCATCATAATTAGCAGCATTGTCTTGAAAGAGTTCCGACTGCACAAAGGCTCGAGCAGTGAAGCACATGAACTTGGTGGTGATTTCGGTGGACATCCCATCTTCCATAATCTTCAAGAAGTGGGGCTTGATGTTTTCAGGATTGATCTCGACCGCGGGCATCTCATACCCCGTCATCAGTTTGAGATACTGAATGCACTCCTCTCTGGAATACCTTGCCCATTCAATGTCTGGTGCTATCCATTCCAAAATTTGCTCAAGCTTCCTCTTCTGGTGATCATAGTCTCACTTCCAGGTGTCTACCAGCCAGTGATCATCATCCTTGAAGGCAAGGTCCTTTTCCCAGACATCGTTTGGCAATGCGAGTATGGCCTCAATCTTTGGGTAGGCCGCATCATACTTCCTTGGGAACTTCCCATAGATCTTCCTTGTGTCCTCGAGAGTTTTCTAAACCTCTAGGAACCTATTTGTTGCTCCGGTAGCCAAGTTGATGCCCATGTTCCCTATGTCCAAAACCTGCCAGAACCAATTTTTCATAGTTTTTTCCAAGTTCTGTCTCTTTTCGAGCTTGTCAATCTATTCTCTAGACAACAACTGAGGCAAGGCTGATGATGTTGTAGGCTACTCATCTAGAGATGACCACTTCTGAATATAAGTCGTTAGATTAACCACCTACTCCTTTAGTTCTTCTTTGGAGACCTTATCTTGCTAGATAAGGTGCACCACTGTGGCGACCGACTCTTGGAGATGTTCAACCTTCTATTCCCTTGTGGCCACTCCCAGGTCAATGGTGGAGACGTTGTAAGTTATACCTTGTTCCCCAACCATTGACATTGCTATTTGTACTGCCCTTGATCTCAAGGCATCCATGGTTACCTTTGATCTGACCCTTGGCTTCTTCTCTTTTTTGGTGCTTACTCATGCTCTGGCCATGATGACTTCCAGCCTTGCCTTGGGATCCTTCAAGGTGGGAGTCTTTTGCTTAAGTTGTCTTTGCAGCCAGTCATGCGTTTGGGGTTCTTCCCTTGGCAATTCACTTTGAGTCCTACTGTCCTCCTTTTCGATTTCGATAGTTCTGACAACAAGAGCCTTCTCCTTTGTTCCTGCATCTTCCTTTCCTTCATCAAAATCTTGTTCGAATGTTTCATGTCTAGCGGGGGAGTCGGTGAGTGACTGCCCTTTGGGTGAATTCTTCTTTTCAGCATCCTCCTCCACGTTTAAAGTATCTTGATGCTCCTCGGGGCTCTCTACTTGTTTGTCCTCATAGAGGAAAGTTTCCTTATCATGATCTAGAGTCTGGCCATGCTCCTCAGCTGCAGACCTATCACCTTCCGTCTCTAGAGCAGCAATCTCCTCCTCCCGTGCAAGCGGATCCTGGATCTCCTTGTCCTCAATTTCCTTGAGCTGCTTGCCCCACTCTGCATTGAGTTCAGGATCATTTGACTCTCGGATCAGCTTAGCATCATGGTCCTTAGTGCCCTCGCTAGAAGACTCATAGGCCACATCATCAATCTCTCGAAGCTCGAACAAGGGATGCTCATGATACTCGAATTCTTCATACTCTGGCACCTTCTTAGCCTCCAACTACTGTCATTCATGTTCGTCTAATATCTGCATGGTCACTTGCATCTTTGGTGATTCACTGGAAGCGTATGCCATTGGAGCGGAGGCCATAGCCTGAGCTATCGCAGCCTAGACTATCAGATTGGTAAGCATCCCTGAAAGCTCAGACGACACATTCTGCATATACTTTACAAAAGACTCTGGAAGTCTTGGGGCTAGCATTGTAGTAGCAAATATGGAAGGAGGGAAAGGAGACATGGAGGAAGAGGTTATTGGCGAGGTGGTGGCGGATGATGAATCTACAAGAATAACTTGCAACACTGGAGGAGTAGGAGCAAGGTGGATGGAGATATCCACCGCAGGTGGGGAGGAAGCAGAAGCTGGAATTGAAGTAAGCGGGGTGGCAGTAGTGATTGTAATGGGTGGAGACCCAATGAGCTAGATCCCTTCTTTCTGATCCCAAGGGTTGAACCCTTGGGCATCACCATTGTCTCTGTGCCTCCAGTTGTTTTTCTTTTCTTCTTAGAGGGCTCCAGCTCAGAAGACTTATGGGCATAGACTTTTGGTTTGGGCAGTTGTTCGCTAGCCTCCTTTCTTTTCTTGGTCTTCAACGATGGTGGGGTCTTAGATGTTTCCCCAGTTGTAGCGGTGGCTTCCCCACCTTCAGAACCACTTGGTTCACTTACACACTCACTTGCAAGCTCGGTGAATGTCAGGACGACCCCTTGTTATTTCAATTGAGCCACCCTCTCGTCGATCCATGCCCTCATTTGGATTTCAATGGGCCTACTAAGCACACCAATGTCATTGAGCTCAGGTGCATTCCATTAAATAGCAGGCAGTGGCAGGTTGGAAACTGCATCATAACTTGGGTCCACAACTATGTCCTCATCCTCCTCTAGCTGATCAGGGTCCGAACACAAGTTCACCCTTCGTACATGGATGACGGTCATCCACATGTAATGCTGCAACCGTACCTCAAGATCATCCCTACAGTTGACCCAAAAGTCCTTGATGTTGTGGAGGTGGGTGTATTCACATCCCAATGCCTTTCTGACATGACCATAAGGATCCATTCATGGCCTTGCCATATATTGTTCAAAGTTATACTCCGCCAGCTCATTTTCTAAATATTTGGCACACTGGGAGGTGTGGATCTTATACATCGCCTGACCAAGGTTCATGGGATAGGTGGGGCTTGCTAGATGTTTCTTGCTGAAGATGCTGTGAATGTGCCGTAGCTGCCAAGTCAGCTCCAAAAGAATGATCCGGTCATTTAGGTACCGGGGTAGCTTGTCTAGTCTTTTGGTGAATCCCTCGGCACAAATGTATGTGAACTTGGGGAACTGTATATACCAGAAGGCATACTACTTGAGGAGGACCCTGACACTGTGATACGTCCTCCTATGAAAATCCCCTCCTACTGATCGGATGACGTGAGCAATGAATGCGTCGTTCACCCTGCAGTAGTTTGTTTTGAAATTCTGAAATTGTAACTAAGGGTACTTGTCATAAGGCTTGAGCTCTGGCCCCGCTGGATCACTAGGCATCATTATCAATCCCTGATAATATCGTCGATTTGTGAGAGAATATACCAAGTAGGAGGTCATGAAGAATTTCTTGGTTTTCTTCACGATGGTGAATTGCTCGTGGAAGCAGTCACTGATGATCTCGCCCCAATAGAAGATGGTGCCCTTACCTCAGATAATTTGTTCTATGAAATAGAACATCCATTCTTGAAAGAAAAATGCATTGGGAAGGCCCATGACTCGGCTAAGTAGAGTTACAAGGTCATGGTAGTCCTTGAAGAAGTCGCTGCAGAAGAGCTCTTGAGGAAGCTTCCCAGCACTACCCCGTTTGTCTTTCAACCAGCACTGGTTGATAAGCTTTTTACACCCCAATGGGTCCTGTTCCCACACCTGTTTACAGTCTTCCATGGTGGGGACCTCTATGCTCTCAAAGGCAGGAATGTGGAAGGTCTCAGTTATACCTAACGGAGACATATCTGCAAGGATATTCCTCTCATGATCCACTATGGTTCTGGTATCAGATTGGTATGCCTCCACGCATGCCATCACCAGCTCTGGGGCCACTAAGGCCAACGGGAAACCTACAGCTTTATCAAGTCCACTGCTCTTTATTAATCTAGCATTTGATGTTTTCGGGTTCATTCTGACCCTCTACGTGAATTCATCAACATCGACTTGTCCAATGTTGGTATCTGAGACATCCCTCCAAAGGGTAGTGATCCTAGATTGAATAGGGACCCCTTGGAATTTTTATTTCATCAGGTCTCTTTCTTCCTTCCTTCTTGGTGGCTTGGTCATTCCTTTTCCTTTCTTGGGAGCACCGAAAGTCTCTGTACTAGATTCCATAAATCGTTGAAATCTTGAAGAATGAATAGTCGGCCACATGGAATTCGGGTGAAAAGGGAGCTCGGAATGCTAGGCGAAAAACACTTGGTCGTCGGAAGTTCTCCTAACTCATCAACCACTCGTGCAATTGATAATGACGGCGGAAAATTTGTTTTTATAGCGAAATTTCCATTAATGTGACATTTAATTCCTCCGTACGGTGGCAAGTTTGGTTGGTGAATTTGAAAATGCAGGGGTGACGGGAGGTTCGGGGTCCGAAGTCCGGAAAGCCATCCGGCCATAGCCATTGAAACAACAAAGACCAATGGGAAACCCAAAAAGGAAAACCTGATAGGGGAAACCCGGCAAAGGAGATCCAGACAGGGAATCCCAGAAATGGAAACCTAGCAAGGGAATCCTAGAAACTGCCACAACTACCAGAACGGCGTTTTGACAAGGAAAACCCGAGTTAACCCGAGACTTAGCAATTTTTGAAAGTGGGGGACTCCGGTCAAGCTTGAAATATGGCATTGGGAAATGCACCAACCCTCTTTTGGGGCACAAAGATGGGTATGGAAAACAAGGCATAACAAAAAGGGACCAAAAAAGCAAAGAGGGAAAGTGGGTCCCCGTTCTGAACGGGGCGTGTGTGCAAAAGGCACAACAAATGGTGACTCCACTGGGAGAACGCTCCTGACGTTTTGGAGATAAATATTCATTCTGAACCCATGATCTCTAATTTCGTAGACCTAAGACAATTTTCAAAGCTAAACTAAGGATAGTTTAAGGAAGGCAAGATTGAATCAGACTACAGATTTATCATGGAAGTGTGTGCATGGTGAATTCATTTCCTTTCCTCAGAGATAGTACGAGTAACCACGGGTTGGAGAAGATAAGCTACGTAGTTCATCTAATCCCAAAAGTAACCTAGACATTGCTCCGCTGCTAGTCAGGTGTCCATAGCCCCGACGGAGTTATCGCTACGACCTCATGAACATAGCTCTACTGCCAACCAGGCATCCATAGCCCTGGTAGAGATATTCACACACCCATAGAGTTGTTCTTTGCAATTCACTTATTGCTTGTGCTAGGTATTCCCTTTTTGCACTTTCTCTTTTTTTTTTTGTGTCAACCGTGCAAACAGCGAAGTTCACAATGGGCTTGAGAATCGTAGTGGTCACTAGAAAAAACATTAGATTTTTCACTTATCTTTGCTTCCCAATGATCACCATACCATTCTTTGGAGATATTTTAAATTTGTTTTCTATGTACCATGACAAGAGCAGGGATTCAAGCAGACAACCATCCTAGGTTAGTGCAAAGTTTGAAAGTTGAAAACCAACACTTAGGAGCTTTCAGGGGGTAGCAATAGGGAATGACGGCTTATTTAAAGAACAACACGGAATCGGATAGCAAGGTAAACCGTTCGCTGGACCGAGCATGGCCACCACAGCAGAACAGGGAGACACTTCCCCAAAATCACGACAAAGTGGCCAGGAAGGCAAACAAAACCAAAGGATAAAGCAGGAAATCTACCTTAACTTATGAATAAGTATTTACACAGACAGCTCCCAAGAGCTCAAGCTTGGAAGTATTGCTTGAGGTGCTACCCATTGACCGGCAATGGGACATCTTCACCAGTAAGAGTCTTTAGACGAAAAACATTATCTCTAAGGATTTCAGTAATCTGAAAGGGGCCAAGCCAAAGCTTGTCGAATTTATTGTGTCCCCCTTTCTTTTCGTGGGCCTTGTCCCAGTAGAGGACTAGATTAGAAATGTGGATGGCCTTAACTTTGACTCGACGATCGAACCATCTTTTGACTACACCCTGGTGCTTGGCGAAATTTTCTATCGCACGGTCTCGTACTTCTTCAAGGTGCAGCAGTTTGGTGAGGAAAGCTTCTCTGCAATCTCCTCCTTCATAAAAGTCATTGATGAACTAGAGGGTCAAGATTTTCAAATGTATGGAGAAGACGGGTTCTAAGCCATAGACTAGATGGTATGGGGAATCTCCAAGGGCAGCCTTGTGGTGGGTGCAATCTGCCCATAAGGCGAAACGAAGTTGGGTATGCCAATCCCTAGGATTCCTATCTATCAGCTTCTTAATCACCATGATCAAGTTTTTATTGGTGGATTCAGCAAGGCCATTACCTTGAGGGTAATAGTTAGAGGAGAATTTGAGGGCGATACCATAATCAAAGGCCCAACTTGTGAATTTCAGTGAGGCAAACGTCGGGCCATTATCACATACTAGAGCATACGAGCAACCTAAACGATTTAAGATAAAACTTTCTAAGAAATTGATTACGACTTCAGTTGTACATTGCCTACAAGTTATTGCTTCTATCCATCTAGTGCAATAATCAGAAGTGGTTAGAATGTACCTATGTCCCATACATGATGGAGGACTTACCAGACCAATGAAGTCGAGACCCCATTGCGCAAAAGGCCTTACCTCCAGAGTAGGTTGTAATGGGATAGCGACATTCCTTTTTCTAGCAGCGACAGTGTGGCACACATAGCAGGTATGGATATGACTGTGAGCATCCTTGAAAACAGTGGGCCAATAATATCCAACTCTTAGTATTTGATGCGCAGTCGAGAGGCCTGAGCCATGGCCAGTTTTGAATTTTTCATGGAATTCCCTAAGGACGCGATCAACTTCCTCCTTTCCCAGGCATCGCAGGTAGATACCTTCATGATTTCTCTTGTACAATATAGAGCCCTGCTACATATAACTACTGCTTTTCAACCTCAGAGCTCATCTCTGGACTCCTTGCAGATGTGGCAAGCACTTGTGGTTTAGTAGGTAGTACACTATGTCATCATACCACTCTCCCAGGGAGACGTCCTCCAATTGGTATTGTTGTACTGTGAGCTCAGGTACAACATCAATAACTACCTCTGTCATTGTTTAGGTGAGTGCCTATCCTCTTACCAGATTCATTGGTTAGATCTCCATATCATATTCCTATAGCAACGCGATCCACTTTGCCCTTCGTTCGCCTAGCTCATTCTACATAAGCAACGTTTTCACTGCGGGATCAGGAACTATGGCAAAAACCTTGTTACGCAAGATGTAGTGCCAGAACTTCTTGACTCCTTTAACAAGGGCATAAGCTTGTTTTTCTACATTATGATAGCGAAGTTCGGCGTCCTTCAAAGGAGCACTCATGAAGGCGATCGGATGCTCACTCCCTTCATCGTCCTTTTGTGTCAAAATACTAGCACAAGAGTGATCTGAGCAAAGGGAGTATATATAAAAGGGTTTTAGGTAATTGGGGCTGACCAACACAGGGGTGTCAGCGATTGCTCTCTTGATCTCCCCAAAAGCCTATTTTGCTTCGGGAGTCCACTGAACCTTGGCGTCTTGCTTCAACATGGCATTGAGTGGTTTGATGATTTCTGTGAAGCCAATGATGAATTTGTGAATGAAGTTAATCTTCCCGAAAAAAGATTTTAGTTCCTTCTTGTTTCCTGGTAGGTGGATTTTCATAATGGACTAGATCCATTTGGGGTCAATAGAGATTCCCCACTCTGATAAGACGTGTCCAAGGAGTTGTCCTTCAATGACCCCGAAGATGCACTTCTTTGGGTTAAGGGACACCCCAAACACGTGACATCTTTCAAAGACCTTGCGTAAGTCAACGACATGATCATCCTGTTGCTTTGAAAATACTGTCAAATCATCCATATAGATGATTATGCACTTGCCTATTAAATCTTTGAATGCGATATCCATGGCTCACTGGAAAGTGGCGCTAGCATTGATGAGTCCAAACGACATTCTTGTATATGCGAACGCTCCCCACTTGGTGGTGAATGTTGTCTTATGTCGATCCTCGTACTGCACCATGACCTGGTTGTATCCCGAATAGCCATCCAAGAAGGGCATCATTTGAGACCCATTTACTACCTGCAACACCTCATCCAACGAAGGTACAAGATATTTATCCTTCTCTGATGCTCGATTTAGATTATGGAAGTCCACACACAATCTTATTTCCCCATTTTTCTTTCTAACGAGGACCAAGTTTGCTACCCAAGTAGAGTGTCTGATTGGAAAGATGATCCTAGCTGATAGCGACTTCTGTACTTCCTTATAAATGATTGGCTCTAATAAAGCATTGACAAGGTGCTGTCATTTCTGGAACGATTTTATATCTGGTCTGAGAGGGATAGTGTGCATGATGATCGATGTGTCATACATTTTGAGGTCATCATAGCTCCAGGCGATGATGTCATGATATTTGCGTAACATTTCAATAATCCCTCTTCTTTCTTCAGGAGCACATACCTTACCTATGAACATGTTCTTGGTATTTCTAGTTGTTCCCAGGTTGCAGGTATCACACTAACCGTTGATAGCATCTTCTTTGGCCCATTGATCTTGCTCTCTGATCTGATCAAGGTCAAAGATGCACTCCAATTGAACCATTCCTCTAGGGATGGTGTTAGTTTTTAAATTGATGACCCCTTCTATATCCAATTTCGCCTCTTGAGGCTCGACCTCATTGATTATTAGCATGGAAAACACATTGGAACTGGCGAGGAATTCCAGAATGTGTGTGTCGTCATTGAATACTTGGAAATTGGCCACATTGTCCGGCATTGATGGGATGGAAGTGAGTTCCACTGTGAATATTTTTAGGCCAGATAGGGACAAGGGTTGCAGTGTGCTTTCTGCCTACGCCAGGGCGTTGGCAGTATAGTTCTGGGCATGAGGAATTAGCTGAATGTTGAACACATCCAACCCTTTCAGTAGATCCCAAACGTGGTGCCAGTAGTTCGTAAATCTTCGGTCATAGCAAGAATAAAGCTTTCTGACTTGCTTTATGACCAACTCCAAATCTCCATACACTTGGAGCATCTTAACATCCTTTCTTAATGCCATCAAGAGGCCCAATACCAAAGCCTCATATTCTGCCACGTTATTATTACAATAAAACTGCAGTCTATGAGCAAAGAAGTATGATTTACCTTTGGGAGTGATCAGTTCAAAACCCGCTCCAGCTCCATGCCTGGATTTAGAACCATCAAAGCGCAATGTCAAAAATATGGGAGAATCCTTAGGCGCAGGGCAAACGGATCTGATTTTTGCCTTCAACGAGGGTTTCATTTCGGTGGCCACTTTGGGGACTGCAAGAACGGGACCTGTTCGTTGATCGGACATAGATCTGGTTTTTTCCTCTAGAGTAGCTTGCCTCTTGACATGCTCAATAACTATTTGACACAAATAGTAGTCAAATTATGAATGGGCAGCATTGTTCACCCGACACCAATTAGGAAGTAAGAGTTCCTAGAAGTTTGTTTGAGTTCCCAAACTAAGTTGGTCATGCACACATTTTTCCATAAAGTCTTGAAAACCATCTAGCAGTCCTCGACCTTTTCCATCTTCGAGCCCTTCATCGTCAAATTCGATGAGGATCTCAGTGCTCTGAGGAGGATGGTTCAAGTTGGTAGGTGGGTTGCATAGCACGAGGAAGACCTCGCTCGTTCCTTTGTCTTCAAGGTATTCCCGCTCATCCGTGCATGCCACTGGGGAATAATGTCCTAGACTTGTTTTGGCATACAACACCTCATTCATGTTGTTGTACGTGGTGATCATGAATTTCATCCGTGGTTCTTTGTTAATCCGGATTTGATTAGGCATTCTTTTCTGTGGCAGCCATATGTGAGAGTAATCAGTGGTGGTGTATCCATTTAGTGCCTTCATGAAATCCTTTTCTAGGATCATGCCATAGGTGTCCGGGATATCAGCCACTTGTATATCAATGGTTTGTTGGACTCGAGGATCAGTAGCAACCTGCATGGGTATCTTGTTGATCTCCCCTACTATGCTGATTTTGGTTTTATCAAGCTACGTCACCTTCCACCAGGAAGGAGTGGGCGTGATTCTGAGTGCCTTGCACACACTCAAGGGCATGACATTAGCCGATGCTCCTGAATCCAACAAGCAATTGTGGAGGTTCTTCCCAAACACACGGATGGTGGTCAAAAAGGGGGGGTCTCAAATTTTCCTTGAAACAACCCTCTAGAAACGTCCACCTAAGCAACCTGAGCCTTTTCCTTCTCATTGCCTCTATTTTGGGGTGGTGTCAAATTAGTAACCCTGTCGGACTACCTGTTTGCCTGCTAGCCTGTTGGTGGATCAACTTTACTGTTAAGAATCTACTTGACCATTGGTTCATTCGATTGATCATTAAAAGAAACCTTCTTTATCAGAACCTCTTCCTGAGCTGACCCCTGTGACGAGGTCCCATTTACCATTCAGAAAAAGGCATTCCTGATAGTAGGCACCTTCAGAAGTTCAAAGGCAGACACGCTCAACTTTAACTTCTTGAATTCCTCAGCAATATACTCCCCCATTTGCTCAATCTCTCAGTCATGGGGAACATTCTAGGAGGGGGTAGCGTTTTGGCCTTGGCCACTGCCTTGCTATTTATTTCTGCTGAGGTATCATGTGGGTGTGAGTGGAAAACCTAGATTATTGTTTGCATTCGGATCGAGAGGGGTACTAACATTATTTGGCGAGACGGAGGTTGTAAAAGGGCCTCCAGCATGACCTCCTACTTGTCTATTTTTGAGGTTGTAAGGGGCAATCTGTTGGTGAAACATTTGGACTTCGTCCTCCTTAATTTCCTCTTCATCATGCTTAGGACCATTATCTATTGAATTAAAAAGCTGAGCCAAAGGGCTTTCAGAACTTACCTCTTTTACCACGTCATGATGGTTTGAATCAGTGTTCTCCAACTCAAGGGCATTGCATTCCGCCATTGGGAAAGGGGCCTAATTTAACACCAACACCGAGGCATCATAGGGATCAGATGGGACAATGTCCCTGCATCCTGAGCTATCGATCGCATTCTAAAATTCTAATTGAAAAATATCAGCTACAGTTTGGAATTCTGAACAATGTAGTTCGGAATGGCAGCTCGTCTTGTGTATGTGGCACCAACTGGATAAAGCAGCCTCTGCCAAATAAACTCTACTTGTGGGGTTTTCATTATTGCTGCTGTGAGGCTGGTCAAGGGGTGTGGGAATGCCACCATTGTTGGGGCGTGTATTCCACATCTGGTTTTGCCTTTGGAAGGGCCTCCTATCAAAGTTCTGGCCCGAGTTCTGATTTCTATCATAATTCTACCCTGACGATATGCGAGCCTCTCAATTATCCCTACTTTCACGTTGATCTCGATTTTCCCTGTTGAGGTTGGCCTAGATGCTCTTTTGCGACATCTACAGCTAGTTATTCTGATTGCTTAAATGTGTCATTTCAGTCGATATTTTCTTGACCATCTTCATAAGCTCATCAATCCTATCCCTTTCGATGCTATTTGGTTGTGGCGCGATATTCTGAAGGAACACAGGCTATGTCATTGGCTGATTCTGATGAGCGGGTGGAAACTTCGCCGCTTGGAGGTATGCTGGCATCTAGAATCCCTATGGATGTGTCTGTTGTTGTTGGGGCAACAAGTAGTGCGGTACTAGATACACCTAGTTCATTGGCTACCCAGGATGCGGAACTATAGGCAGCTGCGACACTGGGTTTAGTAGCGGCGTCTAATGCTATAAGGCTTGCATGAGACACTGTATTTGCGTCGGATGCACGGTTTTCCCAAGAGAAGGCAACGGACCTGATATGTTATGCCCCAAATCTGTACTAGCAATGATGGCTTCAGCATATGCATCTACCAACCTGGCTAGTGGTGGTCTCATCCTTTTCACCAAGGCTGAAGTGAGGTTGTCTAGCACCGCATAGTAAATGGGTAGGACAGCAACATCGTTGAAAATATACGGGGCCTGTAGCGAAGTGTATGCTCTGTGGAAGTGATCATTGAACAAGTTGATTAGTTCATTGATCTCCCTTTGAACCGACATGAAATGTCGATACGAATTTGCAGGCCTAATCGGGTCTTGAACTTTTGGAAAAAGGCACTCTTCAGAAGATCTCACGTATTGATAGTTCCAGCTAGCAGGTTGATGTACCAATAGAAAGCCTCCTCCCCTAAGGAATAGGGAAAGAGCCTGCACGCCACATCTTCGTACATGATCTGCATAGTCTTCAAGGTGATTTCAAAAATCTTGACATGTTCCTCGGCTATCCTCTGCGGATCTCGGTAGTTGAACTTCATGCAGAAGTTCTCAGGATTCTTTGGCATATCATGGTAGAGGTTGAAGGCGAGCGAAGACGGGTTATTGCCTAGCCACGCCATCGTAAAAGGCGGTGGAGGCAACTGCGCTAGATTGGCCAATGTTGGTAACGAGGCTGCAATGACCAGTGAGGTAGCAACAAGGCTGGTGAACTTGCTTGGCTAAAAGGTGGTGCTTTTCGCAGATGAAGTGGGCACTTGGAAGGTCTTAGCGGTAGGATGAGCGGAAGATGAACCCGTCAATGAGGATGAAGAAGGCGGAGGTGAAAGACCAGTCAGTTGTCCTAAAAAATTAGTGATGGATGGTCCCCTTCATTTAGCTCTCTTAGCTCGGATCGGGGGCTGTAACTCCTACAACTCTCCCTTGTTCGGTGTAGACCTCAACACTCGATGGAATCTATCAGGGGAGAATGACTCAATTCAATCCAGCTTAACCCTTTTCTAAGCCCTCCTTCTAGTGCCAGTTCTGTTGATGGTGCTTTTATGTACTTCTCAACACAAGTAATGCATAGGTGCATCACCTCTCTTAAAAGACAATCTTCCACAATCAAATTGCAGAACACTATTCCAAGGTCTCTTAAGTGTCAGGTCATGACGAGGCTTGGAATATTTCAGTTGTTTATGTGCTTTGCTGGAATCACAAGGCGGTCTTACGTAGTTGAAGCTGTAGGGGAATTGAGTCAATGAATGGAACTCTACTGATCTGGAATTACTATGCTTTGCTGCAGGCTCAGGCAGCAGTCTTAGACTCCATTATTTTGTCAGATTTGGCTTTACAATGTGCAACGAACCTTAACACAAGTTGTTTCTAAAAAAAGGGAAAAAGAAAAGAGCAAGGAAGGAAGATATTTCTTGGACTTGCAACTACTGATGAATAGTGATCATGGAGGTTCCTGTTGTGGATAGTTTCCTTAAACAGAATTTCGCTTAACCAGAATTCTCACAATATCATGAAATCTGTGCTATCTTCCAATGACTGCAGATTTTCATCATTCATTTGCTATGGGAAGGTGAATAAAGATGAGATTCAATGAGCAACAATGAAATCAAAGTCCAGACTAACTCTACATAGTCATCTACCTTCAGCAAATGACCAAAAGTATGGACAAGAAAAGCATACACATAGCAACAATCTTCAAAACCAGAGACAACATGCTAAAACTACCAAGTCTAATCTAAAGGCATTAAAATAGCAAAGTAACTTAAAGAAAAGCTATAACTAAAAGGGAGAGGAATCATGAAACATATTGAGAAACCTAGAAATACACCAGAAAATGACTGTATATGCTATTTATAATTTTTGTAGCATGGCTTTACAACAACTCAACTCTCTCAGAATGAAAGGATGAGAGCCCTATTTATAGTTTTCAAAAAACAAAATGAGTAGCCAATATTTGATTCTATTGTGTGGCCAATATTGACTTTACATTAGGGTTTCACCTACCCCCAAATATATTACATTTATAAATAACTTTTTGTTTCTTCCCTATTTTGTCATCTAGTGACAACACTGTAGCAAATTTGTCTTTTAGCCATTTGCCCTTTGTTTTAGCTATTCCTCAAGGAGCTCTTCATTGATGACTAGATTGCCCTCTTGCTTTTTCAACGCGGCATACTCTATGAAACTTAGAACCAGGGACTGAAACTTATCCACCTCCATGATGTCGGATTTCAAGATTTGGTAAGTCCATTCCTGAGAATTGTTGCCAAGCTTCTTCCAGTCCTCATCATACTTAGCAGCATTGTCTTGAAAGAGTTCCGAATGCGCGAAGGCTCAGGCAACGAAGCACATGAACTTAGTGCTGATTTTGGCAGACATCCCATCTTCCATAATCTTCAAGAAGTGGGGCTTGATGTTTTTAGGATTGATCTCGACTGCGGGCATCTCATACCCTGTCATTAGTTTGAGATATCGAATGCTCTCCTCTCTAGAATCCCTTGCCCATTCAAAGTCTGGCGCTATCCATTCCAAAATCTACTCAAGCCTCCCCTTCCGGTGATCATAGTCTCACTTCCAAGTGTCTACCAGCTAGTAATCATCATCCTTGAAGGCAAGGTCCTTTTCCCAGACATCATTTGGCAATGCGATTATGGCCTCAATCTTTGGGTAGGCCACATTGTACTTCCTTGGGAACTTGCCATAGATCTGCCTTGTGTCCTCGAGAGTTTTCTGAGCCTCTAGGAACCTATTTGCTGCCCGGGCAGCCAAGTTGATGCCCGTGTTCCCTATGTCCAAAACCTGCCGAAACCAATTTTTCCTAGTTTTGTCCAAGTTCCGTCTCTTTTCGAGCTTGTCAATCTATTCTGTGGACAACAACTGAGGTAGGGCCGATGATGTTGTAGGCTGCTCATCTGGAGATGACCACTTCTGAATATAAGTCGTTAGATCAGCCACTTGCTCCTTTAGTTCTTCTTTAGAGACCTTATCTTGCTGGATAAGGCACACCATGTGGCGACCGACTCCTAGGGATGTTCAACCTTCTGTTCCCTTGTGGCCACTCCTAGGTTGATGGTGGAGATGTTGTAAGTTATACCTTGTTCCCCAACCATCGACGTTGCTATTTGTACTGCCCTTGATCTTGAGGCATCCATGGTTACGTTTGATCTGGCCCTTGGCTTCTTCTCTTTTCTGGTGCTTACTCATGCTCTAGCCATGATGGCTTCCAGCCTTGCCTTGGGATCCTTCAAGGTGGGAGTCTTTTGCTTGAGTTATCTTTGCAGCCATTCAGACATTTGGGGTTCTTCCCTTGGTGGTTCACTTTGAGTCCTGTTGTTGTCCTTTTCGAGTTCGACAGTTCTGACAACAAGAGCCTTCTCCTTTGTTCCTGCATCTTCCTTTCCTTCATTAAAATCTTGTTTGAATGTTTCATGTCTAGTGGGGGACTCAATGAGTGACCGCCCTTTGGATGAATCCTTCTTTTCAGCATCCTCCTCCTCGTTTAAAGTATCTTGATGCTCCTCGGGGCTCTTTGCTTGTTTGTCCTCATGGAGGAAAGTTTCCTTATCATGCTTTAGAGTTTGGTCATGTTCCTCATCTGGAGACCTATCACCTTCCGTCTCTGGAGTAGCAATCTCCTCCTCCCGTGCAAGCCGGTCCTCGACCTCCTTGTCCTCAATTTCCTTGAGCTGCTTGCCCCACTCTGCATTGAGCTCGAGATCATTTGACTCTCATATCAGCTCAGCATCATGGTCATTAGTTCCCTCACTAGAAGACTCATAGGCCACCTCATCAATCTCTCGACGCTCGAATAAGGGATGCTCATGATACTTGAATTCTTCATACTCTAGCGCCTTCTCAGCCTCCAACTGCTGTCATTCACACTCATCCAATATCTACATGGTCACTTTCATCTTTGGTGATTCACTAGAAGGGGATGTCGTTGGAGCAGAGGCCATAGCCTGAGCTATCACAGCTTGGACTATCGGATTGGTAAGCATCCCCAAAAGCTCAGATGACACATTATGCATATACTTTACAAAAGACTCTAGAAGGCTTGGGGCTGGCATTGTAGCAGCGAAAATGGAAGGAAGGGAAGGAGACATGGAGGAAGAGGTCATTGGCGAGGTGGTGGCGGACAATGAATCTACGGGAATAACTTGCAACACTAGAGGAGTAGGAGCAAGGTGGACAGAGATATCCACCGCAGGCGAGGAGGAAGTAGAAGCAGGAATTGAAGTAAGCGGGGTGGCAGTGGTGATTGTAATGGGTGGAGACCCCAATGAGCTAGATCCCTTCTTTCTGATCCCAAGGGGTGAACCCTTGGGCATCACCATTGTCTCCGTGCCTCCAATTGTTTTTCTTTTCTTCTTAGAGGGCTCTGGCTTGAAAGACTTACGAGCATAGACTTTTGGTTTGGGCAGTTGTTTGCTAGCCTCCTTTCTTTTCTTGGTCTTCAGTGATGGTGGGGTCTTAGATGTGTCCCCAGTTGCGGCGGCAGCTTCCCCACCTTTGGAACCACTTGGTTCACTTACATGCTCACTTGCAAGCTCAGTGAACATCATGATGACCCCTTGTTGTTTCAATTGAGCCACCCTCTCGTTGATCCATGCCCTCATTTGGATTTCAACAGGCCTAGTGGGCACACCAATGTCATTGAGCTCAGGTGCTTTCCAGTCAATAACAGACAACGGCAGGTTGGAAACTGCATCATAACCTAGGTCCACAATTGTATCCTCATCCTCCTCTAGCTGATCAAGGTCCGAACACAAGTTCACCCTTCGTACATGGATGACGGTCATGCGCATGTAATGCCACAACCGTACCTCAAGATCATCCCTGCAGTTTTCCCAAAAGTCCTCAATGTTGTAGAGGTGGGCGTATTCACATCCCAATGCCTTTCTGACATGACCATAAGGATCCATTCGTGGCCTTGCCGTGTATTGTTCAAAGTTATACTCCACCAGCTCCTTTTCCGAATATCTTGCGCACTAGGAGGTGTGGATCTTATACATCCCCTTACCAAGGTTCATGGGATAGGTGGGGCCTGCCAGATGTTTCTCGCTGAAGACGCTATGAATGTGCCACAGCTGCGGAGTTAGCTCCAAAAGAATGATCTAGTCATTTGGGTATCGGGGTAGCTTGTTTGGTCTTTCGATGAATCCCTCGGCATGAATGTATGTGAACTTGGGGAACTGCATGTACCAGAAGGTGTACTACCTGAGGAGGACCCTGGCACTGTGAGACATCCTCCTATGAAAATCCCCTCCTATTGATCAGATGACATGAGCAATGAATGCATCGTTCACCCTGCAGTAGTTTGTTTTAAAATTCTGAAATTGTAACTTAGGGTACTTGTCATAAGGCTTGAGCTCTGGCCCCGCTGGATCACTAGGAATCATTGTCAATCCCTTATAATGTCACCGATTGGCAAGAGAATATACCAAATAGGAGGTCATGAAGAATTTGTTGGTTTTCTTCACGGTGGTGAACTACTCGTGGAAGTAGTCGCTGATGATCTTGCCCCAATAGAAGACAGTGCCCTTACCTCAGAGAATCTATTCTATGAAATAGAACATCCATTCTTGAAAGAAAACCATGCTGGGAAGGCCCATGACTCGGCTGAGCAGAGTTACAAGGTCATGGTAGTCCTCGAAGAAGTCACTGCGGAAGAGCTCCTGAGGAAGCTTCCTAGCACTACCCCGTTTGTCCTTCAACCAACACTGGTTGATAAGCTTTTTACACCCCAATGGGTCATGTTCCCACACCTCTTTACAGTCTTCCATGGTGGGGACCTCCATGCTCTCAAAGGCAGGAATGTGGAAGGTCTCAGTTATACCTGATGGAGACATATCTGCAAGGATATTCCCCTCATGATCCACTATGGTTCTGGTATCAGATTGGTATGCCTCCATGCATGCCATCACTAGCTCTAGGGCCACTAGGGCCGGTGGGAAACCTGCAGCTTTAGCAAGTCCACTGCTCTTTATTAATCTGGCGTTTGTTGTTTTCGGGTTCATTTTGACCCTCTGCATGAATTCATCAACATCGACTTGTCCGATGTTGGTATCTGAGACATCCCTCCAAAGGGTAGTGATCCTGGATTGAATAGGGACCCCCTGGAATTTGTATTTCATCAGGTCTTTGTCTTCCTTGCCTCTTGGTGGCTTGGCCATTCCTTTTCCTTTCTTGGAAGCACCGAAAGTCTCTGCACCAGATTTCGTAAATCCTCGAAATCCTGAAGAACGAACAGTCGGCCGCGCAGAATCCGGGTGAAAAGGGAGCTTGGAATGCTAAGCGGAAAACACCTGGTCATCAAAAGTTCTCCAAACTCATCTATCACTCGCGTAATTGATAATGACGACTGGAAAATTTGTTTTTATAGCAAAATTTCCATTAATGTGACATTTAATTCCTCTGTACGGTGGCAGGTTTGGTTGGTGAATTTGAAAATGTAGGGGCAGTGGGAGGTCCAGGGTCTGGAGTCCGGAAAGCCGTTCGGCCACAGCCGTTGAAACAACGAAGACCGATGGGAAACCCAAAAAGGGAAAGCCGGCAAGGGAAACCCGATAAAGGAGATCCAGAAAGGGAATCCCGAAAAGGGAAACCTGGAAACGGAATCCCGGAAACAGAAACTTGGCAAGGGAATCCCAGAAACTGCCACAACTACCAAAACGGCGTTTTGACAAAGAAAACCTGAGTTAACCCGAGACTTAGCAATTTTTGAAAGTGGGGGACTCCAGTCAAGCTTGAAATATGGCATTAGGAAATGCACCAACCCCCCTTTGGGGCACAAAGATGGGTACGCAAAACAAGGTAGAACAAGAAAGGACCAAAAAAGTAAAGAGTCAAAGAGGGTCCCCATTCCAAATGGGGCGTGTGTGAAAAAGGCATAACACATGTATGCAAGAGGGTAGAAAAAAGAAGATCTTTGCATTGTGCTATGAGTTCAGATAGTCACCCTAAATGGACATTATGCACGATGGATTATTGTTGTTTCTGCACTGAGTGCATTGCGGGAAACTCTCATGCATGCAACAACAAAGAACTTGAATATGTTAGCAAATGGGATATGGTGCTACTATTCATTTCAGACACATACGAAAAAAATGAGGATGAAAGATTTCAAGACATTCCTTTGATTTCAATTGATTATGACCATATTTCAGGATTGGTTAGAAAAGGTACTTGTGTAAGTTTTCAATAATTTAAATATCATATAAATTTAATGATCTTTAAAGCCTAGAGACAATTCTAATTTTTTTAGAATTTTATTGTGTAGATTTTGTGTACAGGAGATGTTTTTGCAGTCATAGCAGAGCCTGGAAACATAGAAGGTGTTAACTATTATTTACTGTGTTGCACAAAAGAGAGGAATAAGCTAACACAACCTAAAACAAATGATGGAATGTTATTTCCCAAAGGTGAGTTTGAATTTAATATTATATACATACATTGTGTACATGTGTACATTACCTTAAAAACATTAAATATATATTGTACAAACCTTGAGCACAAAAATTTTCTACACATGCACATGTCTTACCTTAGGTTCATGTTTACCATGTAGGTTTTGTTGTTGTGCAAGGGATATATCTAAAACAACTCAGATTTGTTCAACATGGGATTCATTTTGTGGACTATCAAGCTGATAAAAAGGTATATCAATATAGTCACCTTATAATTTCTACCGCCCTACATCTTCATGCAGTTCCACATGCATGTGGACGAAAAAAATGGAGACTAGATAGCGATGACCATCAAATTTTTTTACATGTTATTCAAGAGCGGGTTGAACCAAAATGTTTGAGTTAGCTTATATCCATGATTTTCAAGTTCACTTGTACATGTACATACATGTTCAAGATGAGAACTTATAGTAACTTATTTGAACTTTGGATTGTTTTAGTTACATATAATATATGTTGATGACAAGTGTTTTAAATTTGGTTGGACACAAATTAGGGGTTGAAATACATTGAGAACCTTAAATTGAGTAGATATTTCCAATTATATATTTGTTCCATGGAATTAAAGTACTTGCTATGTACATAATGTGCAAACCTTGTTACAACAATTGCAATGTTTCTATCTATTTAATATGACTATCTATTTAAAGGTGAGTATTTAAACAATGAATATTTTCTATAATAAATTTATTGGTCCATAATTTGAGTATTCTATAGTATCTAATTTTCATAAAAAAAGTCATTGGAAGAGTGATGGTGGGAGTAGAAGAAAATTTAGTGTTAGGTTCAATGATCCCCAAAAGAGCATGTTTATTTATTTATATCTTCAATAATGTTGTATTTATGTATATAGTTGTATATATTTAATTGATGGTTAATATTATAGTTAATTAATTTTTTCTCATTCCCTAACAAAATTACCAAGTGATTGCATGTCCCCTTAAGCCATCCTCTTAGGCCCCTTCACTCATCTCCTACATACATTTTAAAAATTTAGGCAAGTTTAATTTATTTTAGGTAGACCTTGCAACTACTTGTCATGATTGTGACTACTTGGGAATTTAACATGTGACAACATATTCTATAATTCTCCTACAATAGTCATCACTTGAACATAAGAAATTTCTAATCTAATTATTTAACTTGATTTATTATATTTTTTTAACATTACTTAGATTCAAGACTCATAAATATCTATAGTTAATTTATTTACTTCCTCTAATTATATGCATATTTATGTGTTCACTATATTTTTTATTTATTTTTATTTTACGTCTCTTATAACTAGTTGAAATGATTATGACTACTTGTGTATTGAATTTGTGAGAAAAATAATGGATAATTTTATAATGGTAGGAATCATTTGAATATAAAAAGATTCTAATCTAATTTTCTAAGTTTATTTATTATAATTTTCTCACATGACTTAGAGTTTGACCCATGTATCTACAGTTAATTTATTTTCTATTCTATAAGGTGTATCAAATTGTATAGCTATGATAAAAAAATAATTTATCTAATTGGGATGATGTACCCAAACCTATTCATCTACAAAAAAATTTAGAATATATAATTCATATTTATAAATTGATCATTTATATTTAAAATAGATCAAGATATTTATTATTTTTAATATATATAAGGAGAAATTAGGGTTGGAGTAAGCACACATCAATTTAAATTGACATGTGCCCTTATGTTATGTTGCGACATGCCACCATAAACACCCTAGGATAATAAATATGAAAATAATTAGGTTTTAAATCCAATTCAAACTCTATTCATAATTTTCTAGAAAAATACAATAGAACCTTAGAATTAGCATGTGGTGGATGGTCAAAGACCATTCACTATCACTCCCAAATATGCGATGCAATTAGAGGATTCCTATAGCATCTAACTAAATTTATTTATCATGTTTGAACGGATAGGCTGATTTATGGAAGATTAAATAAATTATGGGGCTATGGTTGGTTTGGTAATATGTAATTCAAGGATCTATCTATATGATAGTCCATGTAAATAGAATTTACTTATCTCCTCCCTTCAAAGCCAAAATGTACATCTAGATCCACATCAATTGATCTAACTAAGTTAGCAATTTCTTTTGATGAATATACAAACTATATAGCATATGGGAACATATTAGCCTCATATTGGATAATTTTATATTTTTTTATTTAACATAGTTATGTTTTCATTTATAGTTCCTTATAAGTGAGCCTCATCAAATGGAAGTGTTGGGGGATTTTCCCAGGTGGTTTTGGGGGGGAGGTGGATTGAGGGAGTGGAGGGGTTTTGAGGTGGGGGTATTTCAAGTGGTTTCTTTTCAAGTGGGGGTTGAGTATTTTATAAAAAAAATTCTAATAAAAATGTATACTCTAGTAATTTCTCTATTGAAATGTAACATGTTAAATATTATTGAAATTATCTAAATTTAAATAATTTTTTTATTTAAATTATGAACTTTATTGAATCATTGCATCGTATTGAAGATTACTGTCAAGTCATAACATGGACACATGATTTCATCTTCCTATTTCCTATTAGGTATATTCCTAGGACAAAACCCTATATTTATATAGATCAATTTGAGCCTTCTCTTGTGAAAAATATATATTTATCTAGATATATATTAATAAGGAAGAGGGCTTTGATCATTTATAACAACTTGCATGTTAGTGATGGTAAGACTAGGAATTTGAAACTCCTTAAGAAAGATACCAATTGTTTACCATAGTTCTTATTCGTGTTCCCTAAATACTAGTTCTTTACTATAGTTCTTATTCATGTTCCCTAAATGCTAGTTTAAATGAATCGAGTGGTAATCAAACAAGTTATTTCATTGTGGAGTTTGTTGTTATTTAATGTATAGATATGCAACATATCTAGTAATTTTAGAATTTTGTTACAAGTCAAAAAGATAATAGAGTTATAATTTGAATTGAATTTTCTTAATGTTTCAAAGAGTTAAATTTTACTATTATTTAATAATGGTTAAGATTAAGAGATTATTTATGAAATAATTTAACATAAAATTTTATAACTTAGAGGGAAAGTGTTTGAAGGATGGTATATTTAATTATAAAAGCAATGTTCCTACCTAGATTTTTATAATTTTATATTTTGTTCTCAACTCCTCAATGGTTCATGTTAAGTCATTTTAAAAAATAGGAGTTTTGTGTACCACAAAGTGATGCACTTTATTTGTTCTTACTTTCTCTCAGGATTTTAATTTCATCATTTTTATCAAATTTTAAAACTAGAAGAACATGTCCTTGAAATTAATAAATTTTAGTCTCAAGTAAATACACTTATTTATAAAATGTCATTAGTTTACTTGAGCTTGGGAGTCATTTATTTTATAATTTTTGACTGCTTACTATAATTTATTCAATGGGCGTGCGCATGCAAAATATTTATTGTGATCAACATGAATGAACTTAATTATAAAGTGGCATTCATTTCCTAAAATTATACTCTAGAGAGATCAAATGTATATATCATATAAGGAAATGTAAGTTGTAAGATATCATCAAATAAGCAAATGTATGTATATTGAATAAAACAAAATTTATACATATATCATATAAACATGTAAACATATCAATATTGATCAATGTATAAAAATGTAACATGTTATAAGAAAAGTGCCAAATGTATGTATATCATAAAAGCAAATGTAAGTTAGAGATCATCAAATGTGGAATACTAAAGATCATCATATAAGCAAATGTCGAATACTAAAAAATCATCATATATAACAAATGTAAGTTAGAGACAATCAAATGTCAAATACTAGAAAGATCATCATATAGGAAAATACATGTAGTAAAGACCATAAATCTAATGCAGGGCCTAATATGAATGTTGACTCTTAGTCAAATGATCATCTGAATGAGAACGGTCCTGGTTTGATGGATGTGCTGAGCCCTGCAAATAAATGTTGTACAAATGTGTTAAATACATATAATTTATATATTAAATATGTATCTAGATCTATGCATACATATTCATGTACATATACACATGTATATATAAAAATTTAAAACTCACATGTCCACTATTAGAGGATTCATCCACAGAGTCACATCGATGTACATGATCTGGAACAAGGCTAGGAGTGACATGAGGTATGTCCACCTACAATATATATTCATATATATCAGTATATGAATATCTAGTTAAAATTAAAATTTAAATATAATTGAAAAGGAATTGAAACATGCACATACACATCATCTGATATCAGATGCCCCGAGTCCTTTGAAATGGTCGCCTCCACCATATCAACTATACCGTGGTCAAGCAATGAACCAATATTTGCATTTATTTGATCTATCCCATGTCATTCCAAAAATGATGAGTAAAGAGGACTATGTAGGTGAGATGGCATCGGCAATAACGAACTGACACCAATCAACATCTCAGTAAAACCCATAGTCTATGTAGCTACCAAATGATCAAATGATGAATCCTGACGTGCACTAGTGCTGGGTTTAGAGTCATGGGATCCTGGAAGTGAATGAGCTTTGTGTGCCAAATGATCTCTAACATGCTCTACACTAATCCCATAGTATGATGTAATGAAGCCATATACCTCCAAGAGGTCCTCAACCAAACAATGCAGAGTCTTGCATGCCATATCTCCTGTAAGTGCCTCGAGCTCTGTGGGAGTAGGGATGCCTGCTGCTATGAAAGGATACATGGTGGTCCACTGTGCTAAAAATGGTGTGGATCAGGGACATCTAGACATCAAATACTGACCTACATGATTATTAGATATCCTAGTGGTGGCAGCTGCAATGTCACCTATAGTGTCAATTTCTTGCTTTTGGGAAACAACGACAACCTCATCTGCTATGGGGGCTAGAGCTGGGGTGAGAGAGATATACCTCTCACCAACCAATACCCTAAACACTAGGGCTAGTCTGTCAGCTGGACGATAAGTGAGTCTATCGACAATCCTGACATGCCCCTGACCAACATATGGTGGAATGTCCATGTAGTTGACTTTCAGGCCCAAATGGACCTCAACATACAACCGCTAAACAAAATATAATGGAATCTAGTCATTGTTTGGGTATTGACCATGTGCTATAAGAAATTGTGGGTAGATCAATGAGGCCATAGCACGATCGACACATCTAGTGACTTGGTATGCCCTAACCTTACGTGCATTTTGATAAAATGGAAAAAAATGGTTTTTATCATTTCTTTGGTCACACTATCCTATATTTGTTTAAGGGGAACCTCACCATGTACTTCTACCCGCATGCGAGAAAGAATAACAGCTACTCTATCTGGAGAAAATGCACTAGTCCTCTCAAGTTCATCTCTTAGTTTTTCTAGACTATGTAATATTGACATGCATGGTTCAAAATATATCCCTGAGTTTGCACCGTGTGCTAGTGAGTCTTTCAATTTCCTAATCTCATTAGTGGTATTTGCAAAAAAAGATTCTGGAGGTGGAACATTTGCATTTTCCATGTTATATATGTATGTATGTAACTAAAGGAGCAATGAGACCTTGGTTTAAATAATATATCTAGATATAGGGAATAGAAATCTAAAACAGTTCTAATAATTCATCTACTCATCAATAATATTTCCATACCATTAACAAAAAAATGTTCATCTATCATAGTTTTTAATAATCAAAACATTCAAATTACTAAATTGCACAAAAAAAAAAACTAAAACAATTCTAAAATTTAAATTTACAAGTGTGCACTGTAGTACAAAATGTGCCATTAAAGATAGTTTAAAAAACATTGATAAAGTTTGCATCTAAGATTTATTTCCTACAACTAGTAATAAAGGGAAACCATCATTACTTAACATTGGTGGTCATGTAAAATCAATTTAGTCATTATTGAAGGCACAAATAAGAGAATAAAATGAGAGAGATGATAAGCTTGTAAATATGATTTCTAAATTATTGAAGCAATATTTTGATGAGGAAACCATAAAATTAGAAATAAACTTCCTCATATCCATAAAGAAAATTTGATAGGAGGAAGAGACATGCACATAATATTTATCATGAAAGTTACCATACAATGTACAAGAATATGATACTAAGGAATAAAGGTTTATTATAAGTACACAACAAACCTAGATGAAGATTTAACCCTAGTGCAAAAAAAACAAATAATGAAAGAATAGGAGAAAATGAAGATTTAAACTTTGTACATATTCTTTTCTATTACCTCAAATCTTCCACCAATATAAATTGAATTAGTGATTAATCAAAATAGTAAAATTTTAAAAATTGAAAATTGAATAAACATTAATTTACCCTTCACTTTCACCTAATTGAATGATTCAATTGATCACATCATTTAAGTTTTAGTGAATATAATGAAGTCACATCTCAAATCAATTATCAATTATCTAAATTATCAACTTTTTGAGAAATTTTGTGATTTTGTGAATTTGTGACTTACGACAACAATAAAGATGTCAAAAACTACTAGTAAAATCTTTATTACTTAATTTATTAAAGTTTTAGGGGATGTGATTTTCAAAGGACAAAAGAAAAACCTAAAAATAAGAGAAAAGGTTAAATATATGAGAAATTTTTGTTTGTAAATATTTTATAGATTTTATTGATTAAGATAATTATTGAATATTTTCACAAATTCTCATAATAAGAGGTGCAATAACTAACGCATCTTCTAAAATTTGGCCTCTAGCATAGTTGTAGTGTGTCAACTTTAAACTTAGACAACTATACACAAATTTATATTTTTATTTGTGATAAAAATTAAAAGATCATTATTTAAGATTTAAAATGATAATATCTAAATTATAAAACTATTTAATTATAATGGCTTTCATAAATTTTTTACTTAAATTGATGATCGAAGTCTAATATTATGTTGTTATGGTGATACCCACAAAAATTATGAGTGTTATAATAAATTTAAAATAGCTATCATGCACTTAATTATTATTTTTTTCTTAGTTTTAGGCTTATATTAATTCACTACATCTTTATGTTTTCTTGATATTTAATACACCCTTTTTCCCAAATGAATACTTGGAAGGATTTACACATGATTATTCTGATGAAATAAGTTGGAGGGCTTGATATAGATAAAAGATGTTCTCTTCCTAATGATGTATGGAATATAGGAAAACATATCATTAAAGAATATAAAAATGAATTTTCAAAGAAATGGTTAATTTTTTGATTTATCGAGATTTAAAATGTAGACATGGAATGAGTAAGGAAAAATGACATCATGAAACATTTTTTGTGGCCCCATGAGCTTAAAGTTTAGTATTAGTAGTGTCATCTTCAAGTAGAAATAGTGTCATCTTCAAGTAGAAATATATGGTGATAGCTATATTATTAAGTATATTATAGAAAATAAAGTTGTTACATGAAATTCATTGAGTAGCTCGTCAATCATAGGATTGGGAAACATATCCTTGGTTGTGATTTTATATATATATATATATAAATATACACTTAAACAACATGAACCATCCTTTTTATTAAATAAAGAGTACATGGGAAGAGTGTGGACCACACTAGGTTGAATGACCCCCAACTAAAGAAGGTTGTGCACTATTGTTTAGTCTCAAGGTATTTTGCACAAAAACATATCAAGGTACTTAAATATTATTTGGTGTACTAATTGGAATCAACTAAAGTTCATGATATTATGGAAATTTTGAGGTGATAATATATGGGAATCTATAAACATTCAGATATTTTTGGTTATCACTTCATGTAATTTTGATGATTGAGTCAATGTAACAAATTTAGATAATAACTTGGTAAGTTGTTACCCAATCATACCTTATTTAATAAATTCTCTATGTTACCCTTGATGATACCCTATTTAGATAATAAATTGGTAAGTTGTTACCCAATGATACCTTATGTGATCTAATGAGGTGTGTGCAACCTAATTTCACCCCTATGAGAGTGTACTTGTGGGAACTAGTAGTAAATTGAATCCACATTTTAAAGAATTTGTAAATGATGGTCTCAAGTTTATGTAACTATTATTCTCCCAAAACAATGCCATATCCTCCTAGTGGGAGACCAAACATATTAGGTTACAAAATATAGTTCTCTACAAATATTTAGAAACTTCCTATGTTTCTCCATGCACACTAGTATTCCCTTATTAACTATCATTACATAGGAAGTATAGAACATCACAATTATAGGATAATCCTTTCACTTGGTTACTAACCATCTCTTCATGGATTAGTATCTTGACACCTAGTTAGTGGAGACTCGGTTTAGTGTGCTTGGTATGTGACATGATGTCATATGATATGCAATATTAGTTAAGTGATAGTTTTTGAGGCATTATTCATGTTGTGCATGATATGTAATATTAGTTAAGTGATAGTTCTCGAGGCATTATTTGTATAGTGTTATGCTATAAATTTATCCTCAAATAATCTATTTAACTTGAGCTCAATTATTTGAATGTGGTAGGCCTACAATTTAAAATTTAGCATAAATTTCATATTCTGCACCACTAATAATTTATTTTTTTATAAAATTTTCATCAAGACTTGGTGATATTCTTGTCACATTATATTGAAAACCCATATTTCACCTAGAATAAGATCATTTGTATGGAATATTAGGTATCATAGATGAAGAAAATGTGTTTTCTTTGTTTGGTCTCATCTACCATGGGTATCTTCATTTTTTTTTATCTTTCCTCCTACTAACAATTTGTCTAATTTTATCTCAACTCTTGTGTTGGCATTGAGGTTTTAAGTTAATATTTTATTTTCCTTTATGGTTTGGATATTTCTTTTAGTTCTTAATATTTATCTTTTTCCATTATTTTAATGCTTGAATTTAGTTACAAATGGTTTACACACTTATTCCAAATATTCCATTTCATGAATTTTATAACACATGAAATATGAAATATAACACATGAACTCTATTAAATATGAAATTTTGTGTCTAGTTGTTGGCTTCTAGTATGAATGTGATTTATACTTGGTGGAATTCTTAGTTGAGAATCTCAATCTTCCATTGTTGGTGTCTAACTTGTGATTATACAATACATGAGCTATGCATTAATCTAATGTTAATTCTTGAAAGAAGGTATATATGATTCTCATCTTAATTCTCACACAGAGTTGTCTTAGTCAATTTCTCATATGGGTTCCATATTTATAATTTTTTCTTAATATAAAAATATATAAATTGTTATCATGCCTATGCAAAAATGGGGGTTTTGGAATAGGTTATGGATGCCCATCAAAGCATTTAAATTATAGAACAAATGCAATTAGCAGCTGTAAATCCAAATTATGTAAATGGGTTTGTTGAAAATGCTTTAGAAATTTTTAAGCAAATGCAATTGATGTTGTAAAGCCAAATTCCACAACTTTTGCCCTGCTTGGACCAAAATGGTAGATTTGGAATGATGTAACCAAACTGGGAGGACACCTTGGAGGGTGATAAACTGTGGAGGTTGCTCGAAGGTGACATTTTCCCAACAAGTTGCTTCTTCACATGCTCCACATTCGGGTTCGTCACACTATTCTCTTCCACTCTCTCTGTGGTCGTGAAAATGATAGTCACTTTTTTTTTAAATCCCTTATCAGGGGGTTCGACTGAACCCCATTTCGCTCGAACCCCCTTATTTTAATATTTCCTCTCATTTGTGGGATGGGTTTGAGTGAACATATGGTTTTATCAAACCATAGTGTTTTCTCAAACCCGTATAATGGTTCACCCGAACCATTGGGTTCGATAGAATCCCTTCATTTTGTGTAAACAAAAAAATTGAAATTTTCCTTCCTCCACAAAAGTGTTAACCACTTATGTGGGATCACCTCATTGATAGTTAGGTAAAAGTTAGTGCATGTTAATTGAATTTAATTTATTAAATTTTGATTTTGAAATGCAAGATTAACTAATATTCTTTTATGATTTCAATAAAATTGCAGGGTCACAGTGTTGAGACTGGATACAACCCTCCCCCCACCACCAACTTATTTCTGCAATACACCTATCACTGGGGTATGTAACTAGTAGACAATTATAAATTATTTGCATGTTAATAGCATTGTTTTACAAATGGTAATTTAATATGCGATTTTGGATGTTGAACTGACTAATATTGGAGGTTTTGATGGAACACTTCCCTATGGCGGTGGATTTACTCAAACCTACACATAGGTAATAGAATAAAGAGTTTAACTAATGAATCAAGTTCTAAATATATTTGTGTAGTTTATATGCATATTGTTGATTATATTGAATAATTTTATTTTTTATTTTCAGATGTTGCAAGCCGAAACACCTACGAATGTGATGAGGGCAATGGATATTGGTGTGTCATTTGCTATACAATCCTCGATGGCTCTAACAGGAGAGGTATGAGGAAAATTAGTAAATTTCAATTTGTATTTGTTGTTATAGATGTTAGGTAGTGAAAAATCAAACCATTATTGATTCACATAGTTTAATTTCTATTTCTATGGTTTATACAGGGCTTGAGCATGCCTGAGCATGGGTGTGAGCATATTTCCCTCGTGGAGAGAGATCATGAGATGGTGGTAAGTGATTATTTTGTCAAATATATCATTTTTTATAATATAATTTCTATATATTCATGTCTTTACTTCTTATTGTAATAGTTTAAACTTCACCATGAACTTAACCCTAGGAGGAGTAGTAGGAGCACTCGTCGAGTGCAAAAAAAAAGAGTGACAGACCTATCACCATCTAATCAAAAAATAAGGGAAAGAATTTATTTCCATGGCATGGAGAGAAATTACTTTTGATTCCAAAGCCCTTTGTTGTATGCCTACATGGTAGTTTTGTACATATTTTTATTGGACATATTTGACATTGTATACCTATATGGGATTCTTGGAAGCCTATATGGCTATTTTGTACATATATTTCATACTTTTATCGACATATATTGATGTATGCCTACATGGCTATTTGGTTAATATAAATATCTTTTATTGATGCTTGTCCATATTTGCATTCTAAATTGATGGTTCAATAGATATGAGTTATGTGTATTCGAGTGTATACTTTACAACTTACGTGTATACTTTGTGACTTAGGTGTGTTCGAATGTATACTTTGTGGCTTACATGTTTTCATGTGTATACCTTGTATTTGTGCATATAATTTGTATTAATTTGTGTATACTATGTATTTGTGTGTATACTTTTTGAGGCTTACGTGTTTTGTGCTTCCTTTATTGACATGTACATGCTTGAATTATTCATGTGTATAATTATTAATTGGTTAGCCCTATTATTGATCATTGTTGTCCTTCATGATTTTTCTTGAATATTAATTGATTGGTGCTAAACAACTTTATCTAAAAGAAAAAAAACACGTTTACAATTGGAATTCCATGAAATGATTCATAAAAATATTCCAATATGTTCTTGATGCATCACTATTGAAAGATTTATATGTCAACTTTTTGTAATATTATTTCTTGTATACGAAATGGACTTAGGAGAAAGCAAGTTATAATTTATAATAAAAATAAGAAATGGACTCAACATTGTCCTAGACCCCCGAATAGGTCTATTTAATAAAGAAAAATGCTCTCAATCACTCTTCGAATTGAAAAGAACCATTGGTGATATAGAGTGGCTCAACCAAGTTGTGATTTGACACAACTTCTCTCAAATATGCCCACTAAGACTCCAACATTCACTTGACTCAACGATAAGAACTCTCCTATTAATTTATGGTTTTGCACCAAACCATTGCCAAAAGAAAGCCAACTCAACCCTCTTTCAATCCATGTCAGCCTTGGGACCGTACAGGAAAGCTGGAGGTCATACCAAGTATGGGATCAACAAGTTTGTATCAAAAATCTAAAAAACAAAGAACAATATGAATAATTCTTATTAGATCTTCTCCAAAAGTTCATCAAAAACCTCCATTCAAGCCTCTCAAGGCTTTACATAGTGTTTTACACCCTTCTCTAACTGATCCATGCCCTCAACTAACTAAAAACCAACTTTCAAAACAAGTAACTGTTGCATTTCATATTTGTTGCTTTAAGCAACTTACAAATTTGCAACTTTAGACTCCTCCAACCTAATGAGTACATCTAATGACCTCTAAACCCACACAAATGGAATACAAATAGCCTTATTACATTAAAAAAACTCCATTCTTTCACAATCATATACAAATTCACAAAATTTCCTTCAAAGGCTACAAAGACAACTTCTAGTGCAAGATTGAAATTTTCACATTTTTTATCACTAGACCCAAAAGTCACCCTAAAACATACCTAATGGTCCTAATTGCCCTTATTCAAGACAAAGCATGCTCAAAATACCCACAAAAACTTATTGACCATCAGATAATCACTAAAACCACTGAACTAGACCTTCTTCATCAAATGGAGGAACAAGGTGCTCTGCACCAATGATCATATGCTTTTTGTGTGGAATACTCAGAATTCTCAACCATTGTTTGTATGTTTCTCTTTTCCAATGTTTTGCATGCCATCATAAGGGATTAAGCCAGTTGAATACAAGCCAGATCAATTCCACATGTTTGGGTGTGAAAGAGGACCATGCATAGCATAAAATTACCTATTGGGATGCATTGGAGCAGTTAGTTTGGTCACATTAATTGCAAAACGAAAGTTGCACCACTTTCCAACTTTGCACAACTTGAATTTGACACTTTTTCCATAAAGTGAAAATCCATCACCACATGAAAACCACTCTGAGTTAGCCAAAACTAAGAGAGGTTTTTGTAGAGGGCCCAACGCAATCTTGTAGGATCAAATGAGAATTTTATAAGCATCACGGTATCTGAGTAATAGCATGTTGAAGTTTGCAGCCATTTTGCACTTTTGACCCTTAAGGGATCGATCCGGTGGGATGTAGCTCAGAGTGATTTCGTGTGTTTTGGTGTGAAAGAGGAACATGCCTAGCATAAAAAAATCTATTGAAATGTGTTGGAACAATTCACTTGGTCACATGAGTTGCAGAGCGAAAGTTGCATCACTTTGCAACTTTGAATAGCTTGAATTTGACACCTTTTCCATCAAGTGAAAATCCGCCGCCACAAGAAAACCACTCTCAGATAGCCAAAATTGAGAGAGGTTTTTGTAGAAGGGACCAACACAATCTTGTAGGATTAGATGAAAAGTTTATAAGCATCACGGTATTTGAGTAATAGCATGCTGTAGTTTGTAGCCATTTTGCACTTTGGACCCATAAGGGATCGATCCAGTGGAACATAGCTCAGAGCGATTCTGCATGTTTTGAAGCAAAAGAGGACCATTCCTAGTGTAAAATACCTATTTGTATGCATTGGAATAGTCTACTTTTTCACACGATTTGCAAAACAAAATTTGCATGACATTGCAACTTTGCACTGCTTGCATTTGACACTTTTTCCATCAAGTGAAAATTTGCCGCCACGGGAAAACCACTCTGAGATAGCCAAATCCAAGAGAGGTTTTTGTAGAGGGGCCCAACGCAATACTATAAGATCATAAGAGAAGTTTCTAACCATCACGGTATCCGAGTAATAGCATGTTGAAGTTTGCATCCATTTTGCACTTTGAACCCTTAAGGGATCGATTCAGTGGAACGTAGCTCAGAGCAATTCCGTGAGTTTCAGTGCAAAAAAATACCATTCCTAACATAAAAAAACCATTCAGATGCATTGGAGTAGTTAGTTTGGTCACACGAGTTGGAGAGCGAAAGTTGCAACACTTTGCAAGTTTGCACAACTTGAATTTGACACTTTTTCCATCAAGTGAAAATTTGCTACCACGGGAAAACCACTCCGAGATAGCCAAAACTAAGAGAGGTTTTTGTAGAGGAGCCCAGTGTGATATTTTAGGATCAAACAAAAATTTTCTAAGCATCATGATATCCGAGTAACAGCATGTTGAAGTTTGCAGCCATTTTGCACTTTGGACCCTTAAGGGATCAATCCAGTGGAACATAGCTCAGAGCAATTGCGCATGTTTCGGTGCAAAAGAGAACCATGCCTAGTGTAAAAATACCTATTCATATGCATTGGAATATTCAAATTGGTCACACAAGTTGCAGAGCGAAAGTTGCACCAACTTTGCAACTTTGCACAACTTGAATTTGACTTTTTCCATCAAGTGAAAATCCGCTGCCATAGGAAAACCACTCCAAGATAGTTGAAACTGAGAGAGGTTTTTGTAGAGGGGACCAACGTGATTCTGTAGGATCAGAAAATAAATTTCTAAGCATCACGGTATTTGATGAATAGCATGATGAAGTTTGCAGCCATTTTGTACTTTGGACCCTTAAGGGATCAATCTGGTGGAACATAGCTCAGAGCGATTCTGTGTGTTTCGGTGTGTAAGGGGACCATTCATAGCATAAAAATATCTATTTGGATGTGTTGGAATAGTCTGCTTGTTCACATAGGTTTTAGAATGAAAGTTGCACCAATTTGCAACTTTGCATTGCTTGCATTTGATGCTTTTTCCATCAAGCGAAAATTCGTTGCCACAGGAAAACCACTCCGAGATAGCCAAAACCGAGAGAGGTTTTTGTAGAGGGTCCCAACACAATATTTTAGGATCAGATGAGAAGTTTCTAAGCATCATGATATCTGAGTAATAGCATGCTAAAGTTTGCAGCTATTTTGCACTTTGGAACCTTAAGGGATTGATCTGATGGAACGCATCTCAAAGTGATTCCACGTGTTTCGATGCAAAAAAAGACCATTCCTAACGTAAAAATACCTATTCAGATGTGTTGGAGTAGTTAGTTTGGTCACATGAGTTGCAAAGCAAGAGTTGCACTACTTTGCAACTTTGCACAATTTGAATTTTGACACTTTTGCCATCAAGTGAAAATCCGCTGCCACCGGAAAACCACTTCGAGATAGCCAATACCAAGAGAATTTTTTATAGAGGGGCCCAACTTGATCTTGTTGGATCAGACGATAAATTTATAAGTCAAAGGGAATAAGTTTTATGGGGTTTGTGTTGCTACCCCTATAGATTTTGATGGAAAAGGGCATGAAAAATGAGGTTTCACCCTAGGGTTTGATAAAATATTGCATGTAGAGGTTGGTTGATTTTATTTTGAGTTTTTGTAGGTGATTTTAAGAAGGTATAAGGTGGTGGCATGTTCTAGTAAGGTATGGAACCATTCCTTTCAATAAACCCTCCTTATACTAGCATAAAATAAGGGTTTTGGGTTGGCATGGTAGAGTGAATTTGTCCTGAGACAAATTGTGGATCTGAGGGTTTGGATACATGATAATTTTTTCCCCAACAAGTTAAAGGGGTTCTTGAATGTTTAAAGGTATGTTCCTTTGTAAATTAGGCCTAGTTAGCCTAATGAGGACATCGAAGCAAGTCATTTTTGATGCACATTCTCCAAGATAGTCACTATTGATTTTGAAGTATGTGTTGTAACTCAATAATAGCTATCTAGATCAATCATTTTTTTGTGAAGTCATTTGAGAATATTTCCTCGAAACACCACTTAGAGCCACTCTTTTCACTTGAAAATTCATCATAAAACCCTTTAGTAGTAACTCCACCTTTGTTTTTTGAATTCCCCTACACAAATAAACACACACACACCTAAAACATCCTAATTCAACCTTACATGCTTTATATCACTTCTCTAATCACCTAATGAGTTCTTTAAGACTTTGAATACATTACATATGACCTTTACATGACCTTTTTCACATTGTTTACATTTCAAAATTTAAAATTTGCAAATTTTCCTATTGAAGGCATTTATAGAACAAGGCTCTACTACACCAAACATGAACTCCAAAATTACAATATTTGAGTAAATCTCATTATGTAAGTAAATCTCATTACAATGCCTAAGGTACTTCATTCTCATAGATCTTTTACAATGTCACTCATACATTCAAGATTCTCTTTAAATGTCTACATCATAGGTGCTCATTATGAGGTTAACTTTAATTGAGTAACTTGAGATTCCCTCGCTAAGCTTCACACACTCTTTTATAATGGCTTGAAATCAAAATTGAGATTTTTCAAGATCATCATAATTAGGATGTTGCATTGATTTTTTGGCTGAGATTCTCTTTGATGGTTCATAAATCAGTATTTTCTGCAACGAGAGATCAATCAATTTTTAGTTTACTTACAAATATGCAAAGTAAAAGAGAAAAAGAAAGAGCATCCAAAATGGAAATGACATAAAAATAGATGGGAGGCACTTACAGATAGGAATGCAAGTCTCATAACTTAGTCACTCCTAGTCATACATCTTCACTAGGAATTCCAATATACCTATTGTACACAACACCTCTCGTGAATAGAGTAAGTTGAAATTTTAGATGCTCTTATAATGTCTACATTATAGCTGCTCATGATAAGGTTAAATTCAAATGAATAACTTGAAATTCCATCACCAAGCTTTGCACACACTTTTCTAATGGCTTAAAATCATGATTGAAATTTTTCAAGACCATCAAAATAAGGATGTTGCATTTATTTTCTCGCTAACATTCTGTTGAATGTCTCATATATCTGCATTTTTTGCAAGGGGACACCAATCAATGTTTAGTATGTTACTTACAAATAAACAAAGTAAAAGAAGACGATAGCATTGGCATAAAACAAATTAATGTGCATACAATTATAAATTAATAAGAGCCAATGTGCAGATACTTACAAATTAATCCAATGAACCCTTCGGGTATGCTCTACTCTTTATTGTGTCAAGTATTGCCTCATGGTCAGACTAACTGATCTTCCACAAGGTCTTGTTGAAAGGTCTACCCCAATATTTGGTCAAAAAAACATTGGATTCCATGAAAAGGTTCGAGTAATGAAGAATCTTACGATGCGTGTCAAAGTCTTGAAATAGCCAATGTTTATCACTCAAACGTGGGTACCTTCTGAGCCATGTTCCAGTAACCACAAATGACCCTGTAGGGTATTCGATGTTTTCTCCATCTATAATTGGAGCCTCCAATTTATTTTTGGCCTCAACACAATGACACAAGTAATAGTCTATTCCCTCTTCATTGTCTTCATCTGCAATAACTGCATAAACATGCCCTGCATTGATATGTGTAGAAAATATCTTGAAAATTTTCAACATTATGAATACAATACAAAGTAAGATAACGATATGGAATTTCAACAACTAAGCAAGTAGATATATCACCTTGTTGAAATAGATCTGGTACATGGTCAAAGTCTACCGATGATTCCATCTGTGTCAGTTCCAATGCCGTCGGAGGGTGATATGTGTGAAGTGGGCTAAGATAACTTGTCAACCATTTGTCAACCCACTCCCCTGACTCACAATCATTCCAAGCTTGCATTGTACATGAAGAACAAAAGAATGCCATCTTTCATGTATCGATACTCCATGAACCTGCATTTGAGCTAAGGAAAGAGTGTACCTCACTCGATCCTATTACTGTACAACACTCTTCATATGGTGCAATGTTAGTATCATCCATCAACCAAAAAAATATATGAACTGAAGACTTACCTTCATTACCTAGACCCATCAAAAAATTACACCACTCAATGATTGATTTTACATTTGTCAACTTTTCATTTTCTTTATACTTTAACTCTTCTTGTGCTAATGCTCTTTTCACACATGCTCCTACACCATCATGATCCCCCTTTCCATGTCTAGGCTCACAAAAGTTCCACATACGTTGAACACTTGTAATGACATGCATCCTACACAACCAATAGAACATGCACAAGTTATTTAACTATGTTGCGCATTTATCAGACCATATTATATGTTTGTCATATTTTATGCCCCTCTGAGCCAAACCACTATAGAAAATCTAGAAGCAACCTTGGACGAACTCTGGAGAATGTGTACGATCATCACTAATGTAAAAGTGGTACTCTCTCAATAACTTCCTTTGGTCATTTTTACTATCAAATGCATGAATGAATTCTATGTGCATAAATATCAAAACCTATGTGGAGTTGTAATATTGTGACTAAACCTCATGTTGAGGCTATAGAGCATAGTTCTCTATAAAGTCAACCACTGATACTATGCTTCCAACTGGAAAGGTGTCCTTGCATAGCTTGAATTACGTGTCCAACCATCGGGCTCTATGGGTATGCATTGCATACTTAGACAATATATTGTCACGAAACATGGACATAAACTGGTACACTAAATTCTTCTTAATAACCAAATCACACTTTTTTTCTTGAGACCCATATTTTTTAGCATATGCCACTGTTTTATACTTCTCGAGCTCTACTAGTTTCTGTCCCACCTCATTTGTGCTTTCCATATGTTGACATACTGGCATATGCTAGAAGCCACCACAATGCTCACATGAACCATCAAAGAATGGTGTCCTGTAGAATATCTGGCCATCCTATATTTCACATAATTTTTTTGATAATAACTCTCTTGAAGATTTTGGTGGGGCTTCTATGACACAATCCTGCAAAACATCGTTAGTATGCAAATCTACACATATAGAACGATAAACATCATAATGGTTAGATAATTCAATATGTAGTCTACAACAACAAGTAGTGCGTGTGTGATTTCTCTTGACACAAAAAGTTTTAAGAATTTCAAAAAATCTTTGAGAAATACTAATTTGAGGATAATAATTTTCAATTTTTTGAAAAAATTGGGTTTGAGTCATATCCAAAAAATGCTTTGGATGTGGCTCACGATTTCGACTACCGATTCTCCTTCTTACCACATCCCTTTGATTCAAAGATGGATTTGTGTTATTCTTCCAATAATCTTCAATTAGTGTTCTCAAGGCTTTGACAACTTCTTTATCTTTTCATGACAGTCTCCCCGAGAATGCCCATAATTCATTTGAATCATTGCCCTCGATTCTTTGCTACCTCTGAATGGCTCTTGATAAATTTTTTCTACTAATTCTCGTTTGTTCACTCGCATTTTTAATGAGACAAGCTCTCTTTGTTGAAAACTTACCAAATTCAATGTAATGACACGTCAGGTGACATTACTATCCTTTGAGCGTGAGGTCTTACCCACACTCTCATAAGCATGCATTAGATTCTTCACAATATTGTCTTCACTTGATGCATTCAATGTTCTCAACCCAAGAGTCTTCATGATGTTCCTATACTTTACACCCCACATCATTTCAACAAATAGTTGACATCTTGCAGTCTCATTTAGCCTTCCAAAGAATCGTTCCCAAATCTTATCAGCATATCTTCTACAAGTGTGTGTTGAAATATTACCTTCCATGTGCTACAAAATCTCATCATCAATATTAATCAAATACTTTGGCTTTCTACGCAAAATTCTAGGTGGTGTTCTCCTAGGTACATACATCTCAACATTAGGAATTTCTTGAATATTTAATTGAGGTGGGCTAGATTGCGTACCTTCGATCGAGGGTGGAGAAGAAGACATACCTTGAGGTTCACATGGGGATGATGGCATACGTTCTTTGCTAAATCCAAGTGATGATGTACTCTCAACTTGAGATGTGTTGGATGGTGTCCAACAATATTCACTTGAGGTAGATGGTGTCTCTCCATATTCACTTGTAGTAGATGGTGTTCATCCATATTCGCTTGTGCTAGATGGTGTCCCTCCATATTCGCTTGTGCTTAATGGTGTCCCTTCATATTCACTTGTCGTAGAGGCTGTGTCTCCAGCTATGGTATCTGAATTTGTCTTACGATGATGCTTTCACATTTGTGCCTTTTGTGCTGCCAATTCCCGTTCTTTTTTTTACAGTTGAGGTTCCTCTTCAATTGGCTTGTTTTCGTCAATTGTTTCCAATTTCTTCTTTTCACGATATGTCGCCACCTGAACTCTCTCTTTTTCTTTGGCATGGCGAATAATTTTATCTATACCATAGTAATGAGATGAATATTAGTTCCTAAAAAATGTATCCATTTAAGTTAATTGAAAAATATGTCATTCAAGGCTTCATTTAAATAATACTTACAATAATCCTATAAAAAAGTTAACCTAGCATATAAAAATGTGACAATTTTTTTCAATCTAGAATGCCATTAAGAAAAGTGGTAACATGGCATGTCATGATTGCAAGATAGGCTCAAAATGGAAGCATGGATGTTTGTAAGTGTTGTCACTGTTTCAGGCTCTTGTATGAATTTTTACAGGTAGGAATGCTTGGTTGGATGTTTGTAAGTGTTTTCACACTCAATCAACTCCCACATACAATTTTTTTCATGCATTTTTCTTAACGTTTGAGTCAGATATTGCAATTTTTCTCTAAAACTGTCAAACCCTCTATTAGGGTAAACAATGAACTTGAGAAATTGTGTTTCTCCCATTCTACTTGGTGAAATTTCTCAATTTTGGTGTACAAAATCCTTGTGGCATGTAATTTCATATTTCAAAGGTTAGAAATCATATGGTGAGGACTAAGGTGTGAAGAAAAGAATTTTTCTTGACTCTAAAACTATGTTCAGAGTGGTAAAATAGGGATTTGTGAAGCTTAGAGCTTAGGGTTTATGGAAATGTGTTTGGAAATGAACTTCTAATGGAATTATAAGCTTGGGAAGGTCAAATGAAAGGTATTTTATGTATTGGTTATTAGGTTTTGGTGTTGGGGGTTGCAAAACCAATAACCGTTGTTTGCACTAAGGCTTAGTTAGGCTTATTCTCAGACTAAAACAACTAGTTTACAAGAATTTTCTCTGAAGGAATTAATATCCATCTTGTAATATATTTTGTATGAGGGAAATGGGTGTCCAAATGAGTATCATAGTCCGAAGTTTGTGCATGGTTTGGGAGATACATGTGACAGTTTGTAGATGCTTGGCTACTAGTAATGTGGACAATCAACAAAGGAAGTGAGTTTGTGTGTAAGGGCAGACTTCTAAAAGGTTTCATTTTTTTTGTACTAAATGAAACAATATTTCTTAAGAAAATAATGGTTTGGTTGTGCCTTAATAATTATATTTTGTGTTTGTAAACAATGGTGCCATTATGGAAGATTTAAGACAACTTGTGAATGACATATTCATTGGTTGATGTTTTGAGGAACCTAGTTGATTGTAATCAGTTATTTTCAAGATTTTCAAGGTGTTTTGAAGGTCCAACCTATAACCACCTATTAACTACCAACCTATAACCACCCTATAGCCAACCTATAACCACTTGTTAACTACCAAGACCTTCATTTGTCTTAAAAATTGCTAACATTGAATTATTTTTCTAAATAAGCAACATTATGCAACTTTGTTGTCCAAGACACCTAACTCCACTCAAACACCTTTATTTCATCCCTAATACAACTTCTAGTCTCTTTTCTTGCACTTCCATTTACAATTTGACTAATTTTCCTTCAAAGATTATATGGCAAAATTGACAATTTTCTGAAGCAAGAGTGCATACTTTCACATTTGATCACCAAACTCAAAAAATCCCTAAATACATGAAAGATTGGTCTATTTAGACCTTATTTTCAATAAAATCTATGACAAAGCATCTAAAAAATCTTGAACTCACCCAAAGACCTTAAGACATATTGTCACCAAAGTAGATTTTGAAACATGGTTGTAGGTGCCCCTGCACCACGGGTTTCAAATACTACAAGGGGAAGCATGCTCAAAGGATGAATTTTGGTGAGATATTTGGAATGTTTATTTGGTTTATTTCAAGAAATAAAATGCTGATTATAGTGTCTTGGATTTCTAGATAAAGATTGGTAGTTACCTTCCATGATTTGTTGTTATTTTGCCATGTAAGTTGCCACATTGAGTTCTTGAATTAGTGAATCATGAATGAATTGAATGGTCATGTGTTTCTAATCAGCTTTATGCTATGTTAAAATAAATTTTATAATGGTTAATCTATTTTTTGAGTCCGAAAAAGAGTTGAAACCAAGTTCTAATGTTTTGTGGAAATATGAAATCAAGTGAAATTGAAGGATTTTGATGAAAATATGATTGAGTTTTGTTCGTTGATCTTCTTCAATTTAAGTTAGGGTCAGAAGTACCCTTGATGATTTGTGGATCTTGGTAGATGCTTTGCATCAAGTTTAAAATGGTAATTGGCAAGTGTATATAATTGTGTAATTTAAAACGTGCATTGATAGCATAAGGTTATAATGACAAATAAAAATGAAAGCAAGCCATAATAGAATGAAAGAAAATGTGTAAAGATTTCACATACCTAAAAAACCAGACTTTCAAATGGAGGAGTTCAACCCAATTATGTAGCCTTAGCATCTTCTTTCTTCAAACTCCACAACAATTTTACTTGTTCAAAAGCTTGTTCCCCTCCAAAATTCAATTGTATATCAGTTTTCAATGGAATTCAAACTTCAATTGATATTATATGTCTTTCAAAGTGGAAACTCTACTATTTCATGCAAAGATGGTAGAAAGATCATGGAAAAGATGATGGAATGTGAAAAAAATGCTTGCACACTTCACAACATCATCAAAAAGCTACTTTTTGTCAGAGCATGCACAAAACCAGGAGAATAGGCAGACTGTGGACCTTGACATCATAAGTATATTGAGTTTTTTTACCAGTTTTAGTGGAATAAAAAATGTGCTCACGTTATTTCTTCCTAAAATGATAGCATCTCTACTTCTTCAAAACATGCACAGGTTATATGAAATATGGTTTTCTTAATATATTTCTTTTCTCCCTCTTTGTCTATACCCTCTATCCTAATTCTATATCTCTCCCCTGCACCCTTATATTAGTGGAGATAGAGGTGAGTGTGTGTGTGTGTGAGAGAGAGAGAGAGGGAGGGAGGAAGGGAGGGAGAGGGAGAGAAAGAGGGAGAGAGAGGGAGGGAGGGAGGTAGAAGGGGAGGGAGGTAGAGGGTTAGAAAGAGATAGTGAGAGAGATGGAGATAGATAGGGAGGGAGAGAGGGGGAGAGTGGGAGAAAGAGAGAGTGAGGGAGAGGGGGAGGGAGGGAGGAGGAGGGAGAGGGGGAGAAATAGATAGTGAGAGATATGGAGATAGAGAGGGAAGGAGAGTGGGAGAAAGAGACAATGGGAGAGTGTGAGAAAGAGAGTGGGAGAGTGGGAGAAGTGGGAGAAAGGGAGAAAGTGGGAGGGTGAGGAGGGAGAGAGGAGAGAGTGGGAGAAAAGAGGGAGAGAGGGAGGGAGAGGAGAGGGAAGAAAGAGATGGTGGAGATGTGAGATGAGAGGAGGGAGGGAGGTGGGAGAAAGTGGGAGAAAGAGGGGTGGGAGAGTGGGAGATAACAGGTGGGAGGAGAGGGAAGGTGGGAGAAAGAGAGTGAAGAGAGAAATGAGGGGAGAGAGGGAGGGAGAGGGGTGGGAGAAAGGAGAGAGAGGAGGAGGAGGGAGAGTGGGAGAAAGAGAAGTGGGAGAAAGAGGAGAGAGGAGGAGGTGTGGGAGAAAGGAGTGGGAGGAGAGAGAGAGAGTGGGAGGGAGAAGAGGAGGTGGGAGGAGAGAGGGTAGAGTGGGAGAAAAGAGAGTAGGAGAGAGAAAGAGAGGAGAGAGGGAGGAGAGTGGGAGAGAGAAAGAGAGAGGGAGAGAGGGGGAGAGTGGGAGAAAGAGAAAGTGGGAGAGAAAAAGGGAGAGAGGGAGGGAGAGGGAGTGGGAGAGAAAGAGGGAGAGAGGGAGGGAGAGGGAGTGGGAGATAAAGAGGGAGAGGGAGAGAGGGAGGGAGAGGAGAAAGAGATATTGGGAGAGACAGAGATAGAGAGGGAGGAAGAAGAGGAGAGAGTGGGAGAAAGAGAGAGTGGGAGAGAAAGAGGGAGAGAGAGGGAGAGAGGGACGAAGAGGGAGAGGGGGAGAAAGAGATAGTGGGAGAGATGGAGATATAGAGGGAGGGAGATATAGACAGAGAGAGATAGAGGGTAGAGGGTTAAGATTTAATGGTTTAAAGGTTAAGCATTTAAATGGTTAAGAGATAGAGGGTAGATGGAGATAGTGGGAGAGATGGATACCCCTATACCCTCTTAATTCTTGAACCCTCAACCCTTAAACCCGAATCCCTCAACCCCTATACCCTCTTAATCCCTCAACCCTCAACCCTCAACCCTTAAACCCTAATCCCTCAACCTCTATATCCTCTTAATCGATCAACCGTAAACCCTCAACCCTTCAACCCTAATCCATAAACCCCTATACCCTTTTAATCCCTCAACCCTCAACCTTCAACCTTTAAACCCTAATCCCCCAACCCCTATACCCTCTTAATTCCTCAACCCTCAATCCTTATCCCTCAACCCTTCAACCCTAATCCCTCAACTCCTATACCCTCTTAATCCCTGAACCCTGAACCCTCAACCATGAAACCCTAATCCCTCCTTCCTATACCCTCTTAATCCTCAGCCCTCAGCCCTTAAACCCTAATCCCTCCAAACCTATATCCTCTTAATCCTCAACCCTCAACTCTCAACCCTTAAACCCTAATCCCTCAATCCCTATACCCTCTTAATCCCTCAACCCTCAACCTTCAAACCTTAAACCCTAATCCTTCAACTCCTATACCCTCTTAATCCCTCAACCCCTATACCCTCTTAATCCCTCAACCCTCAACCCTTAAACCCTAATCCCTCAACCCCTATACCATCTACTCTATAACCTCTTAGTCCCTCAACCCTCAACCCTAAACCCTTAAACCCTAACCCATAAACCCTCTACCCTTTACTGTAAATCCTCTACCCTCTACCCTCAACCCTAATCCCCCAACCCTTAAAACCACTTAGTAAACTCTCTACCCTAATACCTCAACCCTCTTGACCCTTAAACCCTCAACCCTTAAACCCTTAAACACTCAACCCTAAACCCTCAACCCTCAACCCTCAACCCTTAAACCCTAAACTCTTAGACCCTCTACCCTCTACCCTCTACCCTCTACCGTCAACCCAATAATATCTACTCTAAACCCTAATCCCTCAACCCTTACACTGTTAAATCCAAGAAAACTCTCTACGCTAATCCCTAAACCTTCAACCCTTAATATCTCAATCCCTATAACCTCTACCCTATATATTGGATCCTCAATCCTAATCCCTCGACCCTATACCCTCAACCCTCAACCCTCAACCTTAAACCCTTAATATTCAATCCTCAACCCTTAAACCCTAAACCCTTAAACACTCTACCCTCTACCATCGACCCTATACATTAAACCCTCAACCCTCAATTCTCAACCCTTGACCCTTAATCCCTCAACCCTCAATCCTTAAAACCTAAACCGTCTACCCCTATACCCTCTACCCCTTACATTGGACCCTAAACCTAATCCTTCAACCATATACCCTCAAACCTATACCCCAAACCCTCTACCCTCAACCAAGTAAACCCTTAACCTTAAACCCTTCAACCAGAAACCCTTAAACCTTATACCCTATACCCTCAAGCAAATACCCTCTACCATCGACCCTATTCCCTCAACCCTCAAACCTTAAACCCTAATACCCTAGAAACCATCAACCCTATAGGTCCTCCACCATAATCCCTCAACCCTATACCATCAACCCCTATCACTTTCTCTCTATCTATACATATCACCTCTCCTTCCTTCCCTCCCTCCCTCCTACCGTCTCTAATTGTCTCTATCTACTATCTCCCTCTTTCTACGTACCTCTCATTCAATCAATCCCTACCACCATCTTTCACTCTCTCTATGTCCCTCCCACTCTATCCCACTCTCTCCCACTCCCTTTCTCTCCCTCTCTCTCATGTCTCTCCCTCTCACCCCCTCTCTCTCTCTCAGGTCTCTCCCTTTGGCAACCTACCTAGGTAACTCTCTCTCTGTCTCTCTCCCATCTCTCTATTTATCCCTCCAACCCTACCTAGATAAGTCCCTCTCACTCCACCCCCCTCTTTCTCTACCTCTATTAGGTCACTCAGTCTCCCACACCCTCTCCCTCTCTTAGGTCTCTCACTTACACTCCCTCTCTCTCCCACTCCCTCTCTCTCACACCCCTCTCACTACCTATCTCTCAAGTCTCTACCTCTCACCCCCCTCAAACTTTCAAGTCTCTCCCTTTGGCACCCTACCAACATAAATATCTCTTTCCCTTCATCTCTCTCAATACTCTCTCACTCTCTCTCAATACTCTCTCTCCCAGCCCCCTCTCTCTCCCTCCCTCTATCCCTCCCACCCTACCTAGCTAAGTCCCTCTCACTCCAACCCCTTCTCTCCTTCTCCATCTCTCTTAAACTCTCACTTCCACCCCCTCTCCATCTCTCCAGACTCTCTCTCTCTCTAAATTCTCCCTCCCTCTAAACAAATACGTATATACATACATACAAGAATAATACATATGTACATATAATCCTACATCCATACATACATGTGTAGATACAATCTTACATACATACATACAATATATATGCATTGATACATACAGGCATACGTACATACATACAAGCATGCATACATGCATACATACATGAAATACAAGCATACATGTACATACAAACATACAAACATATCATCATACATTCAATATATTGGAATTTAACATAAAGGAGGACATAACATGTGTGTGTTATGTCTTAGTTGACATGTTTCCCGCATAAGCAAAAACAATGTAAAAAATGAAATATAACGTGAGCGTGTTATAACACGATCATGTTATATCTTTCTTTTGGAATACTAGAGCATTAGGCTTGGTATTTGCCTTGGAATACCAACCCAAAGGCTTGGAGGGCATTCTCAATGACTAGAGACATGTTTTTAAAAAAAATCTACCATATTTCACATAATCAAGTTCGTGCTCATCGTCAGGATTTGCACGTGGCTCAATATCGAAAAAATCGAACACATGGGTAATGTTGGGTTCTCTCTCTGCTATCCAATGATGTAATTGCTTTCACTTTCTCAAAATGTTAAGCCTTTCATCCATAATTTATTTTATTTGTATGTCTTTTTTTTTTCCCAAAAAACAATGTTTGGTATTTTTTTTGTTATAAATTGACCGTTCATTGAATTTTCAAATAAATTACATTTTTTGAAACTAGAATCCAATTAGTTTTTAAAATTTTTAGGGGTAGCACGACCAATATTCTATTTTTTAGGAAATGTCCACTTCGAAAATTGGTAAAATATCAAATATTCATTAAAAAATTATCAAAAAAATTATGCATCAAATACATACTGTTAGCTAACTTATGACCATTGCGATTTTAAAACTACTAAAAAAAGTTCACTGTATGAGGGTTGTACAAGAGTTTCTATGTTATGTTTTTCTTACAAAAACAACACCAATTTGTGTACGTCCCTCTTTTGAACCCCTTAATCTCAACCATTTTAAAAATAAATTTGTAGTTTAGAAAGTAGACTCAGAGCACTTCAATCCTTGTTTTTGTTCCATCTCAAAATTTTGATTGTAACTATCGTCAATTTCACGTCCAAGGTCAGTATTTCTTGATTTCAAAAAAAAGTTTTCCACTTAAGTCCCCTTTTTGGGAACCATCTTGGTGCACTTACCCATAAGTCAGTAATGATGGTTTTGGATACTCAAGAAGATATAATTATTTTGCTTCACATATGAGTAGCAAGATCATACATGCTACATATGTCATAGGTTTGGACATATTGTAAAATTTTGTAGGAGTGTTTTAATGAAACCAATTAATCACAAGAAATTAGACACTATAAAAGTTTGGAGAAGGAAACAAGAGAAAAATAAGGATGAACCTAATATTGTGCATGTTTCACAAGAGACATCTATAACAACTTAAAGAATGACATGAGGTTAGGGGGATATGATCATTGCATTATCAATCAAACCCTATAGACAAAGAGATTGTATGTTGATAGGATATTACCCTTATTGATAGTACATAATGGTATCATCAGTTCTTATACTACTTTGAATTTAGATTGTTTTTCTTGTATTATTCTTTTGATTACATAGAAGGAAGTTGTTTTGTTGTTGTGACAAGTTTTTTCAGTAACCTAATGTAGTATAGGATGCAACAATCTTGATGAACAAGTCACATTTTGATTGGGATAATGGTTTAATTTTTTCTCCAGTACCTTAGTCATTGATGACCATAATAGGTGTAGTTACTATTGGTAACAGTACCATGATACATTTCTAAAGAAATACTTGATACACTGGTTTGAATTATTTTGAGACAGTTCCTTAATCAGTCCATTGATAACTTTGTGCTAGTAAATTCAATGACTTGCATTCAAAACATTGGCATGATGACTTAATGATTTTCTTTTCTCATTTCTCTATTATCTGGTTTCATGCTTTGGATGATGGTTCTTTGATCTTTGTGTTGTGTTCTCTTCCTACATGATCTACTTGTTCTTAATGGTTCATAAGAAACCTTTCATGATAGTGAGTTCAGTGATAAGTGCTCATTACACTTTGATGAGGTAAAGGTGCATTTGAATTTAATGAGTTCTTGTTTTGTGACAATGTGGTAATTGCATGTAAAGGATAATAATCAATGTATTATGTTTGATAGTATTCCTTCATGATTCCCACGAATTCTCTCCATACTTGGTTTGGTAGTGTAGACATGGAAAATATACAATTCGATACGACACAATGGATCCTGATTTACTAACACCATTTTGTCTTGAATCATCTCCTTTGCTAGTCATTTAATCGAATAATCTGTATTTGATTAAATTCATCACTCTTCATCTCTTAATTAAATAAATTGATTTTATTTAATTAATTTGTAATCCCCCTTTTAATTAAATAAATAATTTTATTTAATTAATCCCTAAAGTCATCTCATTTAAATTAAATAAATCATTATTTGGTTTAAATCCAACATTATCCTCCTTTAATTAAATAAATAAATCTTTATTTAATTAGATCTAAAATCATTATTCTCTCAACTTTGATTTATTTAAATCCTAAAATCTAAGTCAAAATGGTCAAATCAGCTAATCCCCCTTTTAATTAATCAAATTATGATTAATGTTGATCCTAATCACTCCAATCCTCTAGATCTTGCAACTTGCACAATAAATCAATTTATTTGATTTATTAATTCATCAATTTCCATTCAAAAGGGGATATTTTGTGGAATATTCTTCCAATTCAAAAATCCCTCCAAAAGGGGATGGGTACTTCCAACAAGGCATTTAAGGCCTCTTACATGTCCTTGGACTTGAGCCAAGTGACACTAACTCCATTTCCTTCTCCCTCCAACATGTCACATTCAAATTTAAAATTTGAATCTCATAACATTTATCATGCCCATTGACAAAATTGTGCACAACCTTCAACAATTCACATCTTGACAAGTGACACTTGGCCATTGGATTTTGAATGATGCCACATTGGTCAATTTCACTCTCTTTTCCAATTTGGAAATCTATAAATGAGAGACTCTTCCTCTCATTCAATCATCCATAATTTGAGCAAAGTTACTCTCTTCACATTGAGAGCTAATTTTGCCTATTTCATAGCAGTTATTCATCATTTTCATAATTTCATAGCAAGGTTATGCCAAAATCTCATCAAGGAGATTCAATCATCCACAACTCATCAACATTGCAACAAAGGAGTTGGGAAAGGGTCAATTTCGACACACCAATTGGCACCAATTCCCCCATGGGATCAAGAGTTTGCATGCTTAATTATGATTGCTTTAGCTTTTCATGTTTTGTTCTTTTTTTTCCTATTTTGAGCATTGTAAATGGATTTCATGGGGAATCCTTCCTTATTTTGCATTTAAGCTTACTATTGTGTTTTCTTCTTGTCTTTTTTAGGTATAGGATTGGGGTTCACATTTTGGCACTATAAGGAGGGCCGAGTTGGAGAAATTCATCACGTTTTTCCAAAAAATTGTGTTTTTTTGACATTTTTTGTGCCTATAGGAAATTGCACCACTCACAGTCCCACGGTGCCATATTGCACCACTGTCAGATAGGCAGTGCTATATTGCACCACATAAAACTCCAAACTCCACCGCATTTGTCTTCCTGCCCAAAAATTTCAAATTTCCAAACTCCAATTGTGTCGCAGGATAAAATAGCACTGCATTTGCGCTCTCTGCCCTATTGTAGAGCATCGATCTCAGTCACATGCAACACTATATTACGGCGCTGTATTTCTAAACTCCGCAATAGGATAAAAATAACGTTGCATTTGCGCTCTCTGTCTTGTTGCAAAGTGCCGCTCTCAGTCACATGCGACGCTATATTGTGCCAGTGTGTTTCTAAACTTCGTCGCAGTTTCTGATTACACCACTGGAGTTGGGGTAAAAACACATTTATGATTATTTTTAACATTTTTTGTGATGTAGGGACTTCCAGAGGTCATAACTTTTGACTTGGATGTGGAGTTTGGCTGAAATTTTATAGGCATATTTGTTATGAGGTGTCATGTGGATTGTCAACGACCTTAGGTTGGTTGCTGGCCATTTTCCCACATTTTTGGGGCTTGAAACTTTCATCTTGGCCCTCAAAATGGCAATTTAGTGTTTTTTTCTAGTTTTTTAAAAGTTGTTTTTGTTAATAACTCGAAGTTCATGTTTCAAATTTAGGATATTAATTGGCAATTCATCTTATCTTAGTTTTAGAAAGTTTGTGGGAAAAAGTAGGATTAGATCAAAGTTATGCATGCAAAATTACCAAAAATGGAAAAATGTAACAATTGTTGAAATCTACCAAAAAAAGGAAATTTCTTGATCAAAAGTGAAGGAAGGAAAACGAAGGACAATGGTTCTCTATGATTTTATTATCTCATTGTATTAATTGTTTTTAAACACTTTTGGGAGTACTTATAATCCCTTTCTAAGGATTTGATTACTTTCATGCTCTTAGGACACACTACATTTCTTTTGGGCTCTAAAAATAACACTACAATTTTTTTTAAAATTTTGCAAACAAAGGGCTTTAAAAGAACTTTAGAAAAATTTACTAGATTTGGTTTAAGGTTTAACAATTGAATAAGGAAAATCCCACATTTGATTTGGTGCTATAAAAATAATTCACTTTTGCTTTATGGACTTAAAATGAACAAGTGTTGTTTCATTTTATAATTTTTTACCCAAAGTAAAATCATCAAAATGACATATGGGCTTCTCTCGCCCCTCATGAAGATATTGAGAATAAAAATCTCTTTTAGTGATCTTAAGTTGAGTAAAGTAATTACCTCCACATTTCATTTTGGGATTAAAATTGAACCAATCTTGCGAGTGTGAGCGTGGTATATTGCAAGTGTTCTCCGTTTGTTTTCAACAAAGTTCGATTAAACTATGGGATATGCTTTCTTGATTTTGTTTATCTTAGTAGGCCTGCCTTGTGGAAAAAAATAATCACCCGAGGGAACGACCCAACCAGAAACATGCTAAAGCCAAGCGACTTCCACCCGGGATATAAGTGTGGATATTGGAAGAAAGGCCAATATCATGAGGATTATTTTGTCGAGAAGGGAAACAATGGTATCTCGTTGCATGGATAGTCCCCCACGAACGGAATGTTTGCATTAAAACCCTTGTTTAGCAAAGACCAAAATCCTATCTATTTTTTGGTGCAAAAGGTTATGTCCTTTGAAGCCGCCCCATGTATACATGTGGTTCTATTGTAGAGATGAAAAGTATGCCATGGGAGATTCATGGGTACTGATGGTTGGATGAGTACACTGTAAGGGGGAGCCTATGTGGTCAAGCATCTAATCGTCCACACTGAATATGCGCAACTAGATATATCCAAGTGGGAACCCAACAAATATTGTCTCTTCATCCTAGGATTGTGCATGTTCTTGAAATCAAAACACTTTGCTTGGGTCTCAAAACAATTGAAAACAAACGTTCACAAAAGATTCAAAATTTCAAACCCTTTGGGGGAGACAAATACCCTTGATGAATCCAAGTGCTCTTGCTTTCCCTAGGGATTATATCATTAGAGGGTTCTAAGTGCTTGGGTTTAATCATCATTTTTTTCACAAAAGTCAAAAAATAGGAAACTATTTCCTTGATTTTCTCGATTTCCACATAATCGACCTTCTGGGATAAAAAAGAATTGAGACATAAACATTTAGTTTGAAAAAAATAATCAAGAAAGTGTTTGTGGTAAAAAGAACTGAACCTAAGCAAGATAACAGACAATTGAACCACACATGTGCTTGGTCCCTTTTGAGTCATTTGGTTTTCATGCAAACATTGGTCTTTTGGTTTGAACCACTTTTAGGGAAAAACATGTTCTTCAATATCTTGGTCTAGTAAACAAGTCCTCTTAGGTTAATCTAGGATCAAGTCATCACTCTCACTTCATCCATCCAAAAATTTATCAAAAATCATCTCACCAACAACTTTTGGAACCTTGGAAAACAACACTTATGCTAGAATTTTAGGAAAAATCAACATCACCTTGTTTGACTTAACACACTTAGTCAAACTATCAATCCTCTTGAGAAAATTTACCTCTAGGATAACACAACTTCCTAAGGTTTACAAGTTCAACATCACCTTGTTTGACTTAACACACTTAGGCAAACTATCCTCTTGTGTACAAGTTTACTCTAGGATAACACAGCTTCCTAGAGTTTACAAGTGCATTATTACTCTATTTGACTTAACACACTTAAACTATCCTCAATCAAAATCAAATCGAATCAAGTCCTAAATTTTAGTATTGATCCAAAGTACCTAAAATTTCAAACACCCATAACCCTCGCCCTTTCATCCTTCATCTCATCATTGGTCCTAAACCCCTCAAAAGTCAACAAGGTAAAAAAACAAGAGGAACATGGAATATAAACTTGATTCATCTATCATAAGTAATACAATTCAACCAAACTATCCAAGTCTCACGATGCCAATTGATTTTAAAAACTTGCATTTGTACAATACATACATGGGATCATTATCTCCTAAAAACCTTAATGGTACAACATATGTGAGTTTTCCCAATCTGAATTTTGGAACACCTTTCCCTTTGGTAGATTTATATCAAAGTCAAAACTTACAAATCCATCAACCAAACAATCAAGGAATGAGCCTTCCCCCTTTAACAACCATCAATCAACCGAATCTGAGCAACACCCCCTTCATAAGTCAAAGCATCATATCAAATCCTCCCATTTTTCCATCCATATCGCAACAACAGATGTCAACCATCCAAGCAACCTCAATTACCAATACAACTGCTCCTTTCATCACAATGGTCAACACCATTCCTAATCCACCATCACCACCACCAAAAAACAACATGGTTAATTCATTCTCCATCGTGTTGCAAGCTACCTGCCAAAAGGAACTCCAAAACCATCAAGATGCACAACAAGGTGCACAAGGTGCACAATCCACACAAGCTACACAAGCGGCACAAGAAGCCCAACAAGCACAGGATCAAGCTCAAGCCCAACACCAAGATCGACAGGTGCGATCAAAAAATTGGGCACAATTGCAAGCAATCCATCAAAAAGTGTATCAACAAGTAGCACAACAAAAAGGCCAACAAAAATCATTGTTGGCACAACAAAAACATGACCAATAACAAGAATTGTTGGCTCAGCAAAAAACACATACATTAATCCCTTAGAAAATCTTGCAAAATATTCCCACCACAATAATTGAAAATGATGATCAAGATCCTTCGACTAATGATCATGTTGAAAATGTCTCTACATCTCCTAATGAGTTAGAGGACATATCTCAAGAATTTATTCCAAAGCATGATCAACATCTTTCACCAAAGTCTAGCAATGTTCCTTTTCAAAACATATGGACATCCTTTGACCTCGTGACATTTGAGAAACTTCCTATGCCTAATGAAGCTATCCAAGAACCCTTTATAAACAATCCATTCTTTGAAATTGACCCATGTCAAGAACTTGATCCAAAGCATGTCGAAAGCAATTCTGAAATCATTAGAGATCAAGAATTTGTATCTCCAAGCTACTACAATGATATAATGGAAACCCTCCTATCTATACAAGATGATCACATCCAAATAGCACATACTCCTCCATCTACCCATGAGATGCTTCCCGTGGATGGACATGTAAATGATCTTCATTCAAAACAAGATTCCTTTACTCCTGAGATTATTACACAAAAAGAGCAGGATATTGATTCCTACAGTCAAACTCAGTTGTCAACATCAGGATCAAATATATCCCAAATTTAGATTGAGGACATCATGTATGAAGATATCCAGTATTATCCACTCAAGGGAACATGTTAGACATAACAGGATATTCCAGAGTCAGCAGAGCAACAAATTGAAATGACGTCATCTACAGTGGTCATTTGTCGAAGAATGCATTATGAACAAGACATCTCAATACAGGGAGAATCAATGAACAAATATGCTACTACCACCATACTGGGGGCAACTTCATCTCAAGAAAACATCAGCATAGGGGGCACAAAGGATCCTTATGATGAAACTAGTGCCAATACTACAACTAGCCATGTAATGAATCTTCATCCACCCATCACCCCATCCACGAATTGGGACCAACATCAAAAGAAGGATTTGAATAAAAAAACAAAGAATATTATCAAATAAAAAGAAGCTAAGAAGCACAAAGGACAAATCAAATACATATGGATGCCAAAAAATACAAAGAAATATGATCCCTATCAAACTCCATTAGTCAAAGAAACTATGGGGCAAAATAAAAATGGGGCAAGTATCCATCAAAGATGTCCACAAAGGAAAAACATGATTCTCAAGCAACATACAAAGTGTATCAAGCTATTGGTCCTAAATCCATGCACACTTCCATATCCGCCCATCATTGCTCATCTTCCTAAGTTTGGAGAGTCAAAGGTTCCAAACTATCAACCAATCCATATTTTATTCCTAAACACACTCCACCATCCATGCCTCCATGCATAATATCCAATTCTCACATTGACCATGTGTTGGTGATGAACCTTCATCATAAGGATTCAGAAGGCACTCTATCACGATGTGCACGCATAGATGAAGTTAACTCTGGTGTCAGCAAAGAAAATTAGGATTCTCAAAAGTTGCATTCAAGTGCATGTATCTTGGAAAAGCAACTTCTTCAAGTAGGATATTGATGACACATTATGATAGAAGAATCTACATCGACACCACCAAGTGGTTCACCATGAGCTTAAAATATTTCATAGAAAAATACAAAAAAAAACAAAAATTGCAAAAATCCAAAAAAAATAAAGTAAAAAAAATAAATGATTGAAAACAATAAAGAAAAAAACCGTGCTCTAGTGAAAACCACTTCAGTGGAACTTTTGATAGGTACCATGATGAAAACCTAGTAAATAGGCATCATGTGTAGAATCAAGCATCTACATGTGCCATTTCAGGAGAAAGAATCCTATCGCATCCATAATAAATCCATTCATCCATGAAACATTTGTCCAATCCATTTTCATCCATCTACATCCATACTCCAAGTTATCTTAATCTTGATGAAAATTTGGTGCACACTTTACACTTGCTTATGGTAAACATCTTGATAGGGGTTATTTTCATTGATCATATCCTACCCAATGTTATCTAAGCCTTGAAGCATTATCCAAATGAGCATCCTCTATTCAAATACCTTATCTTGTTGCAAGATAATCCTTGGAATCATTTGCATGCTTACCATATCCATCTATACACACACCTATCCAAGCATCCACCCATGGAATTCCATACATTTCTAGACACTAGGGGGAGATATTTGCATCTTGCTTCAGGAATAAATCTTGATCTATATCCTCTAGCTTATGTGGTGATCCAAACATTGGAAAACATGAAATCAAATTGGTCAAGAATTTGTGAGCCAAAATCCAAATCACTAGCCCATGGCATATTTTGATGAGATGATGTTCCTTATCAAGATTTATCTTTCATCGAACATCGATCCAAACAATCAATATCAGTTGCATCTAATGTGTACTTCAATGTCACATCAAATCATCAAAACGATTTTGTTCCAAGCCAAACTTCACAATCCTAACCAATCAAAATCTAATCAATCCCTCATCATCTTGGGATATCCTTCCCAATCCTTGTGTTTCTTAACACTATCCTTGCATTGTTGTGTATCCTCAGCAATGTTATCATCATGAATTCATCATCATCTCAGGATATCCTTCCCAATCCTCATGTTGCTTAACACTATCCTTGCATTGTTGTGTATCCTCAACAATGTTATCATCATCAATCCATTGATTTGATAAATCAACCTTAGCTTGGTTTTCAAAAAAATCCCAAACAGAGCATTGATATCATCACATATCCATATCTAGATCATCAAAATCCATCAAAATCCAAAAACATTCAAAAAATCAAAAATTTGAAAACCATCAAAAATAAAATAAAATAAAAAAGTGGCATCTTTTGAGCAAACTAGGTCATCTCTGAGCTTTAACATAAGAAATTTGATCTTTTATCATCCCTCAAGGCATTTTAGGTCAGTCCTTTAGGCGTCCGTTGCAATTTGGCAATCCGTTTGCCCATCTTTTCTTGTGATTGAGTCAATGTTGTCATTAGTCGAACTATGTGGTATCTGCGTGTATAATTTAGGAAAAAATAATCTATGGATCAACTCCCGATACCCCTAGGATAGGTCTTTAAGTTAGTATCTTTGTCATAAAATCTCAAAAATCTAAAAACATTGAAAAATCCAAAAATTAAAACAACCTCAAAACATTTGAAAATCCCAAAATGGTGCATCTGTCTCATCTCACTTTCACCTGTAATTGTCTCATTCCTAATAAATCAATCATCACCTTCATCCTTTAGTGAGTCAGTCAGAAACAAGTCTAGCAGGTTCAAAAGTGAACACGCTAATCGCCAAAGTCTCAAGTCTAGGTCAATAAGAAAGAAAGTTGATCAACTCAGAGTATCAATAGCTTATCATCCAATCAATCTCATCAAAACCATGATCACAACATATCCTAGGATGCATCCTTCACATGATGGAAATCAACATCAAGTATCACCAAGTAGTTTAGCCTTGGCTAGCAGTACGAAGAACATTAGTTTGTTTGTTTGTTTACTTTATCTGGTCTTTTTGACTTATCTTATTTTGCACTTATTCCAAGGACCTCTCGATGATGCCTAAACAAAATAGATTTAGAGAGAAAGGAATGGGGAAATGATCATTATCTTTTTGTCTGATATTCTTGTTAGATGTTCTTGTAATATAGCTTGGTGAATACTTGCTTTGCTAGGTTCATTCTAGCAAGGTTTCCGTATGTCAAGTGTGAACAGGAATACTCCTATCTATTTTTCGAGTCAAAGTCCATCACACTAGGTACAACACCATCCTTGTTCTCTATACCATGATGCATTGTACCTATGTGTGTTATCAAACATAAAGTAATTGGCCCTTTGAAAATCCCAACTCCTGGTAAGAAAATCATCATCATAATCATCATAACGTAGGCTTGTTGGATCCTCCTTCCATCCATCTTATTCTTCTACCTTTACTAACATTTCTATCCAAACTTGGTGTGTTGTATCAGAATATACATGATGCTACCCATGGCTGATGGCTATCTATACATCATCAAAGTTGTCTACGTCAAATATTTGATATTTCTAAAGAATTATCTTCTGTCGTCTAATCAATAGAACTACCCCTCTCGTATTTTATCGCGATCTCGATCAGAAAATCAAATATTTTTGCTCGATCTCTCAAGGGGGCAGTATATCAGCACAATCCCTCCATTGGGGCAACAGTGGGGCATTTAAAAAATTCGAGAAATTTTGAACTCTAATCACAACAGTTTATTCTTTGAACCAATACAAGTGCATTGCTTCAAAGAGGGGGGAAAATATACAATTTGATTCGACATACTAGATCCTAATTTACTAACACCATTTCATTCTGAATCGTCTCCTTTTCTAGTCATTTAATCAAATAATCTGTATTTGATTAAATTCATCACTCTTCATCTCTTAATTAAATAAATCAATTTTATTTAATTAATTTTTAATCCCCCTTTTAATTAAATAAATCATTTTATTTAATTAATCCCTAAAGTCATCTCATTTAAATTAAATAAATATTTATTTGGTTTAAATCCAACATCCTCCTCCTTTAATTAAATAAATCAATCTTTATTTAATTAAATCTAAAATCATTATTCTCTCAACTTTGATTTATTTAAATCCTAAAATCTAAGTCAAAATGGTCAAATCAGCTAACCCCCCTCTTCATTAATCAAATCCTAATTAATGTTAATCCTAATCACTCCAATCCTCTAGATCTTGCAACTTGCACAATACATCAATTTATTTGATTTATTGATTCATCAATTTCCATTCAAAAGGGGATATTTTGTGGAATATTCTTCCAATTCAAAAATCCCTCCAAAAGGGGATGGGTACTGCAAACAAGGCATTTAAGGCCTCTTACATGTCCTTGGCCTTGAGCCAAGTGACATTAACTCCATTTCATTCTCCTTCCAACATGTCACATTCAAATTCCAAATTTGAATCTCATAGCATTTATCATGCACATTGACCAAAATGTGCACAACCTTCAACTATTCACATCTTGACAAGTGGCACTTGGCCATTGGATGTTGAATGATCCCACATTGCTCAATTTCACTCTCTTTTCCAATTTGGAAATTTATAAATGAGAGACTCTTCCTCTCATTCAATCATCAACAATTTGAGCAAATTTACTCTCTTCGCATTGAGAGCTAATTTTGCCTATTTCATAGCAATTGTTCATCATTTTCATAATTTCATAGAAAGGTTATGCCAAAATCTCATCAAGGAGATTCAATCATCCATAAATCATCAACATTGTAACAAAGGAGTTGGGAAAGGGCCAATTTCGACACACCAATTGACACCAATTCTCCCATGGGATCAAGAGTTTGCATGCTTAATTAGGATTGCTTTAGCTTTTCATGTTTTGTTATTGTTTTTTCCTATTTTGAGCATTGCAAATGGATTTCACAGGGAATCCTTATTTATCTTGCATAGAAGCTTACTATTATGTTTGCTTCTTTTCTTTGTGTAGGTATAGGATTGGCGTTCATAGGTAGTTTGGCAAAGGGGGATAATATGACTTTATAACTTGTGAAAATTGTCAATGATTTGATGCATGACATAATATTCGTGTTTAGTGCTTACACAATTCTAGTGTTTTGGGATATTGAATAGTAGTATGAATAATCCTTGACATAGTTCTCTTAGTCATTGTTGATAGTATCTTCACAGAGATTCTCTTTGCATAGCTTCATCCACTATTTAAGTCAACAATTGTAATTTGGTATTTTGAAAGCATCTTCTAGTATGGTATGTTAACAATCTTGACTGAATTACTAGTGATCTGCATTGATTTGAGTTGATAGTGCAATAATAGTTTTGAAATTTTGAAGTAAAAGTTTTATAGGATAGTCATAGTGCTCTTATAGGTTCAAAATGGTTTTCTTTTTCTTCTTGCATGTCTTTATCATCGTGCACATACATAGTGGGAAGTGAAGTATTCGGTTATGTAAAAATATAGTGCCAACCAATGTTTCTTTATTAGTTTGTCTCCATAGGGAGAGCAATAAGTATAGGTGCTTGACTCTAGTATTTCCAGTGGTGTGATTCTTATACAATGTTACTGCGGTCAAAGGTTTCAATTATAGCTTACAAATGTTCCTTTCATCCTCTTACAAAGGAATTTTGGTACATTGTTGGTCATGAAAAGGTTGAACAATGTCTTCATCATCCCCTTATCCAAGTGACTTTGGATACTCCATGTTGCTTTAAAATTCCTTGATTTGTTAGTGACCTTTATTCTTTGATTAGAATAGTGCTCATAATGACAGTGACTCTCCTTTAGTTTTCATGCTATATTGTTCAAGTTCTTTTATCCTTGTCAAAGTTCAACATACATCGTCAACATATTATTGGTGTTCATCATGTTTGGTTTGATAGCAGCAACATTTGTATGTGTGGTGTATCTCAAGTGCAACAATTTAAATGTAATGGCTATTTGGATAGAGAGTTGGAATCTCTCAGTCATAATTCCATCTTGGGATGTGGTTCATGTTTCTTCCTTGATAGATTGACAGTGATCTTGAGGAAATATGATAACTTTTGCTTGATATCAAGTCCATACAATACACATCATTGTTTGTGAATAGTTCTCACAATTATTTGATAGTAGTTCTAATTTTTGATATGACAGTGGATTCTACTCTTTGTGTATCACATTTGTTTGATTCCTTGATACTGGTTCCATGAAGGTTTTTTCATTCAAGACATATTGGTTACATTGCTTGATGCTTGACAATGGTCATTGATTATAACTAATTCATTGACAATGGTTGTCAATGTTGAATATTTAATACTTCAACATGTATATCAATGGTTCAACAGTAGCTTAATAGTAGATCTCTGGTATTGATTGATAGTGGATAGTGATTTGTTACAATTGAAATACTTTATGTGGTGCAATGGACCTTTGGTTCTTTGTTTTGATGATTTTGACAATGAAATTCTTGTTGCTTGGACATTTAGTTGTTGCTTTGAGGGTGTGTTGTCTCCTTTGTGAGTTGTGCTAGTGCAATTAGATGTTTTTGTTCTTACTTGGTGGTGATATTGGTTCTATTGTGTAATGGTTCTTGGTTAATGCTCTGCCTAGTAGGACAGTGTATTTTGCACTGCTAATATATTTACCGCCTCTTTCATATTTAACATTGCTATTGTTTGGTGGAAGTGATTTCAAAGACAAATACAAATGTTCTGAAAGATAAAGATAGTAATTAGTTTCTTCCTTCCTCTTACTTCATGCATAGTGATAATTGGTGTTTGGATTATGACAGTAGTATGTATCTCTAAATAGTGATAATAGTCTACATGGTTTCTGATTATCTTTGCCAAGTTCTTTGATAAAAATTTAATGGTGATTATGCTTCTTTACTAGTGGTCTCGTCCTTGCTAATGAGTGACAGTGTTTGAAATGTGTAATAACAGTGCAGATTTGCAAAAGGAGTAAACACATAGTTTTGGACTTGTTTGAAGACCATTCACTTTCTTGGATAGTGATTACTGGATAACCTTTCCTTAGAAAATTTTATTGAACAATGGATATTTATGAATTGATGTCTCAGCCCAGGTTTGATGGTGTGATATTTTTTGAAAGTGGTTGAAGTGCTATGTTTCATGTTGAATAGTGGTTGGAATAGTGAACTGAAGTTCAATGTTGGTTGGAATAGTAAATATCATGGTGAAGTTTGGTTTCTTCACCATCTTTACCTTCTTCTCTCCATGCTCAATGGTTCTTGGTCATGCAATGTTTTCTTGTGAATGATGATGTAATATTGAACATTATTTCCTTGATTGGATTGAGATGTGTTGGATTTAGTTGCTATTGATGTAGTGCTTAAAGAGAACTGATAGGTGTTGTTGGCACATTGTGATAACCCTATGCATGATACCGGTATTGATATGTCTTTGTATGGAGCTTCTTTGTAGGGGGAGTTTTTTAGGTGATTATTCTATCTGGGTATCCATCATGATAGTCAAATTGAGATATTTTGTTCATTTGTCATTTGATGTCAAAGGGAGAGAGATTTGAAGGGGAAAAGAGATTTTTTTTGAATGGAGAATTTTTTTGATTGGTTTGACATCAATGCCAAAGAGGGAGTTTGTTGGAATTGTCATTTTTTGTCATTGATCTCAAAGGTCATCGAGGCAAGACAAAGGTTTGATGTGGTTCACATTGATGAATGTTGTTGGTGCAAATACAAGGTTCAATTTATGTTGCTCTTGTCAAAGAGTTTTTGATTTTCCACATTTAGTTTTGATGTTGATTCCTTTCTTCATGTAGTTGATTTCTTCATGTTTTTGATGTCTTCATGATATAGAATTTTTGCAAAGACAACTTGTTTTGATGTTGCAAAGTCAACTTGTTTTGATATTCTTGATATTGCAAACCGTCATGATGCCTTGTTCAAGGAAAGGTGCAAAGAATGATGTTAAAGACATGGTGTAGATGTCAAGGTTATGGTTATCAAAGGATTATTGTTTCATTTCTAAGGTTTGATTCAAGCATACTTTATGTTTCAAAGACATATTTCTGAAAACCCTAAAGATCTAGGGTTTTAGATTCTTGGAGATCTCCAATGTTAGTTCCTTCTTACTCTACAGTTTGGAGATGATTGGTTATTAAGTAGTTGAACATTGATCAAGTCAAAAACTAAATTAAATATGCCTATTCTATCAAGACCTACACCAAAAAGGTTATCGGCCTAGCAAATGTCTTATTCTTATTACATTACTTTGATATTTGAAGGATTTATTTTTGAAGTAGTATCTCATGGGTATCCTTGATAAAATGATCCAATTCATAGTTTTGAATGGAAGTTACTTCAAGCAAGGGAGTAAAATGTTTATTATGATCAGTTTTATAGTTTGAGAAACTATCTTCTTTCAAGAAATTGTCTCCATTCAATAGTTTTTTTATCTTTGCAACTGATTCCATATGTTTTTTGGTAATGAACAGTGGGTATGAAGAAAATGAGGATTGGTTAAGTGGAGAATATGTGTTGGTGTGTTGAGCACTATAAGAATATTGTGAATTGTGTTTTCTATTTTGTCACACATAGGGTTTGTGAATAAACAAAATGATGAAGAGGTTTAATGCATTTTAATTAGGTTTTTGATTCATTGTTTGATAGTGCATGAGTTGAGATGAATGTTTTGAATAGGGAGAAACACATTTTATAGTATTCATTATGTCGCAGGTGCAGAAGTAAAGGTTCTTGAGTTTTAGTGCAAAAGTAAGGTTTCTTGAGTTTCAAATCCAAATGAAAATTTCAAGAAATGAAATTCATTGATATAGAGTGATTCTATACTTTTTTGTCTTTTTGAATTCTTCAGTTCTTCAATAAATGTTGTAAATATACTATCAAGGGTACACAAGAGTTTGTGAGCCAAGGTTTTGAAGGTTTTTATTGTTGGTGCATATTGTAATAGGGTAACCCCCTGGAATTGTATCTCTTCTTTCATTTGGAGATTGGTCAATAAGACCATGGAGAGTAGCAAGTGGGGCATGGGGAGTAGCCAGTGAGGCATAAATTGTAACCAGTGAGGCTAAATAGGATTTATCTTTCATATTGGTTTTTTACCCTTTTTGGGTTTTCCACTCAAATGCTTGTGTTATGTCTCATCTTGGTGGTTTACCATATTGAGTTTGAAAGATTATCTCTGTTCAAGATCTGATATATCTATCTATTTAAAATGGCTTCAATGAATTCTTTTGTTTAATGAAGTGAATGAATTAATAAAGTTTTATTTTTTATTGAACCATTGATTCGCCCCCCTGTCAATGGTTCTGTACTACAACAGGAACAACTGACATGGGGATAATTTAATCTTTTTGGTTTAGTTGTTTCTTATAGGTATGACTAGGATGGACAAACTTCCCACAAAGTTGACAAAAATGCTAGGCTTCTCATATTCAATAACTTGAGTGCGAACCACAAGTTTTGATTTCAAGGTTATAGAGGATGGAAGAACTTTATTAAGAACAACATTGTCATAGATGTTTACAAAATCAAGCCTAGAATTTTGGACGACAATACCTTGGAAGAGTTTTTGGTTCCAGAATCCAAGAGAGAGACTAGGAAGTCAAACCCAAGTGGGAGCAGTTGAATCCAGATCAGCAAAAGGGTCCATACTAGGTGTCCATTTGCATAGAGAGAGGCAAGTTTTAAATTTTTCGTCAAAAGTCCACGGACCACTAGTAAGAACCTTAATCATATCCTCCTAGTTAAAGAAACTGAAAAAAAATAGTCTATTTGACATAGCACTAACATTTATCTCACCTTTTAATGACCAATTAAAGTTAATCAATTTACGTACTTGATCAATATTGGGTCAAAAAGATAAGAACTTTCAAGCTACTAGGGACAACTGAAGGCTGGCAATAGACTCATCAATTATTTCTATCTAGAACATCCACCTCTAGATCGTCCACTACACAACATGTTTTTAAAGCATCAAGGGATAAAAGATCATTTTTTGAAAAGGGGCCCTCCTCGACCAATTTGTCTACATATGAATTCAGATTCTCCTCTAGAAAAAGGTCGTCAGCTCTAACAAGGGGTGACCAACAATCCGTTCCACCATCCAGAGATATAGCACTTCAGACTTTAGTCACCAAGGAACCAACAACATAGGAAGAATTGCCAGCGAAGGCAGCTGACACCCAAACAAAGACTTACAAGCAATGTTTACAGAGAAAGTTTCAAATCGTGAGTAACCAAATTATAACAATAAAACAATCCACATAAAGTAGCAGTCAAACCAGTATAGAATCATATAGATTTGCTAATCCACATAAACTAGCAGTCAAACCAGTATAGAATCATATAGATTTGCTGTTACTGAACAAATTTTGACTATTCCAAGAAGTTTTAATCGACAACTAATGCTTTGAAATGTTCTATGATGGCTGGTTGCCTAAACTGCAGATGACTGGAGAGCTTCTCCGAAAAAACATCTAAAAATAAAGTGTCCATTTTGCTTATAACCATTAAAGGAAGTTGTAATGTGTAATTACAGTGTTCCGGATTGCAAGAGGAACTGTTATAGAAGATTACTCATTCCTCCTGATATGGTGCTACGAAAAAGCATTCGTGGAAGTGAAGAATAATGAAGATCCTTTTTTTTCTGGATTGCTTTGTCATCGAAGTGGAAATACACAGAGGCGGGCATGTATAAAATGCACAATGATTTCCCACTCACATACATCAGCCGTTTGCTTCGAGACAAATATAGAACGACTTATAAAATGGGCGTGAAATTCATGGGGTTTGTGGCGTTGCTTTTGATTATAATAGCGGCAGCAGAAGCTCAATCTTCACCTCCAACCTGTACAAACAAATGTCAAGGTTGCAATCCATGTACGGCAGTGATAGTTACTGTTCCACCTGCTATGCCACAAAAGCACAAGTTAGGTACTGTTATGCCACAATCAGAGTCTAAACCTCAGAAATGGATGTGCAGCTGTGGTGGCAAACTGTACAAGCCATAGGATACTTAAAGCTTCTCATAGTCTTGTGGTACGATATTAGAGCTCATATAAAACAATAAATCGTCCAGTACGATATTAGAGCTCATATAAAACAATAAATCGTCTTGCTGGGCTATCATTCTACATCATACAATTGTATGAATAATAAATTGTTTTTATGTTATTATCAGATAGTATTCTAATATTTTGTATTTGTATTTAATGTTAAATATATAGCTAGTCAAAAGAGAAAAGTATCTGGTTGGATATATGTTCTTTAAGTTTATATTTAGAAATTAATTATGGATATTTTAATAAAGAAGCTTTAAAAGATATAAATATTGCAGTCAAATGTTTATTTAATATTGTTAAATTTAATATTTATTAAAAAATTCATTGATGTTAAATTATTTGTGATAAATTATCAATAAATGATTTATGTAAGAAATAAGGATAAATGTGATTTAAAAAAATTAAAATTATATAATTATTAAGCAAAATAAGATATTATTTACTAAGTTTATTTTAAATTATTTTTCTAATTCAAAAAGGCTAATTCATTGACTATTATAAGATAGAGAAGTAAAACATATCATATGGTTAACTTGAGAATTTCAATAGATGACTAAAAAATAACACAATCAAATTAAAATTGGTTAGACTATAGAAAAATGTGAAAATGATAATAGGAGGATTAAAATTCATGGTTTTTCTTGATTTTTATATTGTCAATGATGAGGACTATGTTGTTCGACTACTAATAGTGACTAGAATTGTGAATGTCATAATGAATTGATATTATGGAGCATGCAATAAACTTATGATGTAGATTATTCTAATATTGGACTAGGTTATGACTATGGTCTAATACAGGGGCACAATTATACCATATAATCTAGTAAACTTAACATGTGTTTGTCTTCTATTAGTATCTTTAACACTTGTTTGAAACAATACTTTTGTTGAAAATCATCTTAGTAGGTATACTATAAAATATAAGGAAGGATGTTGAATGCATCAATTATAACTAAGCCCTTTTTATGAATGATAAATAATGTCACACAAATTATGTAATTCCTATGATGTAACTACTAATATAATAATTTAAGGTAGATTTACATTTTTTATACAATCAAAAATACAAATGCATTCAATGAAAACTAATGACTTGGTAATAGGCTACACCCTTAGCCTATAGTGTGTATGGATATGTTTGGGCCAACATATGACACATAATAATTGTGATTTCATCTATTCATAATTATTCTTTTAGCTTGACTTTATTAGAAGAGAAGGGTCTAATTCTAGACCTAAATATTTTTATAAATAAGAATGAGCTAGGCTCTCTCATATTATCACATTGGAAACTCTATGCTTATTAGATAATTTTGGAGGTTTCCTCTTCAAAGTGGCTTTCTTAGATACTCAATAGCCTACTCCATGTTCCATTGTATAGTGTTTTGTTTACAAAGCTAGTTAGATACTATATTAAAATCATCAAAAGTTGTACTAACGCTTTAATTTGGGAAAAAGTACATTATCTCCTCATATCCTCCCAAACATTGTGAATACTACTACAATTTTTTATGGAAGTTGTTTGTTTTGTTTGAAAAGCTATATTTCAATTTTTGGCTTCTTGTGATCCATTTTGAATGAGTTATTGTGATTTTGGTGGTTTTCATATATCAACAAGGCATGCTACAATTTTAAAAATCATTTCTATTGTTTTTTATATATTTCAAAAGATCTAAAATAGCCATTGAGAGTTAGTTCTTTGAGGTTCTAGATTTAGGCCAAACCTTTAATATGCAATTATTTCATCAAGTGAAAATATACAATTAACGATGAAGCTACATTAGAGTCTAGATTTGGTGGGAATTTAGACATACTTTTTTCTTCATTGGAAGATAGGTGTGTAAGGACTACTTATTTTATTCCTAGTGACACTATAATTAAGCATATTTTATAGTATGATTTGGGATTTTCTTATAAAAAAAAATTTTAAGTTTATTTTTTTAGATTATAATTGATTGATTATATTATTCACTTGTTATCATGGTAGGATGTTATTTATTATTATGTTAAAATTATAAAAGAATTATTTGAAATATTATTATTATATACTTGTTGAATATTCAAGATATTGAGAGGGGGGATGAATCAGTATCTTATTTCTTTTATTGAACAAACACCATCAATTACTTTAATGCATAAAACAAAGAAGAGAAAGAACAAAGCATGGAAAAAATAGAGAAACACCTGTACAGTACATAGGTAAATTCCATCAATGATAAATTTACACAAGGAACAAGCAGTGGCAGAGCAATGGAAGAGTAATGGTCAATTTACAGTATATGGCAGAGTAAATGGCTAAGTTAATGGTCCTCGACAGCCTCAAAATCATGGCATATGTTCTTTATAGGCTCGTAGGCCCATTGGAAAGATGGGTTAGTATCATGCAAGGGAAATAACTCCACTGATTAGGCATTGATTTGCAAGACCTAAATGGAAGCCTTTTAGTTTGGGAAAGCATTTGGATAAACATAGTTAGCCAATTTTTTATTTATGCAAAGAATAGTTTGTTCCGGCAAGGCCTAACCCTTTGGGTAAAAGGGTTGTGAAAACTGGAGGAGGTCCCTTCAATCCAAAGGCAAATTTTTTTCTAATAATCGAAAGGGACTTCAACAAGTTTCATTGTAGATGTACCAAAATGAAGATTGCATGGATATCCTCAAAGCATTTATTCATAAACAGAAGGTGTTGTCTCATCCAAGACAACAATCTAAGGCATCAATTGAGCAAGCATTGTATGGTTGGGAAAGAGGAAGCAAAGGAGGTAAAAAGGGTTTTTAGAATCAAGAATTTAAATATGATAAGGATGAGGGTTTCTTTAATAATGGAGGAGGACAAGGTTTTCAGAAGGTAGCATTTTCAAAGGCAAAGGGGCAGAAATATCATGGGCGGTGAAGAGGAGGAAAGGGATCGAAAGGAAAAACCAAAGTCAAGATTTTTTTTTCAAGAAAGTAAGGAAAAGAAAAGAGGTGCAAAAAGGAGCTCAAGATAATCAAAATGCTAAATCATGGGTTGAGGGTTCCAAGATTGCGACCAGTGAGTTCTCATCACAACAACAGGTAGTTGTTAAGATTACTTTTCCTGAACATATGTTGCAGCCGCAAATTGAAGATCTCAGAGACAAAGGACTTGTATGTAACTTTTGGAACCTTACATTGGATTTAGAAAACTTAAATAATTTAATATTGGATGAATGGGAAGGGTCTGTTAAAGTTTTCTATTTAGATCAAAGTAAAGGTATTTTTTTTGTTTTGTTTTCGAGTAAAGCTTGTAGGGAAGTGGTGTTTAAAACCAAATCATGGTCATTTCAAGGCTCAGGTTTATATATGCAATGCTAGACCCCAAATTTTAAATCTGAGGATTTTGTTACATGCTTTATTCCTTTTTGGATTAAAATGCATGCTTTACCTTTGGAATACAGAGAATTAAATTTTCTAGAAATCATGGCGTATCAAATAGGCATTTTCCTTAAACATGATTTTCTTTTCTTTAATAATCCATCAAAGCCAATAAGGATGAGTGTATTGATTGATACAACTAAGAGGTTTCCAAAGCATACAGAGATAACATTGAAATTTGGAAATTGGCAGCAAGAGTTGTTGTTTGAAACTCCTAAAAAATGAATGTGTTCAATGTCATATGTTAAGGCATTCAAAGTTAGAATGTATGAAGCAAAAAAAAGTGCTAAATCAAGACTCAATTAACTGTAATAAGGATCCTGAAAGGGTTTTGATTCAGAATGTCTTAGCATCTAACTGTTGTAAAGAATAGTAAGAAAGTGGAATAGTAAGCAAATTCATTCAAAACCTCACAGCTAGTAATTCATGATCAGTTCAGGAGACAAAAGAATTGTGTGTTCAAAGATGTGCAAGTAAAACATTATTTGTTATCCAAAGATCTAGCCAACTATTTAGAGGTCTTGGGCAAGAAACAAATGAATAGAATTCTGAACTTATATTCCCCGTCTCGAGAGTTTTTTTAAAATCAGTTGAATAATATAGTCAGGAAGTTGATGTTTCAAGATTCAGGAACATTAATCATGGATGGGGAACAAGAAAATCAATAATTTCTTCCGATTCATTCAAAGGATTTTTCATATGATTCAGCATGGTTGAGATTGCAATGTTTTTCAATGAAGAATGAGAAAGTTTTTGATGCAGAATTGGAATTTCTGGTAGAGAAGGTCCTTTTGTCAGTACCTGATCAAGTATAATTGATGATATAGCAAAGGAAATAGAAGAAGAAGGGATATTTTGGGATTGAAATTTTGTTGAAGGACATGAGGTTCGTAAAAGGAATGGTTCAAAAATTTCATTTCAACATATGCAGTCTAATCATATCTTGGAAGTACAAGTGCCAACTACTGAAGAGGATGTTGTAGATTTTGATTATTTGAAAGGTTTATTTGTATCTCAAAATCCATTTCGACTTGTAGTAAAGAAGTCTCTAGGAAAGAGAGGCCGAAAATCAAATTTGGTAAAGCTACAGGAGGAAATAGATGCAGGTTTACATAGCACTCTTTATGACTCGATAGAAAAAATACTTCTGAAATGCCTGAGGAGATCTTGCTCTCCTCATGCATAATGAAGATCCTACTGTGGAATGTTAGGGGAATTAATGCCCATGAAAAAATTGCTCACATCAAATTCCAAGTGGATAGATGTGGTGCTAATATTGTGATTATGTAGGAGACAAAAACATCAACATAAACATATGAAGCTACAATTCAGAAATGACAGCTATGGAAATCATTGCACTCTCCTGCCTAAGGGGCATCAGGGGGTTTAGTAGTGTTGTGGAATCCAAATTTAGTAAGTGTAGTTTCAAATATAAATGAAAGTAATTGGCAGTTGTTGGAAGTAACAAAATTTGATTTAAAGTTCAGGCTGTCTAATATTTATGGATCACATCTACTTCAGGTAAGAAAAATTTATGGGATCATCTCACACAAATAATTCTAGGTTTAGGGGATGATAAAATCATAGTGGCAGGTGATTTTAATACTATTGCTTCGCCTTAGGAAAAGAAAGGCGGTATTAACCCTCCCTCCAAAGTAATAGTAGATTTTAGCTCGTTCATTAACACTAATGCTCTAAGGGATGTCGTTCCGATTAAGGGTAATTTTACATGGACTAATAGAAGGAAAGGGTTCCTTCAGATTGCAGTGAGGCTAGACAAATATCTTATTTCTTCTAATTGGATCAGCTTGCATCACAAGTTTGTGTCTAAGATGATGCCTTATGCAGATTTTGATCACTATGCAATTTCTCTAACCATTTCAAAAGTTTCATCTCCAAAATTCAAATCCTCTTTTAAATTTGAAAGTATGTGGCTCAGATACCCAAATTTCTAGGAATTGGTTCGGGCGAGTGGTGGATGGCTGCACCTTTCGAACAAGGCACAATGATTTTTCAGTTGAGCAGAAAGTTAGTACATCTTAAGCAACAACTTTTGAAATGGAATAAAGAGGTTTTCAAGAATGTCTTTCATCAAAAAGAGGTTACATGGAAGAAACTGGAAGAATTTCACGACCAAATTATTCAGCATGGTTTGGATGAGGTTTTGCATGATAAGCAAAATAAATTATAAAGTGATTGGGAAGAATTAAGTGCCCGAGAAGAAATGTACTAGAGGAAAAAATCAAGAGAATTTTGGCTGAGGGAGGGTGACCGTAACACCAAGTATTTTCATGCTTCTACTCAGATCAAAAGGGTTGCCAAAGCTATTCAGTCTATTTAGGAGATATCTACAGGTAATTAGCTCATGAAGGAAGAAGCTATAAGTAGAGAATCTGAAAGGTTTTCTTTCTAATCTTTTGACTGCACCATGAGACAATGAGGAGAAAAATGATAGTGATGAAGCTAAACTTTTGGAAACAATACCAAAGCTTGTCTCTAAAAGGGATATAATGAATCTTTAATGAGACCTTTTTCTTTAGAAGAGGTTAAAAATGTAGTTTTCTCTTTGGCACCAGATAAATCACTTGGCCCGAATGGTTTTACTGCTCTTTTCTTCCAAAAATGTTGGGACATTTTGTGCTTTGATTTGTTATGGGCTCTTGAAGAATTAAGATGAATGGGTACATTACTAAAACAATTCTATGTAACAAATATAGTGATTTTGCCAAAAGTGAAGGATTCAAAAACATTTGCAGAATTCAAACCTATATCCCTGTGTAGTACAATATACAAGATCTTTACTAAAGCGATTTATTTAAGACTACAACCTATTATACCAAGTATTGTTTCCCAAGAACAAGGGGGTTTTGTGCTAGGGAGAGAGACTACCAAGGGAGCTATAGTAGCCCATGAAACTTTGCATTCAATTTCTACGACTAAAGCTCCTTCGATCATTGTCAAATTGGACATGATGAAAGCATATGAGAAAGTTAATTGGAATTTCTTGAAAAAAGTACTTAGAAAATTTGGATTTAGTGTAAAATGGTGCAGATGGATAATTACATATCAATCAGGTGCAAAATTTTCAGTTCTGTTGAATGGTTTCCTATTGGTTTTTTCAGTGCATCACAAGGTGTTAGACAAGGGAATCCGCTTTCAAATTTAGAAAAAAAAAAAAAAACTATTTAAAAAAAATAAAATTGTTTTGCCTCAGAAGCTTCCAATAGGGAATATAGGAAAAATTATAGTCAAAATTTGTTGAATTGACTTCCTGAATGCAACAGTGAGGTTCTTATCACGTCAAAATGCACCTAAAAATCACCCACCTCCAAAATTTGTCAAAAAAGAAAAGGAGATCTGAGATCTGAAGCATGTAATCCTTGTTGAAGACAAACCCTCATAAATCAAGAAGGGGTTTACTAAATCCTCGCTCTGATACCAAGTTAGAATTGTGAAAAACATGAGCCATAGGATCAAAGAACGAACAAAGACACCTTCCTTGGAAGAGAGCTACAAACAATAATTTGCAATATGCTCAACACGAGAAAACTATAGAATGAACCTCAAGAGCCTTCATGGAGATCAAGAGTCCTCAAAAGGTTATCAAAGGTTATGATAATACAATGAGCTAACTCGTCAAATCGAGTATGGGTACGGGTACGATACATGGGTACAACAATTTTTTTTTGGGGGTGGGTGCCTTTGGGTACGTCCGTACATAAAACGCATAAAAATCATAGATATAGACATATTTGCAGCCTAAAAAGTAAAAGCAAGAATTATATTTATAATACCACATATCATGCATATGCTAAACAAAACTTAGAACTACCATAACTATAACAAATCTTAAATACAATTATACTAAATTAATTTGATATCAACTTTTCAAAACTTGAATGTTACGATAGGTATATAATTATACTGAATTCATTGTTCAATGGCTCAACATTTAAAAAATAATAATACAATTAATGGTAGGCATCATATGGGTCATTGGGAAGATTAAGATCAACATCATCATTGACATTAGATGTAGGTAAATTAGTAGAACCACATGCAGCCCCACTAGCACTTGCACTGGAAGCACGTTGGGTATCTGACTCCAAATAAAATAAAGATTGTGTGGTAGCTGAAAATTCCAAATCAGTTTGCTCTAGATCTACATTCCACAACCTCATGCTTCCTTCCTTATACTCATTCTTTTTATGAGTAAGAAGGCGCAAGTTGGAATGCACATAAACAAGCTCTTCCACCTTACTTGCTGCTAATCGGTTGCATTTCACTGAGTGGATAAAGGAGTATGTACTCCAATTTCTCTTAGTTGAAGAGGAACTAGCAACCTATTGAAACAAAGGGAGAGAAGTTACTTATAATTATAAAATTGTAAATTAAACTTTAAACTTGAAGTTAACCATTTTATTATTTTTAAAATAGTAAACAATATAAATTTAGAGAGTGCAATAAAAACTAAGTAACTTACTTGCGATAAAAAATTGATCGCAAGAGTTTGGAGATGCAGTCTTGTAAAGCCATTGATATACCGCCAAGAATGATAATCCATCCTATAATTGTCACGTGAAGCAACAATATTTTGATTTTCACCGGCTACAAAATCAGCAAACTCAACTCTAACTAAATTCTCTATTTCTTGATTGGGGAAGAGTCTAATAAGTGCTTTCCTACACCCCACACCAACTTCTAGATCTGAATATGGTTGCACTCTTGATTTCAAAGCAAGAATATCATCACTATAAAATTTGGGAGTCAATGCAAATGCAAGAAGATGTAGTGGGGTGGTCATTTTGTTCCACCGCTCAACACAAATTTTTTGTACCTCTTTGAAGAAAATTTCTTCAGGATCTTTCTCTTTTTTCGTTGATGATGATTTTCATTTGCTCAATCGTTGAATCAATGCCATCATATACCTCTCCCAAACATGTCTTATCCATGTCAGTAAAATGGATCATACTCATGGTGGGCTCAGTGAATCTAAGAAGATATTCCACTCATTCTCATCAAGTGTCATCTAGGATCATCTGTTTTACATTTGTTCCCTTTCAATATCGGATTGCCTCCATAGAGACCAGCTTTGACTGATAACCATGCTAGAAAGTGTCTCCCGCACCTTCACAAGTCGCCTCAAGACAATCATGTTCGATGCAAATCTGGTTTTGAAAACCTATTCAAAAGTTTAAAATTGAAATTAAAATATAAAGAAGACATGCTTGAGTTTAAAAAATAAATTAGTAATTACTAAAATGAAATGTAAAATTTAAAAGTTGAAGTGTTTCAATTACCTTCAACAACTCTAAGGCTGAAGATGATCTAAAAATGGCCTCTGAAATTTGACAGTTGGTGATGAACATTTGGATTTCAGCTTCATCATACATTTGTTTGATCCAATTTATTTTTGCACCCAAATTTTGTAGCATGAGGTTGAGAGACTGAATAGCACAAGGTGTCCAAAATATGTGCTCAAATCGTGTCTCAATTAACATACCTACAACTCTACAATTCTTTGCGTTGTCTGTTATTACTTGGACAATATTTTTAGGACCCAGATCCTGAATGCACTATATAAGGATGTTAGCAATAAATTGTGCCTCCTTCACTTGTCCTTCACAATCCACGACTTTCAAAATTATTGCCCCTTTAGGGAAAACTGAAATCACATTGATTAATGGCTAGTTTTTGGCATCCTTCCATCCATCAGAAATAATTGACACCCCTATTTTTTTCCATGAATTTTTAATGGGAGCCAATGCATTGTTTATGCCTTTTACCTCCTTTTCTAGTAAGGTGGTACACACCTTCTCATAACTTGGCCCTGTGTACCCTTTTGGATAGTCACTTACCTTTCTTAACATATCTTGCCAATATGGTGATCTTACAACATTAAATGCCAAACCATTTGCATATAGACATCTTGCAACAGCTTGATCTGCAAGCTCTCTCGCTTTAAGCTAAATGCTCTTTCTAATGGTCCCTTGCTTCTCTTCACACCAACAAGATCTTCTTCACCTCTATCCAAAAATGGATGGCTCTCTACTACAACATTAGGAAAGTCACTATGTGTTGGAGGAGGCCTCTTTGATCCCCTTCCACTTCCTCTCAGCAAAGGATGGTTTGTGGCACAACCAAGTCTTGCATCTGCTTCCTCTTGCTCTTAAATATATGGTGCTACTTTGTGAGGATGTAACTCTTTACCATTTTCTCCTATACATACTATGATTCCTTGTCTAGGAATGACACATAAATGAGCTTTCACACGACTATATGAGCTAGTATACTGAACTTCACAATGATTGCATATCGAAATAAATGTTCCTCCCCCTTTAACTTGTATCATTTGTACATATTTCCATAGAGGTGAACTTGGGTCAGTTTTAAAGGCGGGTCGAGCAATAGAAGTAGAACTGGTTGCCATTATGCAAATGCTACAAAAAATTCAAAAAATAGTTATTGAATATTGAACAATAAATGTTAAAAAAATTATAATTAAACAATTACTATAAACATTCAATATTTTAATTTATTACTAAAAATTACAATTAATAAATGTTTAATATGTAATTACTAATTAATACAATTACAATTTATATTTATAATTTTAATTTTAAATTATTGATTATTATTTATTAAAATAAGAAATAGCAACATAAATATATTTTAACATTAAATATACAAAATACTAATTAGATTTATAGTTATTATTTTAAGATTTAAAGTTTAAAGTTTAAAATTGAATTAAATTAAAATTCTAAAATAAATTTAATAATTTATATATAATAAAATTATAAATGTAAAATGTTTAATAATAAATGATAAATATTTGTTAAAATGTAATACTAAATAAATAAAATAAAACTTGTGTATTACTATATTATAATATATATTATAAATTTATATTTTATAAAAACAATATTATTAAATATTATATTATTTATTAATATTATCATATAAATTATAAAACAATATTAAAATTAAAAACCCAAAACTAATATAAACTATAAAATTAAACTCAAAGTTTAGATGAAGCTTGAAAAATACGAGGAAAATGGCGGAGGAAAATGGCATAGGAAAATGGTGAAGGAAAATCTCTAAAACAATCAGTGGCCGATGCATTTTCCCTGAAGGTTGAATGACGTGTGTTTTTCCCTAAATGACGTTTGTTTCTCCTTGTTCGACCACACTGAATGGCGTCTATTTCTCCTTGCACGACTACACTGAATGCGTATGTTTCTCCTTGCGAGTGTTGTTCTGAATGGTGGATGTTTCTCCTTGCCTCTATTTCTGCTACCCACGCGTGCCCTTTCTCCTCCTAAAAGTCATAAAATGAGCGGCGAAAACACCAAGCAAAACGGGCAACGAAAAGTCATGAAAATAAGTTAGGGTTTTTTGCTTTAACCATCGAAATCACAAAAAGTTTTGGGAAATTGCATCGGAATCAGATTGAAAATGCTATGTCATGAAAAAAATGGCAGGATTTGAGAAAAAATCGTGTAAATTCATGGAAATGGTTTAAAAAAAAAAAAATAGAACCATGGCCGAATCCACAGGGTTTTCAGGCCGTATCCGTTTTGGTACGTTCCCTTACCTAGAATCGGCAAGTTAAAGGGATGATTTCGGTAACTTAGAGAATGAGGATAGAGTGCTATACAGGAGCAACCCTAAATGATAAAAGGATCAGATCATGACAAGTGTCAACATCTCATGCAATGAGACATAAGGATCTAATAATAGCTCTCTAGTTAACATAAAAAAACACTCCAAATTTTAGCTTAAGTGCATGAGAATAAATTAGATTAATAATTAACTAGCTATTGCAACCTTGTGCAATGGGTACGCTGAAGAGGCGTGAAAGGTCAATTGGGAAAAAATTGGTTTTTTTTTTTGCATACATTTGTGTTGTAAATAAGATCAATTGATAGATCATTTAGAAAATGATTTTAATATTATTATTATTTTTTTCTTATATTTTACATTTTTATAATTTATATAAAAAATTATAATTTATATTATTAATTTATTGACTTTTATATTATTATTAATTAATGAAAAGGAAATACTTAGGCATTAAGTGGCAATTGAAATAGCAACCAAAGTTACACGAAAGCTCAATTACAATCTATCATAGAAATAGAAAAAATAGAGATTCACATTTGTTATAAATTAACAATAACCATATATTTGCCTTGTTTTAACATTGTGTTGTATCCACAATATTCACATCGTGATGAGTTTGGGCACCCACACATAATATTCATCATTCATAATCTGATAACAAATCATACTAACATATGTGTGTTGGTACAAAAGAGAACACATTATTGATATTATAGAGATAGTAGATAGATTTTGAATATATAATCAACAATAAAGCATTGTAACATCTGCTCCAAATTTTATAATACTTGTCATTTTAGTTACACCTTAACCATAAGGGTTATTAATCTACACAATAGAATTAAAGAATTAAGGAGTTCTTGTAAATAATGAACTATATTTGTGTTGGTACAAAAGAGAAGACATTATTGATATTATAGAGACAATAGATAGATTTTGAATACATAATCAACAATAAAAGCATGTTCATTTTAATGAGTTTTTATTTAAGAGTTTAATTTTGACAATGACAATAAGCGTTGTTCCTCTTTCTTCTGATGCGCTACATATGGACTCTATGTCATTCGTGCATATCTTTGGAATGTGAAGCCTGGTTTGATGTGGAAGTCTGATAGTGCACGAACTCTAGAAATAGTTGTGAATGTAAGGCCTTGTCGGTCGATGTTGTCGATGTCAATAGCTGCCTTATCTAGTGTAAGTCCTTGTGATTTGTGGATTGTTAAAGCCCATGCCATTTTTAGGGGGATTTGGCGACGAAGTCCACGGCTCACAGGGGGTATAGGGACATATTTTGGATTATTAACATCCCAAGTAGGACCTATGTAATTGTTGAGGTGAACTACAACAAACAATGGAAGTGAAGGTGGATTTTCATCATCCTTGTATACTATAGTTTGGACTTGGCCAAGTGCACCATTGACAAGGCCTGTTTCGACCCATAAATTTGAACATAACATTACCTCTTGTTGGACACACAAAAGGACCTTTGATTGTAGTTGTTCTTCATCAGGATCAGTGCATGGTGACCCTTGTAGTTGCTCTGCAGTTGACAAGGCAACAGGTCTGGCCAAGGATAATAACATTTGATGGTTATGAAGTGAGACCATTTCATTTGTTGAAAAAAGGTGTGTTGAGGACAAGAATTTTGCTTGCTCTGTAGAGGTCATTGAAGAGATTGAGTGTGACATAAGAACTTGCCAATCTTCCATTGTAGGTTTTGCATTTCGCAAATTGGACAAGATAGTATGAAAGGTAACTTGTGTTGGGTCGTCACCAATTTGACGAAATATTTTTCTTAGTGTTACAACAATGGTGAAGTTGTGCCATAGAGAACCCCCGTATGAGGTTGAGGCATACATAGGAATGTCCTTGACTGGTGGAAGTTGGCCAAGGTCACCAAAGAGCATGATAGATCATCCTCTGAATGGCAACTGATTGTGACTAGGGAATGCTTCACGTAGCCTCATGTCAATGCTTTGAAGTAACTTAGGACCAATGAAGCTCATATCATCTATTAATATGTAGCAAATGTAGTGCATTTTTTCTTGGAAGCTTGCTAGTGTTTGGCCTTGTAGGGGGGCAATATCTTTGATAGGGACACGTAGGGCTGAGTGGATAGTTGATGCTTTGATGTTGAATGCTGCTACACCTACAGGTGCAAGAAGTAGTAATGGTGATGGGCCATTTTGGGATGATTTTTGCATTGCAGATTGGATGGCTTTGATTAGGTGTGATTTACCTGTTCCGACAGTTCCTTGAACAATCACTTTAAAAGGAGTTTGGAAAGTACTTGCATTTAGATGGATGAAAACTATATCAAATGCTTTTTGTTGTTTGACAGAGACGTTGTAATGGGTAGGAAGAGTCGAAAGATGGGGGACTTCAAATGTTGGACGATTGGATTGTATGTAGGTTGTAGCGTATTCTTTTTGGTGGGGATTGAGTTGGGAAGAACTCCAATCATGGTGTAAGTCAATGTCATGGCGACCAAGCATGTCTAGCTCATCAAAGTGGAAAGGAATGCTTGGGTATAGGCTTGATAGTACTTGCCATTCAGCTGGGTTGTTATCTTGCATTGTTCCTTCTTCACTAGAAGAGGATGTAGAATCGGTTCCTTCGGAAGGCTGTAAGGGTGTGCAAAGCACATGCCAAGGATTATAACTAGATGCAAAACTCTCCCACTATTCTATAATAGGAGTGGCTGACAAAGTGAATTCATTGCGAATGTTGCAGAAGGGTTTGTACAATAGTAGTTCACTCCAACAAAATGCTTGAAATTGGTTGTTATCTCTTGTAGGGATGGAGGTGAAGCGTGGGGAAACACAAACAATGGCTTTAGTGGACCGCTCTTTCCATTGGAAGTGCTTTCGAGAAGCCTTGTAGGTCCACCTTTGGGTGACCTCAAGAAGTGACATAGACTCTAAATGTATTGGATGAGCCATGTAAGCATCAATGGTATTTGGCTTGCTGGTGGCTGATTCGGATGAGAGGCACACTCGTTGAAAGTTTTTGTGGTTCACATTTAAAGAGACAAAAGTTCGGCTTGATAGGATGAGTGGAAGTTTAAGTAGAAGGTGGGAAGTTTCTTGGGCTCCAATATCATGATCGACCATTGTATCAGCAAGCATTTTTTTTTAAAGCTGTTGGGGCAGGCTTGTCAAAGTCTATATTGGTTGAAATATGAGATAGCATTGCATGGTATGTTTTTGACTTGTTTTCAGCTTTTGCGGTATATTTTGCAATATACTTGAGGACTGCATAGATAGAGATAATAGGTTGGAAATCAATGTTAGCTCTCCAAATGGAGAGGATAGAAGGGTTGTGTAGGTTTAAGCGATCATCATTGCGAGGAACAGTGAATTTTGGTTGGCCAGCTTCATCAATTTTAAGGGTTGAAAGTTCTTGAATGGCCCAAGGGGCTTTGTATCGGCATTGTAACAAGTGGCCTTTTTTCCTAAGGCATGTTTGCAAGGTACACTTAGTATGACGTTGAACACAATTGACAAGTTCAGTGTAGTCAATGAGAGGGTCGGATTGCATGATCATTGTATTGTCCATTAAACATGGGTCATCATGAAGAGATCGATGAATTGCCTGGTTCCTTGAAAGTAAGCCTCGGGGGTTCCATGCAGAGACATGCCTTTCAATGTATTGAATGGCATTTTGTACCGATTGAAGGTTATTTCATTGTAGTTTCCCAATATTAGGTGCTTGTGGTAGCCAAAGGAAACCATGAATATGTGCAGAGCCTCTATGTTGCCATTCATACCTAGTAGATTATTTGTTTAGAAAGTATTTTAATTGCATCCATTGGAAATGAACGAGGGTGAAATAAAAATACCTATACCAGTAGTTAGTTGCGCCAAGTAGTTTTTCCAAAACCTCTTCACGAAATGCAGTGAACCTATGGTGCATATATTGGGCAGCAAGGTGTGGGTTTTGAACAATATTTTGTAGCCTCCATTTATAAGCTACTTGCATATTTGAAGGTGCGGTTGATGGCATGATCTTATGCAAGTCTGGCCATTTTGTATCAGCCGCACTGAGTGTGAAGAATAGTGATGGGCAACCAACTTGGATAACAATATCAGAGAGCTCTGCTCTACAACGGTTCCAAAAAGGGCGTGTTCCACGAATTGATGATCCAAAGCGCATGAGTTGTTCAACAAGTTTTCATCTATAAGATCTTTTAATCGCTGACGAAGATCGGAAATAGTTGCTGACAAGCATGTATCAATGTGCTTATGGACAAAAACAGATGTTGTGGCTTGGCTGCGATGACGCATAATAATATTGAGTATGAAGTATCTGAAGCGAGGGTGTTGGCCAAACCTATTATCAAAGTACCTGAGCAAGTGGAGAGCATATTCATGTAATTTAACTTCTTGCATGCGTTGTTGTTTGAAATCAGCTATGCCTTTTGGAAACAAAGTGGGGAAAGCCATAACAAACAATCCTTCAGTGGTGTACTCATTGATGGGAGATGGTGAAATGGGTGGCCAGTCCATAGACAAGGTTGGCTGACCTTGACCTAGTTGCAGTATAGAACGCAATTCTTCGACTTCTGTACGTGCTAGTGGAAGATTAGCTACAAAGGAAGTCAAGTGGTCAACATTTTCTTTAGAAGGGTCAAAGGTTGTAGCATCTATATGCGCATAGGTTGCAGTTGTTGGGCTAGTAATTGTGGTTGTTGCAAGCAGGAGGTTGATAATGGTAGTGGAAGCAATTGGTAGGCATGCTAATGCAACCTCATTTAAGTGCACATTCTGGTAGAATGGGTCATGCGTGATTTTATAATGCAGTGCATCGTAAACATGCCCTCTACTCACGAAGAAGCTATAATCTTGTTGGTCAATGTTTTTCCTATTAACTAATAGGATGTCTAATTCATCTATACATCTAGGCAATTATGTAGCAACCGTAGAAATATCTTGAGGAAAGGAAATAGTGTGGCCAGTATATTTGAGTTGGCCTCCCTTTGCATAGGTTACTTGAAGGATAGGGCTAACCTAGCTATTATCATTTCTTCAACTTGACTGAGTTTTTTTAGACATAGAGGTTGCTCACCAGGGTCCATGTTATTCCATGTTGAGAAGCGGTGGCCATTTTTTTCAGCTGCACATCTATAACAAGTTGAAAGTTCATTTAACTGTTTTATCTTTATACCTAGATATTTTTCCATGCAAACTAGACAAGTTGACATGTGTGCAAGCTTGTCTAGTGTAGAACGGAAATAATTTCTTGCAGCAAAAAAGGTTTGAGGAAGGATTGAAGGCAGATGGAGTTGGGCAGCGTAAGCGGAGGAGGGGAGTGTAGATGTGGAGGCACTAGCAAGGGAGCTTTGTGCGATTTCACGTCTTCTTCTATTGACGATGTCTTTCCGTGCATGGTAGCGGTCTCGTTGTTGCTGGTTACGATGGGCTCGCTTATCTTGCAAGTTTGAATTTTCCAAATCCATAATGTATTTTTGTATGTTTACATAAAATGTTTAACAGTAAGTAAGATAATTTAAATTGATTACATCGAGCATTAAGAAATACTCAATAGAGTTGTGTAAACTAAATACATCGAGCATAAACAATAAGAGGTGGGGATTAAAAATTGTATGTTTTAGGTTTGTTTCAATATTTTTGTAAACTAAATACATCGAGCATTTAAAAAAATTTCCACTTAACTAAACATTTTTGCATGATGAATAAATCTAACTCACATTTTTTAAAATATTATCAAAATTGAATATACTCATATATACAATTTAAAAATATTTCCACTTAACTAAACATTTTTGCATGACTAATAAATCTAACTCACATTTTGTAAAATACTATCAAAATTGAATATAGTCAACTATACAATGCTTATATAGTTTTGGAACTTTTGTCACATAATTTATGTACAATAATTTTATTTAATTAATCATGGATGCACTGCTAATAACTCTCCATCTTCAGTATCTTCAAGATTAATCCAAACTTTAATTGTCAATTTGGACTTCACAGCACGTAAGCTAGGTATACCATAGTTTTCATGTAATAACCTAAATGATGGCATTACCTAATGCACCATAAATCTAATGGAGTAACTAAACTTAAGAGTTGCAAGTATCCATTCCTCAGGTGGGCTGATGTGATTACTAATTTTGGATGGTCCCTTAAGAAATCTCATGAACTTCATAGTGAGTTCATCAGATAGAGTGTGTTTTTTTATATTCACCGTTGGTCTAATTGTGATATTCCATATGCATCCGGCGGGGTAAAGATCTTGAATCTCATGGTAAAGAGCAACTGACCAATCACAAAAATCTAGAATCTCAAGTTGTAGATGATGAAATTTGACATCTAAGGACATTCTGATCTTTGATTCATATAGGGAGTTAAAGTATATAGCATAATTGGGATTTTTATTTTGAGAAGTCTGGTCCATTGTTATTTATTCTCCTCACCATCCTATCTCTCACCCAATATCGAACACTCAGTTCCTCTATACAAAGGAGCATGGTGAGTGGAAGATATGGGTGATACTTTGACAACCAATTATATGCCCATGTTGTACGGATTTGATCTGACATATTGTTGTTGTGCATGAAAATTATTATTAGCTTTTACATTACTATTAAATAGAAAAATAAATATAATTTATAAATAAATTTGAATAATGCATAAAGGATAGTAAACATAAAGAAAATGCATGATATCAAAGTGTAAACATAGAAGTCATTGACCATAAAATTTAGTTTAATGCAATCATATTTGAGAAGCAATCGGTAGACATAACTAAAAATTTAGTTATTGAATAGAATGTAATGGTAATGTATATGAGTTCAAACTTCAAATACACATACAATTCTAGAAACTTTTGTTAAAATACATCTTCATTTATAAAAATATATGAGCTATGCATTTACTAATTCAAAATTATTGAATTTGGGAGGTATGGTTTTGGTGTTCCTTTGTATGGTATGTAGACATATTAATTTATTTTGTTTTATAGATGGTTTTGTATTACTTCTTGGTAGCCATGCAATGTTAAATACAAACAATGTTGTTAATGATTGTTCATTATAATGTGCATTAGGTATAGAAATTGGACCATGCCCACCAAATGATGAAGTGGACCATGTTGGTACTTCTCATGGAAATGGTAATGTTTTTTTCTCTTTTTAATTTTACTATAGATTAAGAAAATGGAAACATAGGAAAAAATATTGAAGATCAAGGATCGGTGATAACATAGGACTCATCTAAAAGATGAGGTGTCAAAATTCTAGCAACAGGCATGATAGGATAGAGAGTCCAACAAAAATAATGGCAAGTGGGCAACAAATAGAAGGCATGGCAAGATGGAGAAGTCTAAAACTCTGACAAGAAGGAAAGAGTGGAGTTCGAATAAATTTAAAATAGTTGGGTTTCTTCTTAAACTTCTTGACATGAGTAAACGTAAAATACCCTTAGAAAGATTTGCAAAGGGATTGGGTAAGAGTAAATGTAAATATCAAAGGAAAAGATTCAAAGGCCAGGCAACACATAGAGAGGTTGGCAAAACTTCTAATTATGACTTGAGCTTATAAGATTGTTCTTAACTTAACTAAGTTCATATATAGTATGAACTAATCAATTAATAGTACATTATCTAATATAAATACAACGTGAGATAAAATACAGTAAATTTCTAATATTGAGATAATATATTGTTTCCCATTTTTATTTCTACTAATTAAGGAAACTTTCAGATTTTTCATTACATGTGTGTAAGATGGCTTGTATAAATATACACAATATAATTTACAAACAAGTAAATGAAATCTGGTTACATGGCCATCAGAAATATGAAGAGTATGAAAAAAAATATGATTTTATCTTTCATCATAGTAGATACATTCTTTTTCCATTTTAACATTAACAATCATGGTTGGTGCAAAGACATGATTTTTTCATATAGATTGTCTTTGCATCAATTAATGCTATAATTTTTTCCACTGAAATGTTGAAATGGAAGAAGAGTGTATAGGCTTTCTGATGAAAGATGCAGAAATAGAAGAAGGCAAGTCAATTGATGGTGAAAGTGAGTAGAGCATCCTTGAACTTTCAAATGGATCCTCAAAGAAAAGAAGGTTTCTTTTATAAAGTGAATCTGTAATAGCATCTCCAGTATCAAATAGGTGATCAGTAAGGTATCTATGGCTTCAAGGATAGAGATATTAAATGGATTAAGGACTTGAAGCGAATTAAGAGGTATGAAAGGTCAAGTAGAGAAAATTTTGGTGTATTTTTTTTTCAAACATATGTGTAGTACATGAGATCAATTGGTAGGTCTTTTATCAAATGATGCTTATGTAACAAAGGTCTTAATGGAGAAGTGATAGCTTCAAATCAATTAGCATTCATTTACAAAGATTAAAAAATGACTTGAAGTGTGGAAGGTCAATTAGGATAAATCTTGGCATATTTTTGCATACATTTATGCAGTACATGAGGTCAATTGGTAGGCCATTTAGCAAATGATGTTGTTTGTGCAACAAAGGTCTCAATGGAGAAGTGATAACTTCAAATCAAATATGCATCCACTTATAGGGATCTAAACATGATTCAAAAATGATGTTGTTTGTGCAACAAAGGTCTCAATGGAGAAGTGATAGCTTCAAATCAACTATGCATCCACTTATAGAGATCTAAACATGATTGAAATCCCACAACCTAATTTGAGATCAGAATCTAATGAGGCATCAACAAGAAGACATGAGCCAACAATAGGACTCCATAGGCCAAGATCAATCTTCTATTGATCTCATGGTAAGAACACTCATTTTGGAGATGTCGGTAAGTGCCTAGAGAATCAAGAAACATTATTTGAGGATGATCAAGAAAATAAAAATAAAAATAAAATCTACACACAAGCCACTTAAATTTGAATGAAAAGTATACAAAATCATTTAATGGGCAAGAGAACTTTGATTTTTTACATACTTGGATCAAACAAATGGAAGTTTATTTTAGTGTCTTTTGCATGTCTTAAACTCATAGGACATGCTCTTGTATGATGGGAAAGTTAGTTGGCATTTTCGAAAATGAAAAACAAACTAATTGTATCTCTGTGGGAATAAGTTAAGGAATTGCTACACATGAATTTCTATCTTATTGGGCACAAAACTAACCATAAATTTTCAAATAGGCCCCTAGGGGTAATTGGATTTGCTATAAAAAGGTAAATATGGATGTTAGAAAATCTGATCCGAATTTCATGAATATGGAACAATGTGATCTAATTATAGTGAGGTAAATGCATGCTATTGAAATACTAACTTCATTTGTTTTTAATTTGATGTGTAGATGAAAGTATATATGAAACAAGAAATTCTGCAAATTTGGTGATCTTTTTGACTATGAACTCGGCTTAAAACTGAACATGAGGTCCTAATGTTTTACACACAAATGATGGTGCAGATAGATAACAGAACCAATGAAGACAAAAAATAATCTAAGCTACTTTCCAAAGGAATTATGAAATTGCTTATTATTATTTTTTTGTAGCTTTATTTCTGTCAATTGAAATCTAGGATTGTCCTGAAACCGCCCCTCAATCTGATTTATTTATGTAACAAATTGCATGAACGGATTGTTGAAGCACAAATTCCACCTCAATTGTAACATTCAAATATATTTTGAGAGACTTCATTACAATTTCATTTTTTAGTAAGCTAAAGCAAATAATGAAATAAAATGACAAGAAATGGAACAGAGGGTAGAATACAAACCATGCAGGCGCTAGTTAAGATATTTTCACTATGTTTGTGCACAAATTGTAACAATGAACTTGATTATGTAAAGTTTAACATTGCAGGACACTATTTCATAATTAAATACATGGTTGAAGTTTCAATGGAAAATAATAAAACACAGCAAGAGCAATCATAAGAGAACCATTACATTTTATAATTAATTTTTAGAGCAAATCCCAAATCTTATAAAAAGATATTAGGATCCGTATCATTGAGTGCACCCATTGGAGTGTCAAAATACAAGAAAATACTATGCCTATATTGAACCCATAACTCTTAAGTTTCCAATCAATCAAACAATCCTAATAGTAAGTTAGGCTCAAATAGTAAGATATGCTACATATCCTCTCTTGAATTAAGAAATCAATCTGCTATTTCTAAGCTCTGCTGGATTAAGAAATCAGTCTGCTATTTCTAAGCTCTACTGGTTTAATTCATAGTCCTATAATGTTGCTTTATTTTTGCAGACATTTTTGGAAGGTATAATGCAATAATCTGTAGAATTTCCTTGCTAATGGTATAACATTTGTCCAAAATGTACAACTTTACAGCATGTCAATGGTGCCATGATGGCCAAAACTCTTTTTCTTTTAAGTGAAGGATTAACATATGAAAGCTAAATTGTACCACCATTCATCAAGTGGAAAACCCATTTGAGTCTCTAGGTGTTTATCAAGTCAATTGGCAAATAATGTTGTTGACAAGATTTCAATAATCATCACAAACTGAAGCTACTCCTAGCAATTATGTTTATTAAAATTATGCAGAAGGAATCTGAATTATGGATCCAAATTATATATCAATGAATTCATATTTGATTTAGTGATGGAAGCTACAAAAGTAACAGTAACCTCAACGGGGCAGGGGTGTGTATGTGCTTGCCACTTTGTTTGTAAAGTATAGTGATAGTCAGCACTCACATCAGGGAAGATTGAGCAATTTCATTATAACATTAAGTTTATGGTGATGGTCAAATTTGTCTTGCTAAATTTAATTACCAATAGATAGTACAAAGAGGAGTTAGACAACCTGTGGCAGTATCACTCAACTTTAAGATCTCTGTACTCATTCAATGACCCCCTTGTTCTATCCTATAAATAATGTTCTCATTATTTACTTAATAACTAAGGTTTGTTAGGGGGTGTGAGTATGTGCTTGGCTTTTTGTCTTGAAGTATATAGTGATGGCCAACACAAAGATCAGGGAAGAATGAAAGTTCAATATTGGACTATTGAAAAATTGTAAGCAAAGTTGAGTGAAACACCAAATTTGAAAGGGAATTCCGAATTTGAAATGTGCATTTAGTAAAAGTAATTGTTTAGACATGACCCCCTTTATTTTTTTGATTTTAGAGAATTATGTGTTTTATTCCTTCTTAATAAAAGTAGATAAGAAGAGTGTTAGAATGTCCCAGGAGGACACATTAAAAAACAAAAAAATCATAGAAAAGGAAGATGCTACACCCACAAAAAGCTGCACAGAAAAAACAATAATTATAGTCCAGGGTAGCAAAAATATCTTTGATCATCAAAGATTAAACTAAGCAAAATGTATCACAAGCCAGCATGTACATCATATAGGACAAGCAGGAAAAGAGAAAAATCTGGTCATGAGAATTTATAGTGGAGAATTAACTTCAGAGTCACTGTTAGAAGAAAGACTGAGTATTAACAGCATCAGAGAATATTAGATATATATGTTAGAAGTTTAGAATTAGAGATTTATAGTTTACTGTAACTGGGTATAGTACATTGAATATTGTTCCTTACATATCCATGGCATGTCCATGCTATTAGGTTTAGAAGGTATTGATGATATATTGGCATTGAGAAAAGGCTAAAGGAACTGGGAGAAAAAAATCATCCTACTGTGTTGACTTCTATTGAACAACAATCAAAACAGTCTAATAAATGGAAAAACTCCAGAGGCCTTGTATCTAAGTTGTATGCTAATAAAAATGAGGACAACATGTGTCTTCTTAGTGCAAAGCTAGAGCATGTGGAATCTAAATAGAAAATCTAAATCAAGCTTCAATGGAAAAGGAAGAGCAAGAGCATAACATGCTTCAGTTGATGTTGCAAGTAGAAAAGAACCAAAGGCTTACAGAGGATGCACATAGATTTGGAAAAAGATGCAGCTATACAATGATATGCTACATTTATCTGCTTGAGGTGAAGTTTGAAGATATCATGAATAAAGTTATTATGATAGTAAGGAGGTCCACTATGGCAGAAAGCATGTTGGAAGCTATGCTGCAATCTCAACCTAGTCAGAAAACTCCAAAAATAATATTTTTTGGGTTCTTTGAATTGGGAATTGGTAAATTTCGAGCTTGTAAGAATAGTTCTTAAGAATTTGACACAGACAGTAGAATAGAATTTGACAGCCTGTTGAAGGGTAGGTATGGCAGGATAGGATTATGAGAGTTGAACTTGTAAATGATGATAGACTATGATGAAAAAGTAAATGATGATAGACTATGATGAAAAGTATTTTTGAACATAAAAAAATGTATATTGTACAGGCAGATCATATTAGCTCTTAGTGATGTCTATTAGATTACAAGAACCAACTTTTTACTTCCAAAAGACCTAGCAAAATTTTTGAACAGTCAAAGAACCAACTTTTTACTTCCAAAAGACCTATCAAAAATTTTGAACAGTTAAAGTCCTATCTTACCCTTCGTAAAATTTGATTTCTAGATCTTCACAAACTTATGCTAGTCCATTGTTTAACAAAAAGCAAGTTGTAAAGATAGTCTATTAAACTAAATTAAGAGAATCAATACACATATTAGAACTATTAGTCTCCAATAGCATTAGATCTTTTGATAAGGATAAGTTTCCTCCTTTTGTTGTTTTTTTATCTTAAAACATCATTCTTAAAAGGATCACATCCACATTGCATTAAAATCTGAAAAAAAACATATTTAAGATAGCAGGCCATAGTTGTTGCAAACATCCAATTTTGCCCCATATATGTTGCCTTCAGCAATAATATGTCAGCACATAAGTGGATTTAAATTCAAGTTGAAAATTACACATTGGAATATCCAAGTAGAGTGGTTTTCAATTAAACAAATGGAAATATATATATATGTTTTATGTAATTGTTTGTTGTGCTTACAAATATGCACAATTGCACATGACATGACAAGTGTACTTCAACAGCCTGTAGTAGAAAAGCTAAGCACGTTTAATAGCTGTGGTAACAATGCTTTGTGCTTCACGTCCATCAAAAGCATACGTTTGGATGTTAAGTGCCAGGAAGAAATCACAACTGACAATTGTCTGCAGAATTTTGCTTGCTGCTTCGGGTTCTGCTAGTAGGAGCTGGAAGTCTTCTATGCAAACTCCTAAAAATGTTGTTGCTGGTTCATCAAATGCTGTAACATCAAGAAGATGGCCCGTAACATCTTGCAAGTCCATCTTTAGCATGTAGGTTAAATCACATGTAGCAATTTCTGCAGAACACTTGGGGCATTTAAATGCACCTGGGGTAATCTGAACAACCTTTTTCTTACACTTTTTTCTTTCCACCATGCGAGGGCATGATAGGTAGTAGAAGTTGTCTAAGTGGAGCTTTGTGATAGTGGCCTTCACACAAACATTTTGTTTGTCAAGAGAGGTTAGTTTTGCAATACTTGAAATAGGAATTGGGTTTTCAAATTATTTGGTCAGCAGCTGGCTCTTCGAAAGGGAAAGGCAAGGTTGGGCAATCCCTGTAGTGGCATACCAAGTCTGTAATGTTGAGGCTTCAACCAAGTTGGGATTGATTAGAATGATTGTTGGAAAGATAGTATCTATAGACTTTCCAGACCATGTGGTTATACAACCACTTTTAATCAAAATTATTGGTGGCTTGGGTTCTAGGGGAAGGTCAGCTAGTTGTTTCCCATCAATTTGGCAATGACTACCCCAAAGTGTGACGTCAATGGTATGGCTGGACATGTCAATGATTGTAGTTGTACACTTTGTTGTTTCAGTGCCATCTCTCTTGCGAATGGTTGATGCAGGAGAGATAGATAAAACAATTCCAATGACATCTACAAGGGAATTAATAGGCAATGACATTAGTGATTCAATGCTTTTGATATGGTAGTTGTCTGTTGGTATAGTGGAGTGTACGCAAGTGAATGGAGTTATGGTTGAGGAGTTGTGTAAGAAAATTTCATAAGCATTTGTACCACTACTATATTTTGTGTTCCTAACTCTGATGCGGCCATTGGAGATGACATAAGTACTATTAGTTTCGATGACATTGTAGAACTTGTCTACAAGATCATTAAAGCAGGTAACATGTATCTCACACCCTGCTTTATCTACAAAATCGAACCCAAAGAATTTCCTATCATTACTTGAGTTTTTGTACTCATGAATTGGACTTTTGGCAAGGGCACGACCTTGAATGGACCAAACCTTATGGTATGGCGTTAAGGTTGCAATGGGAGTTGGTTTAGATGGTTCAGAAAGTGACCCATTGGGAGATTGAGGGGTGGCTAATGGCCCTTAAGAGCTGCTAGAGGGTGTACAAAGTGTAGCTTGATGAATAGCAACTGGAGCTCCAATAATTGATGCATTGTTTGTGACAACTTGTAGGCTATGAATTACGATAGCCCTGCAAGGAAAGGACAATTTGAAAGTGAATGAAATATACATTGTAAAACAACAAGAGCTTAAAACTATATGGTAATTATGTACGTACGTGAATCTACAAAATTTTTTGCAGTCGTATTCTTTGAGGTGCACAATGGAACCTTTGACTAAAGCCTCCTCCATGACAAGCTCATTGAATTGGGTGGGCAGCAATGCACGATGTGTGTGTGTCCCATCTGACAATTGGATATGGTACTTGACAAGTGTTGCATGAGGTTGTTCAATGGTATCGATAGATAGAACTTGTAGAAAGGGGTCTACGTCTGACATGCTTGAAAGCATGTCAGAAATGGCATTCGTAGTTAATGTAGGCATGACGATGTTGGAAGACATTTGAAGCGATTGGCCTGTAGGAAAGTTGATTGTAGGTAATTCAAACAATAAAGAAATGTTTCAGTAGTAATTATGAAGTTGAAAATGGTTCATACAACCTTTCCTATGAGTACAACTTCAAATATATTACTAAGGTATGCAAATAATTGATTAGGGGTTATTTGATTTTTTACACCAACAAATTGTAAGTTAAGAAAATACAAGTAAATTATATGACACTACTTAGTCTATGGCATAATTAGACCTATTTGTTAGTATTGGTATTGTTTGCAAGTCATTTGAGTTATGTAGCTTGTTGGGGCAGCATCAATTTAATATTGTAGCAGCATAGGAAACAAGTAGCAAACATAAATATAACATAACAAGAAGGATAGTGTAAACTAAAATAGAAAAGCAGTTAGGCCTTGAAGGTACATTGTTTTCTTTCCAATTCTTGTAAGTGTTGCTGCTTGTCACATTGAAAGTGTAAGTCTGTTCATTTCTATTTGTGGCCTGCATGCTTGTATGCTATCATTCATGGCCTCTTGGCATTATAGCAGCCCTAGGGTACCTTCTATTTATGTATCTCTTGTATTTCCAACCGTAGGTACTATTATGAGAATGAAGAAAGCTCTGATCCTTTTGATGGTCAATGGTGAAGGAACTTGCGTCTGTTGGTCTTAACTACTCCTGCCACCGGTGAAGACCTCAGACTTATTTTCAAATTCACTGTAATTAACTGCTGCCTTCAATTGGGAAACTTGTGTTAACTGTCTGTCACCGCAAAGTTTGTATGAGATATTTTCTTCTTACATTCATCGCCAGATTTCTTTGATACTTATGTATCCTTTGTCATCAGATTTTCATTGCAAAACTGATCCCCGTTGAAATCAAAAGACTAACTGAAGATAGAGTTCTTGATAGTCCGTGTAGTCGTTGGCATGGATATCACCTGTTTATCTCTTCAACAAAGAAGGTATTCATTTATCTTTGAAATCCTTTTGAATGTGTTGCGCTTATCTTTGAAATTTTGTCTACTTATCAAACCCTACGCATTGTACGGTTGGTTGTAAATAGATGAATTTTCTATGGAATCATAGACTTGTATGTTGTTAGTATTTGAGTAAACAGTCCCTCCCACCATGGCTTTTTATTCATTTTTTTTATTGCATCAAAAGGCCAAGAGGCCAAGGATACAAAATCTAAATGAAGGTATAACCACTAAATTTCTTACAATTGTCTTCTCTCATTTGACACATGAATGGTTCCACTTTACAACTGTATGCAGTCATGCATTTACTCTTTCTACCTCTGTCTACTCTCATTTTGTAGCTGTCTGTCCTGCAGTTGTATGCAGTCATAGAATTGCTCATTGATGGAAACTACAGCTGTATGTTGCCATTCAACTGGGGTGCATTTTTATTTCTTGAATCCATAGTTATATGCAGTCACTCAACAACTAAATTTTTTCTTTCTATAGTTGCATGCGGTCATACAATTTCCCATTGATGAGAGGAGTAACAAATGTTTGTCGTCGTCATACTTTCAATCTACAGTTGTATGCAATGCAGTCATTCAATGGTTGAGGGATATCTTAGACATCCCCATCTGTCCTAGGGACTGCAGAAAATCCCAGGGATTTGTCCCTGATTTTCTCGGTGACAGGGGACAGCTAGGGGACGTCCCCTGTTGTCCCGGTGTACTGGGGATGCCAGGGGATATGGCCCCATGCAACCTTGTCATCCTTTTCTTTCCATAGGAATGCTTTTGAAATTCAGAGTTGCGTATTCTTTACCATGGATGCTGCTATAATATGTTCAACTTATTACTAGATCTACCTTGACAGTGCGGGAAATGGAGTGTTTAAGAGTAAGACAATCTACAAGGAAATTCATCATTATGCATTTTCCATTTAAATCCAGGTTCCTTAGCTGAAGTTGGTATCCTTATATAATATAGGAGTGATGGAAAAATGGAAGTGTGAATGTACATGTATTGTTCAACTACATCTTGACAAAAAGCATGCTGATGTGGCATCATATTTGATGATGCGACCCCAAAACAAAAGTTATAAGCTGCGGATTTAAAACAACAACACTAAACTTATAACGCAAAAACAACCCAAGAAAAACAATAGACTATAGCACCCAGACTAATTTCAGAATGTTTGAATCTAACAACCTACTTATATTTCAATAGTTTCATTTGACAGTACTTTGAATTATCTAACCTTTATTAAGAAAACATATATATATAAAGTTAAATTTACAAATACATGATATACTTAATTTAGTTTATATACACAAGAAAACTATATATCCTCTGCATTTAAAACATAACTCTACTGTGTTTGGAAGTCTGATGGCTCTTATCATCATTATAATGTTACCATTTTTGGGCTTCTCTCCACTTATGTTGTGTATTCCTGCCCCCAGATTCCTCCCACTTTGTTTGCCCAGAACAGTGATATGGGCCATTCGATTTTTTCGCTTCATGAGGAGAGAGGTTCGTCTACTTTACAATTACCCAGATCTTATGGCTTCTTCTTAATGGTATGTCATACGATTTTCTTTGTTATTTCTCAGTACAACTATTATTATGATCTGGTTTTATCATGCAGTCATACCAATCCTTGATGACAGATTTGATCATTTGAACTTCGATGATTGAGTTTTGTAGGAATTTGTTATGAACCGAAGAATTAGAAAAATCATGAAAGATTTTAACAGAATCAAGGAGATTGTATGATTGAAATACAATAAACTGGTTGCTTAGTTTAGTTAGAGTTGCATGGAGTTGTTGCATGCCGTTGATTATGGCTCTGCATGCAAGGGATTCTGTTGAAAACTTTTATTGTATCTTCAGATCTGATGACTGCCAGTTTCAGTTATTAAGCAGTAATTTGCTACACAATATATGCTATTTTTTGGGTTTGATCGGGTCCTTTTCTTCCCTGATTTTATTTTATCATTTTTATGTAATTTTTTTTTAAAATACATTTATTTTGGTTTACTTTAGAGAATAATGAAACATTCTTTAGAACCATGTTACCTATACATATGTTCTAAGGTTTGTCTATTTTATATTAATCAAATTAAAAAAATGTTTAAACTAACAAGTATAAGTAAATAATTTTAGAATATGATATTTGATTGTATGTGTATGTGTATGCGTATGTGTATGTTTGTAAAGTATAGTGATAGTCAGCACTCACATAAGGGAAGATTGAGCAATTTCATTATTACATTAAGTTTATGGTGATGGTCAAATTTGTCTTGCTAAATTTAATTACCAATAGATAGTAGAAAGAGGAGTCAGACAACCTGTGGCAGTATCACTCAACTTTAAGATGTCTGTACTCATTCAATGACCCCCTTGTTCTGTCCTGTAAATAATGTTCTCATTATTTACTTAATAACTGAGGTTTGTTAGGGGTGTGAGTATGTGCTTGGCTTTTTGTCTTGAAGTATATAGTGATGGCCAGCACAAAGATCAGGGAAGAATGAAAGTTCAGTATTGGACTATTGAAAAATTGTAAGCAAAGTTGAGTGAAACACCAAATTTGAATGGAAATTCCGAATTTGAAATGTGCATTTAGTAAAATTAATTGTTTAGACGTGACCCCCTTTATTTTTTTGATTTCAAAGAATTATGTGTTTTATTCCTTCTTAATAAAAGTAGATAAGAAGAGTGTTAGAATGTCCCAGGAGGACTCATTAAAAAACAAAAAAATCATAGAAAAGGAAGATGCTACACCCACAAAAAGCTGCACAGAAAAAACAATAATTATAGTCCAGGGCAGCAAAAATATCTTTGATCATCAAAGATTAAACCAAGCAGAATGTATCACAAGCCAGCATGTACATCATATAGGACAAGCAGGAAAAGAGAAAAATCTGGTCATGAGAATTTATAGTGGAGAATTAACTTCAGTCACTATTAGAAGAAAGACTGAGTATTAACAGCATCAGAGAACATTAGATATATATGTTATAAGTTTAGAATTAGAGATTTATAGTTTACTGTAACTAGGTATAGTACATTGAATATTGTTCCTTACATATCCATGGCACGTCCACGCTATTAGGTTTAGAAGGTATTGATGATATATTGGCATTGAGAAAAGGCTAAAGGAACTGGGAGAAAAAAATCATCCTGCTGTGTTGACTTCTATTGAACAACAATCAAAATAGTCTAATAAATGGAAAAACTCCACAGGCCTTGTATCTAAGTTGTATGCTAATAAAAATGAGGACAACAGGTGTCTTCTTAGTGCAAAGCTAGAGCATGTGGAATCTAAATAGAAAATCTGAAGCAAGCTTCAATGGAAAAGGAAGAGCAAGAGCATAACATGCTTCAATTGATGTTGCAAGTAGAAAAGAACCAAAGGCTTACAGAGGATGCACATAGATTTGGAAAAAGATGCAGCTATACAATGACATGCTACATTTATCTGCTTGAGGTGAAGTTTGAAGATATCATGAATAAAGTTATTATGACAGTAAGGAGTTCCACTATGGCAGAAAGCATGTTGGAAGCTATGCTGCAATCTCAACCTAGTCAGAAAACTCCAAAAATAATATTTTTTGGGTTCTTTTAATTGCGAATTGGTAAATTTTGAGCTTGTAAGAATAGTTCTTAAGAATTTGACACAGACAGTAGAATAGAATTTGACAGCCTGTTGAAGGGTAGGTATGGCAGGACAAGATTATGAGAGTTGAACTTGTAAATGATGATAGACTATGATGAAAAAGTAAATGATGATAGACTATGATGAAAAGTATTTTTGAACATAAAAAAATGTATATTGTATAGGCAGATCATATTAGCTCTTAGTGATGTCTATTAGGTTATAAGAACCAACTTTTTACTTCCCAAAGACCTAGCAAAATTTTTGAACAGTCAAAGAACCAACTTTTTACTTCCAAAAGACCTATCAAAATTTTTGAACAATTAAAGTCCTATCTTACCCTTCGTAAAATCTGATTTCTAGATCTTCACAAACTTATGCTAGTCCATTGTTTAACAAAATAAACATATATCAGTGATTCAGATTGGTAAGTTGATGTGAGACCAGCAGTGTCTCAATGTGGAGAGGCGTAATTCCCTTCAAATTTGCTATTCTGAAATACCCTATAAACTAAAATGAACTTTCAGAATGTTATAAAATTATTCCCTTTACCATATGGCATATTTCTTTATATATTTATTTGTATTGCTTATTTTTCCATCAGTTAATTCACTTTTTAATGCTTTAGTACTTCCATTAACAGAATTGTTTGACATGGAGATCGTGAAAAGCAAGTTTTGAACCTAACATAGATGATCATCATGATTGTCCCATTACCTCCCATATGCAGGCTATAGAATATGCTACATTCTTGATTCCAATGTCATGTCAATCTTAACTTTACTATTTTTTAAAGGAAACTTCTACCTTGCCATGTAGTTTCATTTTTCAGCCCCAATAGACTCTAGTTTTTATTCTTAATGTCCCTTATCAAAATTGGTCATTTGATGATTTATTGTTTGCAAGTCATTTGAGTTATGAAGCTTGTTGGGGCAGCATTAATGTTGGATAGAGATCATTTGTAGCAGCATACGAAATAAGTAGCAAACACAAATATAACATAACAAGAAGGATGAAAATCAAAATATGTGTATTGCATCTATTGCCAAGCCGAATGCTAATTTGTTGATTAAATATTCACAGATAATTTAACATACCTCAATTCCTTTTATAGTTGCACTTTGTTGCACCTCCTGCCTCTATTTTCACACCAACACTCTTTTGTGGAAACCTATCACAAAAAACAATTTTAAAAACAACCAACATTACTTACTTATGCCTGTAAAAGATGTGGCAGTAATGGAAATTATGAGAGCCTCTAAAAGTATCAATACAACTTTCAGCATACACATATCATTGATATGCCTATGATTTGGATGCCTGGAGCATGTGGGGGACAATACTTAGACATTAAGTAGCAATTGAAATAGCAACCAAAGTTTTTATTTATGATAATCGTGGTATCATAACTTTGATAACCTTGATGCTCATAGAAGGTATCAGATGTACATGGCAAATCAATATTACAATGGTGGCACACACAGTGGAAATTCAAGGCAGTTGACTGCAACTGATAGCACTCGTTTTGCCACCATGTTTAGTGATGAGAACCCAAATGCTTGCTGTATTACTTAGAACTGTTGTTTCTTCCATTTTAATTTGTACCAAACTAAGAATTAACTCTGGTTTTTCTAACAGAGGTTTTGAATTCTCTTTGTAGGATTTTGGGGGATGAGTCTCTGGAATTAGAGATTAAATCGCTGAGACATCTTTCTTTCTTAGTACTACTTTCATAAATCAAAGCTAGTAATGTGCAGCTATGTCTTATTGTACAGTACTGAAGTTTCTTCAATTGTATTTAGGCAGAAAATTGCAGGAATAGTTTCATGTCTTATGGTAAACAGTTGACGCAATGTAGTTAGAGTTTTGCTTCTAATGGTAAGCAGCTTTAGATATACATTAATTCCATCCTTGGAGTCCTTATATTCTCACTAACACAATTTGTTTCCAAGAATCTCAACTATGTTTTGGAGTTGAATTTATCTACCTTTCTAGTGGCTAGCATCAAATCAATTCTATTAGTGGACAATTTTTTGTGCTGCTTTGGAAAGTGTTATTATTGCAAACTTAATACCTTGGTTGATCTCTTGAGAAAGCCATTGTTATGTGTTATTTGAAGTTTCCATTCATTTTGTTGTACTGTCCTTATACAGTAGCTTAAAAATTTCTCAGATGAACCTAAATAGGAGTCATGTATTATTCCATGGAGTTCTCACTGCCTTCATTGGAAGTGGGATATATACAAGAGGCAAATTGCCATATACTCTGTCACTTATCTTTTTTAGAATATTTGGGCATTGCTATTTGCTCTTAAAAAATTCCTCCTTCAACATGTTTTGTGGAGTAAAAGGCATGTTTCCATAGGTTAAGCAATCCTAGTGTGGCATTTCCAAGTGTATCATAGCGAGCTGGTTAAATTGGGATAGGAAAAGGTGTTAAATAACACAGTGTGGCCCAGTTTAACTAGGAAATGTATCTAGCTAAGGTGGATACTACCTTGGTTTGCACGCACCGCTGAAATTTTTTGAAAATAGTTGGTAATGATAATCTCATACATAACCTTAGTCTACTTACAATTGTAAACTTGAGCATTCGTGCTAGGAGAACTTGCCTTCAACTTTTCGTTTCCTGTTGTATACTAATATTTCCATGGAGTGCCTACTCTAGAAGTTTTTCTGTGAAAGGTGTTGATCCGATATGGTGGACTATTCAGGAAAAGTGGACTTTTGTTTGTTATTCATTGAATTTCATTGATCAGTACCTTAGCTTTTGCATTCAATATAGCACAAGGAAACATTGATTTTCTTGCACCCACAAGAGGATCAAATTTCCTTAAAGATGAGGTACAAGGACTACTTCCTAGGTGGCCACCAAATAAGAGCTAATAAAGATGAGATTGAGCCCACAGGGTCTAGCCCTACATAAGCATAGAGAAGTTTCCTGTAAAATGTTTTAGATATTTTCTTTGCATAGAGTTTTACATATATTGTACAGAAAAAATTATAGTAAACTGTTTTATATATTTTCTATGCGTAGAGTCTTACAAAGAGTGTATGCACTTGTAAGGAGTTACCTGCATTATGGAACAAATGAATTTTTAATCATTCTTTTAAATTATTTATCATGGATTTTGTATAGTTAAAAATCTTGTGAGAGTTTGATTGCCTTGCAGATAAAAGAAGCCATTGGGAAGTTTTTGAATCTTGTGTGTGATCCAGCTACAATTACATAGGTGATTTTGTCTCTAAATGTTTTTTTTTCTGGTTGTATCTCTTTAAAGTAACCTTTTTTTTCCTAAATATTCTGTGTTTTAGTCAAAAAAATTCCCAAATTGCTGATTGGAATCAACATATGCATAAGAAAGAGAAAACATAAGAGATTCTAGACTCAAAAGTAGCCAGAAGAACTAAGGAAAAGGAGTATGTGGAGTACCTAATCAAGTGGAGAAACAGATCTATAGAGGACTCAATCTTGTTGAATTCCATTGAGGTTGGTCAGTATGGCTACACCTTTCAAGATTTTAGTCTTCAATGAGCAAGAGCAAGAATTCATGTTTACAAATACTTTAGATATGTAATGCAAGAGCATCCTATGCACAAGGCAATAAACATCTGACAATCGCTGATGATTGCTAAGGGAACCACTGAAATCATGGAGAATAGAAACATCTAGTGTATTGTAAAACCTCAATACGATCACCTTTCCTAAGGGAGGCAAGGCCAATAGAAGCATTGAATGTTAAAACCGAATATTATCACCTCTACAGGAAAAAGCATGCCCAATGTTAAGTATATATAATCACGTCTACAAGAGAAAGCACACCTAGTGTTAAGTATATATAATCACCTCTACAAGAGAAAGCAAGGCAGATGATAAAATCCCAATACAGCCAGGGAATGGCAAAAGCTCACGAAGGAAATTATGCAGCAAGCTAAACACCTCAGAAGGAATTGTTGGATTTACTTCAAGAGATTTCGAATATGGCTTCTGTAGTTGATTTAAAATCATTGAATTTTATAAATTTTAAAATCCAATTATGACAGCCAACATGGGATAGGAATAGTGTGTTTTCTGGTAGAATGATCAGAAATCAATTGAGTTCCTACGAGGATGAATTGAATTATATCATGTGGGGTTTCAGATTTATTATAGCAAGAGACTAATCCAAGTATCCCAAGGCTCACTATTCTGTGTCAAGATCAAAGGCTTGAGAATCATTCTATAAATCCAAAGTATCAAAGACTTATAGTAGAAAGAAAACAGAGAAGTTTTTTGAGTTGTTTGCCAGTAGTAGAGGCAGATAATTTATGGCACTAAAAAAAGACTTACCAGTTTCCCTATTCCAGGTATGAGATTGAAATAGGTGCAACTTTTCCCTAGTTCTTAGGACTTGTACAGTAAGGTAATATATGAAAAGGTTTAGATTGAGATTGGCAGTGACAAGAATATTGAAGATTGGATCAATTTAGTGAACTAAGGAAAAGAGTGGCAACAAAAGAAGGCAGATAACTTGGCACACTAAGAAATGAGTGAATTGAAAATTCATATAGATACATCCAATCAACCAGTTCACAGATTGGAAAGACACATCAATAGCTAGGCTACTACACCATTTAAAGCAAAAGAACCTCAGATTCTCTATATCACCTCTCGAAGAGATAGATCTTATGACAGGACACTAAAAAAAAAAAAATAGTAAACCAGGTACTTATTTGAAACCAAAACCACCAACCAGGGAAAATAAATATTTGTCAGATGTTTACTTAAACACTCACAAAGCCAAGAAAGAAAAAGCAGATCCATATGGAAAATGATTTTAGGCACTGTCAACTATCAGGTCGTGTATTTTCTTAGTATTCTTAGTATTTTAGTATTTAAATTATTAGTATTTAAGTTAGTATTAAAGGTTGACTATCATGCCGTCTAAAAAGGTTTTTCTTTTTGTTTAGATATGTGTATCTTACAGATCTTCAGAATGTAGTTTAACTTAATTTTGGAAAACAACCCAAACAATTATAGTTTAAGCTTACCCTACATAGCTATTTATTACTGAGACTCATTCTGATTAAAAAATAAAAAATAAAAGGAAAAGGAAAAGACAAGAGAACACGTTAAAAAAAATTCAATTATATTAGAGTTGTGGATTTTTTTGAAGAAAACATTAAACAAAAAAAAAGCACCCAAGAACTCCACACCCTATAGCAAGAACAATTCAGGTGTATATATGAATGATTGTGTAGTATTAGGGCTTATCACAAAGTAGATCCAAAAGAAAGAAAAAGGGATTTGAAAGATAAATGAATACCCTCTTTGCTGAAGAGTTAAATAGGTGATATCCACGGGGATTAGTTTTGCATATTTTTTTCCTAGTTCTTAGGACTATCTTTCATAGATCAATCCCTTCGCAGGTGCACTACCTTTCACGGATCAATCCCTTTGCAGGCGGGAATAACAAGGCAGCAAAACAAACTGAAAACCCTAAATTCAAACACAGGGAAAAAAGTTTTCTCAATGAATTTGCAATTGAAGAAACACATTGAACAGATGAAAAATTATTTACCTCAAGATTTTTTCGTTTGCTGCTTCAATCCATTCACAATGACGGGAAACAGAGGTACCGGAGCTTTTTAAAAGCATAATGGTGGTGAAAGTGCAGTTGAACTGCTGAAATTTTGCATGGAAATAGAAAGAGGGGGTGTTGTTAAGATAAGGGTAAGCCATGCAATTTCAGTGAGGGTTGGAAGTAAATGTGAACTATAGTTCTCTAGTCAGGGGTGCAAGAAAATGTTCGTCAAACTTGTAGTTCTCCAGTCACGAGTGCAAGAAAATATCCATCAGACTTTATTCCAATTGAAACTTACGATGATTGAAAATATATACTGCAAGAAAATGTCCATCAAGACTTTAGTTCCAATTGAAGCTTACGAAGATTGAAAATATATAGGAACGATCCTTCAATCGTATAAACAAGGTGTGTCAGATTTACTTCAGTTAAAATTTCATCTCATTTACAATCAACGGTTCACAAGGAACGAACTATCAACCATGTCCTCTAAAGCGTTTATATCCATTGAAAGACAAAATGAACTTCAAAACTTCATATAGGGACACACCTTCAGCGTAATTAAAGATTAATTAATTATTAGCTAATGTATGATTACTCAACCTTTATAAATTTTTGACAGGTCTTGGATTAGATGATTTGGCTCTACAAACTGGCTTAGAAATTCTTCATCCTTGCTTGAAATATATCTTCATGTTTAAGCACATCATCCACAATCATTTCTATATATACATCATGTTTATTTATTGTTTTCTACTTCAAAAATGGCAAGACACGGGAACTCCACAAGATTAGGTTCTCTTCAGATTCTCAAGAATGACTTTTTAAAAACTTTGATGATGCCATGTAGACTGCTTCAAAATTCCCTGACTGCATCCAGTTTCTTGCTAACCGACGTTAGTCTGCTTGATATTTACCCTCTTCTGCCTCTTAATGGCCTTGTGTGAGATTTCTTTCCCCAAGCAGACTCCATTGTAGACAGGTACTCAAAGTTTACAAATATATATACACAATCCGTTCAAACAAATATTTGTCTATTCTCACCTGTGGCAATTTCTCCACAAAAGCACTTTGAATGGAGGCTCCGGTTCAATGCTCTACTATATTTGTGAAACCTACAAAATCAATGACAAATTTCATCGTAGCCAAACCAACATTTTAATTTTCAACATGGAAGGTTTTATTTAGTCTTCTATTTGTGACAGTGCCTGCAATTGGGGAGTCCGTCAATGTTTTTTGAGACAATGCTATTGAAGCTTATGGAATAAAAATGCAGACTGCTTCAGTACATTTGAAAAAAAAATGCAGAGATTTTGAATTCTTTTTCATTAATTACGGAGTATTAGAGATAGAAAGGGATGAAGTGGCTTGGGAGGAATGACAAGAAGCTATCAATCCATATCCCCCACATCCACTATCATTTTCTTTTATGGCAGTGAAAGCAAATAATTAATGATCAATGATCATCGAGTGTTGCTTGGCGCTATTGATGAGGCAGTATAGGCATGAATGCCCTTGCCATCCAATGATAATTGCAATTATTTTTCAATTCTATTTGAATAGGCCTACAAAATTAGTTGCTCAATCAATCTAATTGTGTAAATTTGTAGAAAATACTATCTTAATGATAAATAGAAAAACCTTCAAACAAAATCAGAGAATCTATTATATTTGTTTACTTTATTGCTTCTCTCAAAAATACTGTAAGAAACTGGTTATTACTTTTGTAAACACATGTGAAGGAGATGACCTAGTAGATGAGCAGACTCCAATAGCCACTATGGCTCTACATAGTAATGGCCTTTGTTTTGAATTTTATCCATTATTTGTAAATTTAAGCACCAGTAGCAGTTATGTTTGTATCTAAAAATTGGACTGAACATATCCATTTTCACAAGTAACACCAAAGAAACAATAAATCTTATGGTGATATGTGAGGTGATTGGTAATACATGTCTTGATGCCCATGTTTCATTCTAAATTTTTTTGAGGTGTTTGTAGACAATGTAGTGAAGATGTAGTTGATGTGGCTACATCATTGATACCTAGAACCCTGAACAATAGCTTGAAGCTCTTTACTCACCTATATAGGTGTGCTGAAATTCTCAAAGAAATCCGACTTACCATCTAGGAGCCTAAGGGTTTGAAGCTAGTAGGAATAGCTAGTGGGTCCTCTCCTATGACATTTCTTTTTTATCTTTCTCTAACTTGTTTCTACTATTCATTGAGAAGTTAATAAATGCATCTTTCTATTGATTTATTGAGTACCCCAAAGTATGATCTTTAATTTTTTGGGCAAGTCATACTGTGAAATTGTTGAATGTAGTCTGAAGGCACATTTAGAATCTTGGATATTACTTTGTTGAAGATCATATATTCCATTTAGTATAAATTTAGAGGCGATATTATCTGCACTCTTTCAACAAAATTTACTTGTGTTGAATTACCATTTTCACTATGTTTTTTGTGGTTCTTTATGGGTCGTGATAATATTTACTTTATATTTCTTCAATCTTTTCAACATTCGATATATACATAATGATTAAATTGGGAAATATAGTTTTTATCTCCTTCTTTATAACTTCTTATCCTAATTATGCAACCATGTTTGATTCCATATATTTTATAGGCTCTTTAGAGTCATTGTTTATCATTTTCCCCTTAGAAAGATCACTTCATGTAAAACATCACTTTAGGTTACCTTGAGCTATTAAGAGACTTATATGGAAACTTTCTTTGTTTTCTTTCTCACGTTTCTTTCATGTATTCGGCTGACTGCTTATAGTTACTTACTTTTCATCATTGTGTTGTACACTTTTTCTAAAGTGTAAGTGATGGTTATGGTCATGTTTTTGAACTATGACATTACCCAAACATGCTCAGTAGATTCTTTGGAGTCCTTATTACTATTTCTTTGAATAATTTTCTATAGAATAATTGTTATGCTTAGTAAATTACTTGGAGTCCAGAATAATTGTTATTCTCCATTTTCCCTTTAATATTTTAAAGAAATATGCCTGTTAAATGACTTGTCTTTCTCATATATCTTGGCATCATTTTGTAAATTTGACACTCTTTTTTCCTGAAATTTTGCATCCAAGATACATGGAGGACGAATATTAGTCCAGAAGAAGTGGAAAGAAAGATATGTGCCGCAACACCCGAAGAACTAAAACTTGTGAGTGTCTCTGAGGTGAGAACATATGCTTTGCTAGATCCTAGTTATTAGGGCCTAGGAAAGTTTTCATATGTTTTTGCAGATGGTTCTCAAGGACAAATCCTGCTGATCATATGATAATGTTTTGAATTAGTGCATACATCCTGTTGATTGGCTATATTGGCTCCTGATATGGGCTTCCAACTCAAATACAGAATAAACACCTTTTGTATTTTACCTTTTGTATTTTTGGTATATTTTCCAAGATTGATTGGTTGTATGTGATCACAGTCACTATAAATAACACCTAATTTAGCCAGAATATTGTAGGTCTCACGTGAATTCCACCCTAATTTGTCAGCCAAATGAAGAAGTTATCTGTATGTGTTTCCTCTTAAGGATGGGGAAGGAGATAAAACATTTCTGAATGATGTTAATCTTGGGGATCATAGCGAGGGCAACTTCTTGGCTTATAGAAGTGATGATCAGAGGATGGATACAGAAGGTACAAATATGGGGTTACCAAATGTCAGTGATGGAAAACATCAGGCGTTTATCAAGCCCTGTAACTTCAATGTTGATACTGTCAATCAGCTTTTGCAACAGCTAGAAGGCAAATCCTTATCTTATGCTATATTTTCACGTGACACTCAAGCATCAAGAAGCAGGTATCCATTACAAATTTTGAATCTTTTAATTTCATGACTTAAGTTATATTGAATGATATTGTAGGTTTTTGATTTTGAATGTCAAATTATATGCTTCTAGAGGTCTGACAACAAATTGCTTTATGTATCATGCTCGAGCTGCAACTGCTACTTTGCCTCCATTGGAACAGGTTTGATTTTGGAATTGATTTTCCATTTCACAAATGTGCTTTTAGTGCCTTAAAGTTTGTCTTCTAGTGAAAATAATAAGTGAATATTGAATCAATTAATCCCACTTGTTGAAAAATAATGCTGACATCCATGATTGATGGATTCCATTTGTGTGTTTCTAGGATAAATCAAGGAGAGGAAGGAATACCATGTCTATAGAACTGGTTGCCAATAGATTTTTGCGTAAGGTATCTCAAATTTCAAAATAAAGTATACTGTAGCTTTAAATAAATTTGTATTTAATTTGGTGTATCATGAACTCATGATTCAAGACCTTGAAAATTGTGTTGAATGAATGTGATTTTGTAGATGGTTCGAGTTCTTGTTGGAACTGCTGTGAGAGAGGTAGCTACTAGTGCAACCCCTGATATTCTTTTGAAACTCATGGAAGCAACATGTAGAAGGGCCTCTGCTGTCAGGATTTTAAATCCAAAAACAAAACATAGAGGCGCTGCTCTGGTTTCCAGCTAAACTGGAAATACCCAAATCTCTAAGAATGGAAAATAACAAACAAGAGGAGACATGCAATATTTTCTTCTTCTATTTGAAATTCCAACTGGAAATAAACAATACATAAAACATGAAAGTTCAAACAAACTAAACAACTACCTATTACAATTTTCTGGGAGCTATCAACTGCTCAACTAGTTTATAAACAATCAGGAGCTGCTTAGAGCTCACTGTCCCAGCTCGACTGGAACTATTTGCTATTCCTAGAAAACACTGAGCGATCAGGAGCAATCCTGCTCACTGCAAACACTCTGCAAAATGTTCTAAGAACATTCCCTATTGCTGTTGCAACTTTTCTTCTTGCTGCAAATAACTTGCTTCCGCAAAAACTTATTTCTTCCACTTTTTCCAACCAACAGAATAATCTGCCTTCATTCCTTTTGTCTTTCACAAACAGTCCCTCTCAAAATTCGAAATTACCTATCACAGTAGATGCAAAATTCAAAATCAGCTACCTCATTCAATTCTGAGCAGTCAGGAGCTGCAGGGATGAAGATCCCAAAAATGACAAAGATAAAACAACTCCTGACAAGTAGGTGAAGCAACGACAGGCTCAGGGGAAATTAATATTTCCAACACTTCCCCTTTTTCTTGAGCCAACAAAACAACTAGATCAAACTTGATCCAAAACAACAACACCAAAACGACTCCTTAGGCGCTCAAAATTATCTTTGCTCAATGGCTTGGTGAATATGTCTGCTAGCTGCTGCTCAGACCTGCAAACCTCCATTTTAATTTCACCATCTTCAACCAATTCACGAATGAAATGAGACCTGATTTTAATGTGCTTGCTTCTTCCATGAAACACAAGATTTTTTCGTCAAAGCTATCGATGAAACATTGTCACAAAAGATCACTATTCGATCCTCTTGTTCTTCTTTCAAATCTACCAAGATTCTTCTTAGCCAAATAGTCTGACATGCTGTTGCATTTTCTACTATATACTCAGCTTCAGTTGTTGATAGGGAAACAATAGGTTGTTTCTTGGAAGCCCATGATATATCACCCAAACCCAAATGAAACACATAGCCCGAAGTGCTCTTCCTATCATCCAAACTTCTTGCCCAATCACTGTCAGTGTAACCAACCAGCCCATATTTTTTTGTTGATGTGTACAACATGCCATATCCTTTGGTACCATTCACATACCTTAGAATTCTCTTACCCTCTTGCCAATGGGTGTCTCTTGGAGTCTCCATAAATTTGGAAATAAGATTCACTCCATGCATTATATCCGGCCTAGTTGCTGTCAAATACATCAAACTTCCAACCAAGCTTTTATACATGATCGGATCCACATTGCTGCTGCAATCTTCCTTGCTCAACTTTAGACCTATGGCTGCTGGTGTTAGGGAAAGCTTGATTTCAAGCATCCTAAACCTCTTCAATATTTCATTTGCATATTTTTCTTTAGAGATAAAAATACAATCATGCATTTGTTTTACTTCTATGCCTAGAAAATAATTCAAGAGACCTAAATCTGTCATTTCAAATTCTCTTTTCATGGCCTCTTTAAAATTAGCAATGAGGAAATCATCATCCCCAGTAAAAAAAAGATCATCTACATACAAAAAAAAATCAAAATATTACCATTTGCTGCCTTGATGTAAAGAGTGGGTTCACCATCACTTTTGCTAAAGCCATTGCTCATCAAATATGAGTCAATCCTGTTGTACCATGCCCATGAAGCTTGCTTTAGCCTATAAAGAGCCTTCTTCAGCCTATACACCTTTCTTCTTCACCTGGAACTTCATATCCAAAAGGATGCTCCACATAAACTTCTTTCAACACTCCATTTAAGAAGGTGGACTTCATGTCCATTTGAAATACCTTCCATTTGTGTTGGGTTGCAATTGCTATGACTGCCTGCATAGTTTCCAACCTTGCAATAGGGGCATATCATCATAATCTCTCATAAACTGCTATTTGTACCCCTTGACCACTAATCGTGCCTTGTGCTGATCTATTCTTCCTTCGATATTGCTCTTGGTCTTGTAGACCCATTTTACTCCAATAAATTTCTTGTTTGGAGGAAAATCAATTAACTCCCATGTGTTGTTTCTCTCTATTGCATCTATCTCTTCATCCATGGCCTCGCACCATTTATCCTCTTTCACAAATTCTTCAAAATAAATTGGATCAATATGAGAAAACAATGGAAAATTCATGTTCTCATCAAATTCTTCATCATACCTTTCATCTTGGTAGATCTCCCTTAGACTCTTGGTATTTCCTGGCATTAGGGAGGTGAGAGTAGGGTCTAAACTCTCACTACTGCTATTATGCTAAAAAGGTTGGTTTCAAAGCTACCGGGAATGGTTTTTGCAACCCATTCTCTGGTTGTCTGTGGCTGCTTGCCTTTCTGTCTGTTTGGATCAGGAATGATTATGACCGATCGAGAGTGATTTGTGAAATTTTCAGGAGCTTGTATGGAGCTGTCAGGAGCAACTGTTGGCTCCACTAAATCATCATTCCGTACTTCCTATTCCTTTTCTTCAACATCAAAAATGTTCGGGAGAGATTTGGAGCGATCGAGAGTGAATTTTCTATCCCATGACTGATCTTCTAAAAACTCCACGTCTCTGCTGATAACAATTTTCTTGCTGACTAGGTTATACAGATTGTAGGATTTTGACTCTGAACAATAACCCGTGAAAATGCACTTCTCTCCCTTGTCATCCAATTTTTGCCTCTTTTCTTTAGGCACGTGTGCATAATCCACACAACCGAACACTCTTAAGTGCTCAACCGTCCATCTACATTTTGTCCATGCCTCTTGAGGTATCTTGTCACAGACCACCTTTGTTGGAATTCTATTAATCAAATAAACAACTGTTGCTACAACCTCTCCCCAATATTTAGTTTGGAGTCCCTTTGCTTTCATCATGCTCCTTGCCATCTCCACGATGGTCCTATTCTTCCTTTCAGCCACTCCATTTTGCTGCGGAGTATAACTAGCTGTAAGCTCCTTCTTGATGCCATTTTGCCTACAAAAATTCACAAATTGATTGGAGGTATACTCTCCTCCTCTATCTGGCCTTAGGACCTTAATGAAGTGTCCACTCTCCTTTTCAACCTGGGCCTTAAACAATAAAAACTTATCAAATGCATCAAAATTATGCTGCAAAAAATAAACCCATGTCCTATGGCTGAAATCATCAATAAAGGTAATAAAAAATCTGCTGTTACCAATGGATGTGATTTGCATAGGGCCTGACAAATCCTTGTGCACCAATTCCAACAGTGCTCTTGCCCTTGTAGAGTTGCCCGATTGAAAGGGATTCCTATGTTGCTTTCCTAAAATGCAAGCCTCACGTCTAACATTAGGCTCTACTATACTTGGAAAACCATCAACCATTCTATTCTTGGACAAAATACTCAGACCAACAAAGCCTAAGTGTCCATACCTAAGGGGTCTTCAATGGTGCTCTTGAGGGCTGCTTGTTGTACTGCTGTACATTTTCCATTCATGAGGTGTAGCAATGGACTGAGATGAGAAGCACATCTCAATCTTCAAAAGAAACATCCAGTTCTTTGTCATTGCAACTGCTGCAAACACTTCTGTCCTCTCATTCTTATCATAAATGACACATTGGTCTTTCTCCATCAGCACTTTGTATCCATTTTGGATCAGCTATCCAACACTAATGAGGTTATGCTTTAACCTCGGTGCAAAGAACACATTTTGAACCTCCTCCTTCTCACCTTGCTTGGTGTGGATCATGATAGATCCTTTGCCTTTGACTAGAACTATTTCATTGTTCCCCATTCTAATTTCAGACTTAACATTTTTATCAATGAAAGAAAAAATACTTTCATTACCACGCATGTGGTTGCTGGAACCACTGTCCAAATACTAGACTTCGGGGCTGCCTTCTTCACCAATGTTGCACATGATGAAGTGTGTGGACTAATTTCCTTCAGCCACATTTGAATCAGCTACATTAGCATTCTATTTTTGCTGATTTCCGTGCTTTTTCCAGCACTCACTCACATAATGTCCAAACTTGTGACAGTAATAGCACTCCACGTTGCTCTTGTCAGTTCTCCCATTCAAACTACTATTTTTCATGCCTCTTCAGGAGTTGTTTTGAGAGTTGATCACTCCTTCTTGGCTGCTTGCTCGTCCCGAGCTTTCTCCTCCAACATTTCCTTGTCCAGATCTGCCTCTACCTCTTTGAGAGCCATTTCTACCTCTCCCCCTGCCTCTTGCATTTGACTGTGCTTTGAAAGCTTTCTCTTGGGAAGAAGTAGCATATTTTTTAGGCATTGCTCATGGGTATGGAGAGAACCCATTAATTCATCCACTGTCAAAGTAGAAAGGTCCTTCGCCTCTTCAATAGCAATGATGAGTGGATCATACCTCGTGGGTAGACATCTAAGGAGTTTTACAACAATCTTCTGCTCCTCTCTCACATCTCCATTTTCTCTCAGCTAGTTTAACAAACCTGAGAACCTTGTTTGAAAGTTTGCAATTGACTCACTTTCCTTCATTTCAATAACCTCAAACTCTCTTCAAAGTAACTGGAGCTTCACACCTCTGACTTTATCAGTCCCTTTGTAACCGGCCTGAAGGATTTCCCAAGCTTCTTTTGCATACTTAGCTGCTGCTATTCTGGGAAAAATGGCCTCTGTCAAGGCTGCTTTGATCAAACTCAAAGCTTTTGCATCCTTTTTCTCTGCTCCTTCAACTGGGTCTTTTGGTTGTTTGTGAGAGCTGCAAATGCAGCTGGGTTAGTGATATCCAAGAACCCATTTATGAGAAAATCCCACAAATTATTGGCCATCATGATGGTCTTGATCTTTTTGGCCCAAACATCATAGTTTTGTCCATTAAAGGACAGTGGCTGTTGCCAACTCTTTGCTTCATATCCAACCATGTATCTTACAAAAAAAAAATTAAATACCCAGACAAAATAACTACCCTAACTCACAAGTAAATGGGGCCTATAGCTCTCATACCATGTGAGGATTTTAAATCCAAAAACAAAACACAAAGCTGCTACTCTGATTTCCAGCTAAACTGGAAATACCCAAATCTCTAAGAATGTAGAATAACAAACAAGAGGAGACATGCAATATTTTCTTCTTCTATTCGAAATGCTGACTAGAAATGAATAATACATAACACATGAAAGTTCAAACAAACTAAACAACTACCTATTACAACTTTCTGGGAGCTATCAACTGCTCAACCAGTTCATAAACAATCAGGAGCTACTAGAGCTCACTATCACAACTCAACTAGAACTATCTGTTGTTCTTGGAAAACATTGAGAGATCAAGAGCAATCCTGCTCACTACAAACACTCTGCAAAATGTTCTAAGAACATTCCCTGTTGCTGCTCCAACTTTTCTTCTTCCTGCAAATCACTTGCTTCTGCAAAAACTTACTTCTTCTAATTTCTCCAACTGACAGAATAATCTGCCTTCATTCGTTTTGTCTTTCACAAACATTCCCTCTCAAAATTTGAAATTACCTACCACAGTAAATGCCAAATTCAAAATCAACTACCTCATTGAATTATGAGCAGTCAAGAGCTGTAGGGGTGAAGATCCCAAAATTGGCAAAGATAAATCAGCTCTTAACATGTAGGTGAAGCAACGACAGGCTCAGGGACAATTAATATTTCCAACATTTGCCAGTCCTACTGGGCTATGCCTAGTGGATGTTGGTTATGAAGATATAAATGTGGAAAATTTCCTCATTAAATAGTCAAGTATTTTTGCAAATATAACAAAACAAATACTTTTTTTTCTTCTTCTTGAGATGAGACTCCTTCCTAAAATATTTTCACATTAATCAACCTTGTATTCCATAAGAAAATCAGCTCCCAGTAATATGTACACCAGTCAAAAATTCCTTAAGAGGCAAAAGGAAAGAAAAATACTAGCTGGGTTTTGATGTCATAGTTTTCTTTGATTTCTGTTCCATCTTCATTACAAAGACTTGATTTCTTGAATTTTGTGGAAGATACATATCCCAATTTCTTGAAATGGATAGATGCAACATATTTTGAAATTACATAAGTGGAATAAACAAGTCATAATAGATGTACGGATACATACTTTTGATATTTGGAAATTTGATTATGAATATTAGCAAATCTTAATGCTCTGCTAGTTCAATTTAGTTCCTTAGTTGAAGCCATGTAGCTTAATAATGTGATAGCCACCACTCTTTTCTATTGTGCTTACTTGATGACAATTTATAGACCTCTGAAATCTATGTTGGTGAAGTTCTTTAGATAATTTATTGAATATTATAGATGTCAAATTCATGTCCAAAATTCCAATAATAGAGACAAGGACTACAAAGCAAAATAATTATAAAGATAAAATCAGTTCTCACTATTAGAGTAAATAGAGACATTATCTATTTAGCTAGCCTTTGGCTTACCTAGGATAGTCCTAATCACACTAGTTAAGTCTCCACTTAGGGACTTACTATTTTTTGTCTCACTTCATGTGGTTGAGACACATGTACTCACCCATTGAGACACCTAGTTCATACACATTTGACACATGCTCAAACACTTTTTATTTGAGTTCACATGTGTTGCATCTTTAGAGGGGTAGTTAGTCATTTGGTCCTACCTTCCTACCTCCTCTACCTTGCTTATCTATGCAAGGTTCTCATTGCACATTCACACACTCTCATTTTTATATGACAAGCATACTTTTGTGTTCATTGTTTCACTAGTGGAAGATATCAAATGATCGTGCTTTCAGATCTTGGCTTCTCCAACACCCACCAAACAAATTAAAACATTCAATGAGGCTCAATTGAATTTGAAGTTGTGGAAGACTATTCTTGAAGATTATAGAGAATTATTTATTGTGCCCAATTGATCATATATTATATTCAAGAAAATTTAAGAAATCTTTGTGGAATAAAGATCACAAGGTACCCCAAATATGTTGGGTATTAGGAGGAATAATTAAAGAAGAATGATAAGTTCAATGGCCATGAAGACATCACCTAAGAATCGCTACAAGTTGGTATCACAAGGGAACATCAAAATTAGAGTTACACCTATGTGCAATACTTGAATCATTGTTTCGTAAGATACATCGTTGGAATTAGTCACATTTTCCCTCAATGTTAACTTCACGAAGCCCAAAGATTCCCATCATTGAGCATCTTTGTTGTAAGAATATGCCAACAAAACAAGCCTTGAAATATAAAGTATCCAAAGAAAAAACCGATGACTTATAACTCAAACCTATTCAAAGAGTAGATTAAATTCAAGTGTGAATGAAAGACGGGGATCAATATTACCATGGAGTAGGGCATTTGTATTGTTGTGACTTGCACCCCAGTTGGCAATGAAGTGGTGCATAGTTCTGTCAGAACATCCATTAGTGTTACAAGTTGCAACAATGGCTTGGTGATTTGAAGGACCAAAATTGTGGTTTTTCTATTTTAAACTATTTTAAGGTGGATATTGTGACACCCTACATCAAAGTTGATGGTAATACAGTTTTTGTACTACTAAAGGATCATGAGATTAAGAAAATGACATTACTGCTAGGATCACCAAGATTATCTAGTTTTGCTACTACAGAATGAGGATGAAACATGAGGGCCTGGGTGAATGGTCAATGCTACGTAGTATGAAGTGATGAGAGTGCATTACACCACCGTGGCAGGCAAACATGATAGAAAGGGTAGGATGTGTGCTCCACTAGCAAAGAATATTAAAGGTGCAAATAAGGGTCAACCAATATGGAAAAAATGTGAGACTAATACTGTTGTAACATTTTTGGGAACAATGAATGACTTTTGGTATACAACAAAGAAAATATTGTGGAACAAGTTGACTTTTAGTGGGAGGGCTATTAGTTGTCTCTACCAGGACCTAGGGAGTTGACACTAGTCCCCTTACAAGGCTCAAGTACTATGTGGGGAGAGTTTGACATGGAGGATTCAAGGAACTATGTTATGATGCAGAAAAACACTAGTTGGCAATTAAGTTATTGCAAAAAATAGACAAAGAGAAGCAGATAAGGATGACATGTCCCATAGCAAGATGGCTTCCCAAACAAGAAAGATTCAAAGGGCGAGGGTAGGTTGTTTGGATCATCTTTATTGTATATGGATTTTTGTCTGGTCTCCAACCTTGAGAAGATGATTGACCAAGTAGCGAAGGCTAGTTTAAGTAATGAATGTTTTGAAGATGATAGGGATTTGCAACCAAGTGAGTTCTATTGGAACATTCTTTGCAAGATCACATGTGACAAGTGCAGTTTTGAGGCGATGTAAATTGAAATTTTAGACCAATACATAAACCAACCATTGGCAAAGTATGTATGGCCTAGAACAACACTAAACTTGGTGAATGTGATGCATGTGTGTGTGATTGTAGGCAATTTATTTTGTCGTGAGAAAAATGAAATTATAACATGTGATACTAAATGAACTATTTTAAAAGGAGACACCCCTTTATTGAAATTCGAAACTGCTATTTACAATATTCAGTGTTCAAAACATTGGGGTTTTGCATATTTAAGAATAGAATGAAGGAAAAATAGAAAATAAAAGTTTACAAGCACATCTAAATAACAAAGTTTATAAGATGGAAAAGTGTGATTGTGTAGTGAACTAGTCAAGTGCTCATCTAAAGATGTGAACATAAGATGTAGGATATTCTAATATTAGTTAGTAAAGAGAAAAGCCAATATTAAGCATATGACAGTAGACACAAAACTCACAATTTTTATTGTATCGCTTCTAGTAAGAACACACAAGTTTCTTACTACAACTACTGAAAATCGAGATGTGTTTGGCTTTTAAAACTCTTGTTACAATTACAATTCAAGAGATATATCTATAATTAAAAGGGTTGATTATCTCTGTTGATTAAAATAGCATTTACAAAAGGAAAGAAACTACAATATGCACACAACTTCTGTTGAGATTATGTTTGTTTTTAAGTCAATAAAAAAGAGGGCACTTAAAATTCCAACCACATATTGAATCCATTGGCAGACGAAAAATTCATCGCCAACAATTCATGGATGAAAAATTCACTACCAATAATTCACCCTCGTGGAAAATTAACGACATTAATATTTTTAATAAAATCAATGTTTTTGAAATATATATTTAAAAATATTAATGCGGTTAAATTTCCACTGTAGTGAATTGTTGGCGATGAATTTTCCATCGGTGAATTTTCCATGGCAATGAATTTTACGTCAGTGAATTGCTGGGTCCATCATATGGTGGTCATAGAAATTAAATAAACCGAGTGGTACACTTTTAGTCAAGTCAATTGGTTTCTTTTCCAAACCTTCTTTTATGTGTAGATAACAAACTTCCCAGCTCCTTTACTTGATCTCCATTAGAAATATGAGTGTATCACACCTTTGTTTCTTGTTCATACAACAAGTCTTCATTCTTCCTATGCATAACTTGTATAGGATCCTCATCGCCTCTTTATGGTTTGAAGTCCCCTTTTCAGCAATTTTTCAATCCATGTCTTAATTGTTCCTCCATAGTTTAAAATTTCATTTATTTATAGGAAGGTGTCATGGCTAATCCCCATATCAGTGAGAGGAACAAAATTGGATGATTGTCTACCAAAGATTAAGATGATCATGTTTTATATGTGCATCCTCTATTGATGTGTTACGATAATAAGATATGAGAAAACCATAAAAGAACAATCCTCTTTCAACACCATCTAAGATCCCTCCATATTCCAGCCAACACAAGAAAAAAAGCCTAGAAAGGTGATCTATCATCGCTTATCAAGAATACAAAAAAAATGATGGGTTCCTTTTGCATTAATAAGAGTCGATAAAAAGTTGTGACATACAAGTTACAACTACCCACGACATAGAATCTATCACCCCAAGTTCACTAATGGATCTGATTTCGTATATGATAAACATCACAAGAACCATGAAATTTCTAATATTGGTAATGTTTACCTCGCGGAGTGTTTCTATCAACGTACTATTTACACAGGAAGTAAATTGAAGTACATGTAACACATAGATCAAAGGACATATTACGATTGAATCATGAACACTTCTATTTATTCATTGCAAGTATTAACATATACAATCTGACTGTCATAGTATTATCAATTCCCTATAACATAACTCCAATCCGACTACATGGTCCCAGTACATATAGCGTTCGACGGTGGTTGAGCAACCAACCGTCATGCCGCTATATAACCATAACTAATCAAGACTTCGTTACATGCCATTAAACATACTTACTTATTCCCGCTACAACTAATGTTTTATTACCAAAGCCACCGGCCGATTATGCTAAGGCCGACTACACTAAGACCGACTACATACATCGGCTTACATCATCCCCCCCTCAAAAAGAAGTCGGCTTCCCAGACGACTAACACAAAAACTGGGAGCCTTTTTACAAAATAGATTTAGTGAAAAGAGGGTTGAGAAGACATCCTTGGAGGTTGAGGGACTGAAGAAGTGGTTGCCGAAGTGGTGAGTTGACGCAACCGGTACACCTCCTCAGTACGTTGTTGTAGGTGACGAGTGGCCTTCAATTCCTTCTCTTAGGTGGTCTTCACCAAATGTACTACCTCCTTCAAATTTTTTGTTAGCCTTCGCTAGTTCTTTGTCCTTCCTTGCTAACTGTTTAACCATTTCTTCCTCTCGCACCTTCATTCTTCTTTCCATTTCCAATATGGTGTTATCTCGGTCAGTCACCTTCTTGTTTTCTTCTTCTAATAGGTGAGAGAGCTCCATTTTTTGTTTCTCTATAGATTCTGCCTTGGCACAAATGTTTTGGGAGAGCGTGATTGCCTGGTCTACCTTCTGCTCCATTTGGTCTCCCTTCATCTCAAACTTCTTGTAGGCTAGAAACAAGGACCTGTATGCTGCCTCCATCTCAAAAATTTGGGCTACCAGCTTATCATCCTTCCCATGAAAAGACGGCCTCTTAGGATACAAGGCTGCCATCATCTCAGGTGTCTGTCTGCCCACCCATTCCCTTATAAATATCCTGTTGAACTCTTTTTCACTCTCTGAGTTCATGAACTGAATTATCCGTTTAGCCTCCTGCTCCGCTATGGGTGAGTAATTTCTATTAAGTGTCTTGGCAATGTCTGACACTTCCTTAATAACCAACACAATTGGCTTCAGGCTGTGAATATACCTTTCGATTGTGCCGATTGGATCTTCTCTGTCAGGCTTGGGAATTACCACTACAATCCCTTCAGACACATCCTCACTAGACTCCCCGTCGGTACTAGCGGTTGCAGGTACGGTTGGCTGCTCTGCTCTCAAAGTCTCTCCATCTGATAGAATGTGTATTACCTGTGGTGCCACTTCTCCCACTCCTCCTTTTAGTTGTTCTATCTCCACCTGTTGAACTACTAGTGTGTGAGCCGCTAGTTGTGTGCTTCCTGTAGGTACTCCCTCCATCTCCTGCAAGCTTGGTGAATGTATGGAGGAAATATCTTCTTCCCCAATGGGAGAACCCATTTCCCTCAACCATCCGTCTACATGGAGTACCTCCCCTGAAGGTGCGTCCTCACCCATTGTGTTGTCTATGTCTATATTCTCTACTTCCACCTGTTCGTCTGGCGCGCCTCCAGTCAGGGGTGTTATGTTTGGCTCACCCTCAACTTTCCCAGCCATGTCAACTTCCTCTACCAAATCTTGTTCGATAGGTGCTACTGCTCGGGGATTCACCTCTACTGAATAAACACTAGCTGGTGCAATGTTGTCCGCTGAGGAGGAAAGTGCTAATTGATCATATTCATCACTAGTTGGTTGCTTCCTCTTTCTCCTTGTCAACTTGGGTTCCTCTGTCGTGCCGCCTGCCTCTAAGGTTGTCCATCGGAATACTATCGGCCAAGAAGAGTCATAATCCCTGGTTGGCTCTAGCTTCCCCAGTTTTCCTTGTGGCACCTAATTATAGATGGCATCCAAAAATAGTGCTATCAAATGCTGGGTCATGTAGAATGCTTTATGTTTGCATTCTAGAAATTCTCTAACCCTTTCTAATAGGTAGAGCGCCCAATTGTAAATCCTTCCTACACTCAACCCGAACATGAAATCCACCATCCAGGTTGCTATGTCTGAGGGTCGACTGGCCCCTGTCAACTTGCACTTGATGAGGTCCATGATGCATTTCCACTCGGGACTTATCAGCATGTTTTTCCATAGTCCCCTCGCTCCTGAACTCCACACCATTTCTTTCTCTTTTTCTGTGATATCAGGCCTGCAAATGCGTTTAATAATCATTTCTTTCTGTTGGACGGTCATCTTTGTGGTTGGTTTGGCAACTACCTTGCCAGACGCAGGTATGCCAAAGACTCGCCTAAAGTCAGCTGGTGAGAAAGCCACCGTCACTAGAACTCCTTCATACTCAATTGTGCTTCGGTGCCCATGCTGATTGCAATTGGCCACAATATCCCTCAAGTATTCCTCAAAATCTCTAGAGTTAAAAAATGGACACTGTATTACCTTGTCAACCTATGATGCCACTAGTGCTTGCTTCGTCAAGTGATCAGAAACTGTCTCTTGCCACCAGGTTTTGCAGTCTATGCCTATGAGGCTTTCCCATGTCAATGAATCTGTTGTCACGTTGTCTGTTTTCCCCTTATCTGCTTTATTCCCAACCACCTTGGTTTTGAGTATTATTTTCTTGCCCTTGGTGCTCATGCTAGCATCCATTGTCTTCAGTTTATGGGACTGAAAATAATTGACAGCGACTACTCCAATTAATTAAATCTTTGATCCGTACCTTGGTACGACAGTTACTTGTCTTAGCTCAATGGCTGGTACAATCTTCTACCTGGGCCGTACGAACTTCCCTGTGCAACGTACGGATTTCACCTTGACTTAGCATACGGGCTTTAGCTTGTAGTGTACGGACTTCAACCTGACTTGGCATACGGACCTTGCCTGGGCTAAGTGGTGCACAAATTTCAGATGAACTTGGCGTACGGAATTTTGCTCCTCTTGGCATACGGAAATTTGTTCCTTTTGGCGTACGGAATATTGACTTTGCCGTATGGAAATTTGTTGTCTTGGCCGTACGAAAATTTGTTGTTTTGGTCGTACGAAAATTTGATGCCTTGGCCGTACGGAAATTCCCTTGCTTGGCTGTATAGAAATTTGCTTGCTTGGCCGTACAGAAATTTGCTTCCTTGGGCGTATGGATTTTGACTAGCAGCGTACGGATTTCCCCTTGCAGCGTACGGGTTTCTGATTGCAGCATACGGATTTCACCTTCAAGCATACGGATTTCTCTTTCAGTGAATGGTGTACTAGTTCCTTCTTGCAAATTCATACGGGCTTCCTTGTCTCCTGGTGGTTTCCTCTCTTCTGTCGTACGGCTTGTGTCTTCAACCCTTGCTGTTTGGAATACAAATAAAAAGTCTTTGCAATCTTTGTATTAAATAAGTTTCCTTTTGATTTAGGTCGCCCCTTTGTTTGTATTATTATTAATTTTTTTAATACTTTACTATTTTTATTTATTACACCTGATTCCCTTTTCTTATCTTTCTTTCTTTTCATTATGCTTTTTCTCTCGTTTTTTAATTCTTCTTTTAATTCTACCGTCTCATTTTTTTTTTTATTTCTTCTCTCCTCTCTCTTCAATCTACTCTCTTTATTTTTTTCTCCTTTTAATATTTTAAATATTTTTTTATTTTCATCATCTCCTCTCTCCTGATTGTTTCTTTTTCTCTTCTTCCCTTGTACTCCATCATCTTGTCTCACTTTTAATTTGGATGCATAATACCATTTACAGGTATACGGTAATCGTTTGTAATATTCCTCTTCACAACAAGTCCCTATGTATTGAATGTCAAACCATTTATCAAGTAAAGGAGCAGGGCCAGTACCTTTATATCAGCTGTCAACATACCTTCCTCTGTACTACTGGTACCATGTAACATCTTCACCTTCTACTGTGGGAGGTCCGGCTGGATTTGGTAGTATTTTCTAGAGTCCATCTTTTGTTGCTATCTTTCGTATCCTCGGCACCTTCCTTCTCTCTCTTCTCATTAGTTGTAGTATTTCCTCCATATACCCTTCCACATGTGATAGGAACTTGTCCTCTATCATAATCATAGTTTTGAGGCAAGGAGCCATCTTTTTGAAGTATTCTTCCCACTGGTCATCGTCCCAATCTTCCTTCTCTTTGTCATTTTCTTCAAGTTGGGGTTCTCTTGCCACTTGTTCTTCCTTCTTCTTTTGTGCCTCTTCATCTATTTCTTTTGCTAGATATCCTTCTCGTATGCCTTCGTATGGTGCGACATAGCTCCAGTGTCCACCCATTCGTTTCCATAATGTAGGTGCCCCGAACACTGCATTGGTTAGGTGTTTTTTTATTCGTGGCACTGCAATTCCTTCCACTCTCTTTTCTACCAATCTCTCTTCCATTATCTGGTTCCCACCTGTCCAGATTTCTTCTCCTGCGTATCTGAGGCCTCCCAAACCCCAGTCTTGCTGTCTTGGTGCCTCTGTCTGCACAGGCCAATTTTCCTTGGTGGCATATCCGAGCATATTGATGGCTATACTGTGTTCCTTCTCTTTTCTCTCCTGATATATCTTCAACTTAGATCCATTGATTGCACTCAATACGGGTGATCCATCCAAATTCTCAAGTTTTATAGACCCATTATCTTGTATTTCTTTGATCTTGAACGGTCCTAACCATCGTACTTTGAACTTCCCTAGTTTAATCTCGTTACGACCGTTATACTTCAAAACTAATTGTCCTGGCTAGAAGTCCATTCGTCAGAGGTGTTTGCCGTGCCAATGCTTCCTTCTCCGTTGCATATTTTTTGTGACCCATTGTGCCATCACTCTCCGCTCGTCGAGTTTGTTGAGTTCGTACAACTGCTCCTTCAAACTCTCCATGTCTCCTAACCGGTTCTCTATGGCTATCCGTAGACTCGGTACCATGTATTCCATGGGTACTACTGCTTCTTGGCCGTACATCAACTGAAAGGATGTGTTTCCTGTTGTTACTTTGTATGTCGTACAGTATGCCCATAGGACGGCCGGTAACCTCTCCTCCCAATCGGCTTCCTCTATACCACAGGACTTATGAATAATTGCCACTAGTACCTTATTCGTAGATTTGGCTTGGTCGTTGGCTCGTGGGTAATACGGGCTAGATAGGTTGTGAAATATCCTAGACTCCATTGTCATTAATCGGATGACCTGATTCACAAAGTGTCCTCCTCGATCACTTGTAATTTGGATAGGGATCCCATACCGTGTCACTATCTGTTCGTAGATGAATCTGGCTGTGCTCTGGGCTGTGTTATATGGCAATGCTCGTGCTTCAGCCCACTTTGTGAGATATTTTGTCGCCACCACGATGTATTGACACCGGTGTAGGTGACTCACTTTCAATGGTCTGATAAAGTCCAATCCCCATCGCTCAAACAACTCCTGAGGCTGGGATGGATAGAGTGGCATAAAGTCCCGCTTCAGAGGTTTTCCCACTCTCTGGCAGGTGTCACATCCTATCACCCACTCCTGTGCATCTGTGTGCATCGTCGGCCACCATAGTCCTGCTAGAAGAATTTTTCTGGCCATGGCATCTAGTCCCATATGTCCGCCAACCAAACCCTCATGTGCCTCCTTCAGTACCCCTGGTATTTCTTCTTCTATAACACATCTTCAGAGGATCTAGTCGGACCCCATTTTGTATAGCAAGTCGTTAATTAGCTAGAAGGTTCTTCTTTTTAGTACGAGCTTTCTCCTCTCTACTGGTGCCATTTCCTTGGGGAACGAGGAGGTGGACAAGTACTCTCCGATCTTTTCGTACCATGACGAAAGTATTGCAATCTGAAACAGGTGTGCATCGGGGAAATCTTCGTTCACGCCTCCTTCCGCAGGTTCACCTAATCGTATTCTTGACAACTGGTCAGTGATCACGTGACTCTTCCCTGGCCATATTATGATAGTGAATGTGAACTCCTGAAGTAATAACAACCACCTACTCACTCTACCTTGGATTATAGGCTTGTTTACGAGATACATTAGAGCTCGATGGTCCACGTAGAAGGTGAATGGCGTTGCTAGCAAGTAGTGCCTAAATTTTTGTATGGAGTACACCATCCCCAGTGCTTCTCACTCGATCGTACTGTAGTTCTTCTCTGCTTTCGAGAGTAGCCGACTAGCAAAGAATATTGGTTGGTCCAACCCATGTGCTCTGACTTGTGCTAGTGTTGCTCCTATGGCGAAGTTTGAGGCATCCACATGTACGTGGAATTCCTTGTCCCAGTCTGGGTACACCAGGATGGGTGAGCTGATTAGCCAATCCTTTAGTTCCTTGAATGCTTTTTCTTGTTCTTTGTCCATAGGAAAGGTTGTCCCTTCCTTTTCAATAAGTCAAGCGGATAGGATAACTGTGCAAAATTCTTCACGAACCTCCGGTAGTACCCGACATGGCCAAGGAAGGATTTCACTCCCGTGACATTTTCCGGAGCCTCCATATGTACGATGACCCTTATTTTGTTAGGATCGGTCTTTAGCCCAGCTTTGCATACAATATGGCCTAGTAGCTTCCCCTGTGGTACCATGAACCTACATTTCTTTGGGTTCAATGCTAGACATGCTGCTCGACATCTTTCCATGCATTCTCCAAGGGCTTTGAGATGTTTTTCCTTGTCACTAAAAATAGACCAGTCGTCTAGAAATGCTCTGAAGTTGCCCACCGACATCTTGTCAAATATGTGTAAAATTATCCTTTGGAGTGTCTGGTGCGTTACACAACCCAAATAGCATCCGGTGGTACGCGTATACTCCGTCTTCGACCACAAAATTTGTCTTCAACTTGTCTTCTTCAGCAATACAAATTTGGTTATATCCAGAAAACCCATCAAGGAATGAGTACATTTCATGCCCGACGACCTCCTCCAAGATGGTGTCGGTGAAGAGAATTGGGAACGGGTCCTTCACTGTTACTGCATTCAAACATCAGAAGTCGACACATATCCGGATTTGCTCCAATTCTTTTTTTAAGGAAATGACAATTGGTGACACCCACTCGCTCACATTTACTTTGAAAATGATTCCCACCTCCAACTTCTTCTTTATCTCCTCTTGTACTTTCGCAACATAGTTCTTGTTCATCCTATACGGTCTCTTCCGTACGGGTTGGGCTCCTGGTACGAGCAGAATCCTATGCACACATAGCTCCGGTGGTACTCCTTTCAAATCCTTGTACGTCCAGGCGAAGGTGTCCTTGTACTCCATGAATATTTTGAATGCCGTCACCTTCAGTACTGGATCCCAGTCATCCCCGACAAGGATCTCTCTAGGCTTCTCTTGTTCTCCCAGATTCACCCTTTTGATTGTCGGTTCCTCATACTTGATGGGTTTATCTTGTTCAAGCTTATGGGCTGGTGTCTCGTCTAACTCTACCATGCCTTCCTTATATTTGCCATACTCTGGCAAGAATGCCTCACTGGCCAAGCTCTTGTCTTTGCCTCCTTCTCCTTCCTTGATCTGCAACATGTTGCAATCTAGGTGGAAGACTTCATAATCCTCCATCTGCCAGTGGAATAATCTGTTCAGTGAACTGGTTTCAACTTCTGAACAACTTCCAATTTCTAGAACGCCTTCCTCGTTTGGCTCCATGGTTCCTATTTCTTCATTGCCATCCGATCCCTCATCAGATTCTGAAGACGCCAAGTCCTCACTGACTGCTTGATTTTTCAAGTTGATGATATACTTCTTCCCATAGCTCTTGATGGAGAGAGTATTCTTCTTCCAGTTATGGTTTGCCTTGGCGGCAATCAGCCATCTACGTCCGAGTAATGCATCATACACTTTTCTCTCTAGTGGGATGACGAAACAATTCAATAGAAATTGTTGCGTACCTATCACCACTTTTTATGCCATCAGTGTACCGATAGGTTTGATATTATGTTGATTGGCGACCACCAGTTGGAATGTCGGCAGCCAGAGTGTGGGCTTCCCGAGGCTTTTCCATGTATCCTCAGGTAGTATGTTAACTCCTGATCCTTCGTCGACGATGGTATTAGAGAGTTTCATCCCCAGGATTTCCATCTATACGATGGTCGGTTTCCTCCCGCCACTTATTGCGAGTAGCGTTGGATCTGAGGTTGCTCCTATTAGTTTCGTGGTATCTTTGCTCGGGCCTATTTGAGTGTTGTCCATCATGATATTTGTGAGTGCTACTCTTAGTTGTGGCATAGTTTGCAGAAGGTCGGTTACCTTGACTGGTATAGTTGTGTGAAGTACTTGTCGTACAATGTTCTTTTCCAACTCTGATTGCAACGACGTACTTGTCGGTTTGGTAGTTCTCCGTTCATTTGCCATTGCTTCTTCTACTTTTGCCCTGGCTTCTCAGAGTCATTCTTTCTCCGTACGGGGGTCCGGGTAGTTAGCTTTTTTCGTCTGCGCCCTTGTAAGTGCCAGAACTTCTTCATCGGCTACCTCCAGTATGTTGACACCTTTCTGTTTGGAACAGTCGGTGTCTTCGTGATCACCCGAACCACACCACTTGCACAACTTGCCTCCGGTGCCTTGGCCGCTCTGGCATTCCCTAGAAAAGTGGCCCCATTCACTACGTCTTCGGCATTGGATCATGGGACGACCTTTGCTATCATATTGGATTTTGCTTCTTGGTGTGGTGTTTCTCCGATTGTTGTGATAGCCGTCGGGAGATGCGTTGTTATTCTGATACTTCGGTGGAGTGGTCGGAGGGGTGGATTGTTCCCCTTGTGTGAAGAACACTTGTGCACTCCATGTTTTCAAATTGTATGGGCATTCTTTGACCGAGTGTCCCATAACTTGGCAGATGTCACAAAACATCTTCTTTAGGCAGTTTGCTTTTGTATGGCCTTCCATTTTACATTCTGTACACCATAGTTCAGTTGGGTCTTTTGACCCTTCCTTGTCTACTTTCAGTTCCTTCATCATCCTTAGCATGTTGCGACGGAGTGCTTGCATAGTTTTTGATTCATCCTCGCTTTCCCCTGTGCTTTCTTCATCGTCATGTTTCTTCCCTCTAGAGGATGTCTTGTTCTCACTTTCAATATCCATCGCACGGTTGTATGCTTCCGTGTACGAGAATGGAGGTACTACCTTCATGTTCTTACGTAACGAGGGACGTAGCCCTTCGATAAACCATCTCTTCTTTAAACCATCTGCTAGCTGTGATTCTAGTTTCCCCAGTAGGTCTTTTAATTTCCAGTTGTAAGTTCGTACGCTTTCATTTTTTCCTTGTTTGGTGTTGTAGATCTCGGCCACAATTTCACTGTCGTCCCTCAACCGTTTAAATTCATCTTGAAATGCGTATTTCAACACCCTCCATGAAGCTTTCTGTGTTCGGTCCAACTTTGAGTACTAGTCAATGGCACTGTCTCAGAGTGTCGCTGGGAATGCTTTCAACCAGTTATCCTGGTCGTCTTCTCCGCTCGCTATCCAAATTGTCTCGCATGTTTTACAGTGTCGTATTGGATCCTTTGACCCATTCCCTGTAAACTTCGGAAACTTTTGCCGTTCTAGAGTCACCATCCTACCTCGCCGTCCTACCCGTGTATTGCACCTGACTGGACTGATTTCGGTACGTTTCGGTGCGTCACTTGCACTCTCGGCCACGTTCGAGTCACCCTTCTATCCCCTGTCAGTGTCCTCTACACCTTGGGTTTCCTGGGTCCCACTCCGGTGCTCCCTCTACCAAGGGGTCTTGGGCTCAGATCTCCCTATCCTCAACCCTTCATCATTGTCTGATATGGACAACTCCCGAAAGCGTTGGATACTATTTTCAAGTTCACCACTCAAGTCTTCCTCATTTTCTTGGTTTTTATGTTTTTCTACATACGGGGTGCCGAATGGTTCCTCGTACTTCTCTTCCTTAGGGTGCTGATGTGATTTACTAAATCTCTGCCGCCGGTTTTCTTGCTCTTGTATTCTTAATGATCGCCAAATTCTTTCGTCCTTCGCTTCATGCCCGACTGGTACTCGGTTCTTGTCTTTGTTCGGCCGTACGGGCATTTACATGTCTTTCACGCGATCATTGCTAGTTGCCAGGGGTACGTCTCCGACTAGTGTCCCTTTCTTCCTCCTCTCGTTTGGTTTGTTCCTTGTACCACTGCAAGATTTTCTACCTTTGGCGCTCTTGTTCCTCCTCTGCCCAAAGTTCTTGTAGGATGATGGAATGACGGGCCAACAATCTTGGCATGTAGTGGAGGAGGTGATCAACCTAGTCGTTTACTTCGAGGCGATCCCAAATAACTGCCTCAGGGACTTCTCATCGGAGGGCTTGCCTCTGTACATGGTCTCGTAGGGATATGTTCCAGAGATTTTTCAGATCTCGTGTCAAATCATCCTCTCTTTCTTCATTCGTTACTATGGGTTCATCCGTTGGTCAGCCCATTATGTTGCCATTACACCAAGTGCTTCCCTGGTCTGCTTAGGCAACGGCGCCAAATGTTTACCTCACGGAGTGTTTCTATCAACGTACTATTTACACAGGAAGTAAACTGAAGTACATCTAACACATAGATCAAAGGACATATTACGATTGAATCATGAACACTTCTATTCATTCATTGCAAGTATCAACATATACAATCTGACTGTCATAGTATTATCAATTCCCTATAACATAACTCCCATCTGACTACATGGTCCCAGTACATATAGCGTTTGGCGGTGGTTGAGCAACCAACCGTCGTGCCGCTTCATAACCATAACTAATCAGGACTTCGTTACATGCCATTAACCATACTTACTTATTCCCGCTACAACTAATGTTTTATTACCAAAGCCACCGGCCGATTACGCTAAGGCTGACTACGCTAAGATTGACTACATAAGTTGGCTTACAGGTAATATATCTATAGACAAGATGCTTTGATTGTGTAAAATATGGATATCAAACAATCTCAATCATTTCTCTAAAATCCTAAAATATAAATCAAGACTATAGATCCCAATGCTCCTTTGCTTGTTTAACTCTCTTTACCTACTCTATATGCAACGTTTCCTTCCAATTGTCCCTACACTTGCACAATTGTATGCATTATATGAATTGAATATAAATATTTAAAAATTGTTGGCAATATTTTCATGGTCAAGAATCAAATACAAAGCTTAAAAAATTATAAACAAACAATTGCCATTCCAATAGGAAAATATTGCAAACATACTAAATATTTAACATTGTAGCCCTATTTTATTCTCACCTTTTCTTTACTAGTAAAATCAATTCATCAAATCAACCACAAGATTTTTAATTTATTGGAAGAGGGAAGAACAAATTAAGTATGATTAAATCTCATAGCTAGCTAGAGATACTATAAAGTCAATTAGTGATGACTATTGATCGAGCATTGGAATTTGATATAGAAAGAAGTTTAGAATGTGATAAATAGTAAAGATTCTAAGCTCACATGCCTTGCTATAACAAATTTTGAGAACAAAATTGATAAGAGCCAAGGCCCTCATAAGAATTAGGTTTGATAGATATGAAAAAATACTTTTTAGATCTGGAAATAAGTTCTCAAGGAGTTTGGAAATCATTCAATAACATATTTGGTCAAATGATGAAAGTGCTAAAAATTTGTTGAAACAAAACAATATTTGGATTTAAAATGTTTTAAAGTGAAAGTGTTGCCAATCAAAAATGACCTTTGAAATTCTTGACAAATTGGCTTGTTAATGGAAGGACAATTTTATCATTTTTTCTTTTGTACCTCTCTAGAGTAAAAACGGATCCTAGATCTAACAAGTAGATTAACTAGGATCAGTTCTTTTTTTCCCCTCACATTCAAACACAAACACACTAAGGTTTTGATGGTTGGCTAGCTACCTCAAAGGAGAGCCAACTTGCTAGGTTTTGGATCTTTTGAGTTGTAATGAGGATGTATGCTTTAATAAGCCTATTTGGCATAAACCCGAGATCTAAAATGTAATTTATCGCACTGAAGAAATCAAAAAATTTACGGAATGTAATTATAGATCTAAGAAATGGAGACAAAGAGGAACCTGCATATGAAAATTCTTCCAGAATTGAGGGTTTTTGAATGCTTGAAGTCTAGTCTGGAGGGTATAGGTCTGCTGCACACTTTTCTACAACTTCTTGTTGGAGAAACTCTCAGATCCGATTTGCACACATGAAAAGAGTGGGAAAGGTTGTGATATATAGGGGTTTTCCCAAGTCAGACCCCATTTTGGTGTTTCCACCTCCACAAACAAGAAATGATGATGACAAAGAGGGCTTACCCTAAGTCAGGCAGAGGCCAAATGAACAATAATTGATTGTAATGACAAATATTAAATGATAATTTTATCTTAGGTATGAAATCTTTGTCGAAGTGATGTCCACACCACAAGTTTCCACTAAAGGTTGTTTGATGGATGCTCGAATTGCTTGAAGACCCGCAAGATGTTAGTCCATAAAACACAATAGATTGTTGTAGCTAGCATATGTAGGATAACTCATATACATCTTCATAAAAGTACATATTTCATCATGATAGTGCGTTGTTCACAATGATTAATGTTCAAATGAGAGGAAAACATTTTTTATATATGCACTCCAATTGATCTCTTTGAATATAGGATGACTTGGGATCATTTTAATTCTCCAAGGACCAACACCAAACTGACATTTATTAAATAGGGCACCTTTAGGATAGGGGCACCCTTTCCCTTGTATAGATGATTTTGACCCAAATTTCTTGAGATGTTGGGGATTTCAATATATTTTCGCAAGCTAGCTCCAAATTGAATAAATTATCAATACAATTAATGTTACATGCAAAATATGGTGTCAATATAGTGTGAAATTGTCAAGGGTAAAATTTTCACGACACTACATTTAGCTCTCACTTTAGTGAGAGTATGCTCTTACATTCATACTCACACTAAAGGAATGGACACAATATATTTCTTTATCAAAACATTGAAGAGATAAGATGACACCAAGTTGAGAGATGCCCAAACCTCCAACTAAGGATTCCATGAATCCACAATGTTAAGACAAACATGAAGCAAATATATCACATGCAAGACACAACAATATCTAGTCATACATAAGGATTCAAAGATAAATCAAAGGAGAGTATACATAAAAGAGTACACAAAGTATACACAAGGAAAACACGATGCATATAATGAATACACAAAGAAAACAAGGAATACATAGAGAAAACAAACAAAATACATGGAGAAAACACATAGAATACATTGTTTAGAATGTGTTTCTCAAACTCACTGATGAAACCCTAGCTCAATCAGCATCAAACTCAAATTTTCCAAAGTGTTGCATTCATGGCTTTACTGCAGTACCGTTGGATGTAGTTAAGAAGGGTGCGGGTTGGCGGTCTTACCTGCCATCCCATGAAGGTCCTCATATGCTTGTGTGGGTTGTCGGTATTACCTTCCACCTCACAATGATCCATTGAAGGTGCTGGCGGTGGTACGGTGGTTATCCCACCACCTGGTGATGATAGTTGGAAGGGGCTTGTGGTAGAGAGGGAGCCATACTGCTACCCCACGATAGTCTATGAAGGTGGATTGTGGTAGTGCGGGCCATAGCGCCACCTCGGGATAGCCTGTGAGTTGGTTTGGCGATGGTGCAATATAGATCTCGTCGTCCCATGTGGCTAGTGAAGATAGTCCATGGTAGTGCGGGGAACATGCTATCCCACAAAGCTCTTTTGGAGGTGACTGCAGTGCAGCGGTGTCGCGGTATGGCGATAGCTGGAAATGCTTTATTGATGGGACTTCATGGTATCGAAAGGAGTTGTTACTTGGTCTCCCCATTGGTGATAAACAAACAAGTCAGATGGTGATGTGGCATGGAGCTATGAGTTGATTGCACATCATTTTTGGTAATCAACGTATTCATTGGCTCAACATTTTCAATGTAAAGGCAATAGTTGAATTACCTGATACCCATGTAACTACTTGTGATATCTCATTTCTCATTGGTCGACGAGGCAGTACTATGACAATGTAGGTTAAGCTAACCTGAAGGAGTAGATAAATATATAGAGATGTCTGTAATGTAAGGTGATATAAAATTGAATCGTATTGAATACAATAATGCAGTGTATTGCATTATAATAGATAGGTTGATCATGGGTCGAAGGGTAGTTGGTTGAAGATCAAAGTGAATGTAATGTTGCTGAACTGATTCTGTGAATTGACACTTGAAAGAACACAACTCTGTAACTTGTATGTAATTGACATTTTACTATAATACAAGTGATCTCTACTTTAGTGTGTGGGTTTTTTGCCGGAAGGGTTTTCCCACATAAATTTGGTGTTTGTTCTTTATTGCTTGTTTTGTTATTCTTGTATGTGCATCTTAAATGAACTGTTATTGCAAAGTTTTAAGTGGTTTTTTGTATCTCTCCTAAAGATTAGCATTAGGAAGGTGTGTTATATACCTTTCTTTCCTTTCAGTTGGTATTAGAGCTTGGAAAACTTTGTTGTCCTTGTGGGTAAGACGGGTTTTTTGTGCTGATCTTGTTCAATTGGAGTTTTGTAGAGAAATTTGGTTGTAAACTTATTGCAAGTTTAAGATGGCGAGTACATTTGAAAGAACAAAAATTGACAAATTCAACGGTGGCAATTTTGAATTGTGGAAAATCAAAATGGAAGATTTTCTTATGGATTGAGAGTTATGGACTATAGTGTCCTCTAACAAACCATTAGCAATCTTGCAAGATGAGAAGGATGCAATGGACCAAAAGGACAAGGGTCTGATCAGACTGTGCTTGGCTAATTAGTTCTCCTGAATATCCATGAAGAGAAGATTGCAAAACTTCTATGGAGGAAGCTTGGTGACATTTATCAAGGAAAATCTCTGGTAAATAAGTTATTCCTTAGGAAGAAGTTGTATTCCCTAAATATGGAGGAAGGAGCATCTGTTGGAGATCATTTGAATACGTTTAGCATGATCATTGTTCAGTTGGCATTTTTGGGTGTGAAGATAATGATGAGGATTGTTGCATGCTCCTATTGTGTTCATTTCCTGACACATGGGATCATCTGGTAATGGAAATTGGGAGTACAACAACCACTTTCAAGATGGAAGATGTGGTTGCTTTGTTGCTATCAGAAGAAATGAGAAGGAAATATTCTGAGATGGCCAAGGAAGCCCTTACTGTTCAGGATAGATCAAAGGAGAGAGGCAAGAAGAAATACAAGAAGTCTAGATCCAAGTCAGAGGGTAGATCAAATTCTCCTGGTAAAAAGTCCAAGGTGAAATGCTGGAACTGTGGGAAGACTGGACACATCTGGAAAGACTGCAAAGAAGAGAAGAAGAAGAAATAGAAAAACAACTCTTCTAATAATGAATCTTCTGAGAGTGATGCATATGCCTTCATAGCAGTCTTGGTGACTTAGGCACCAGATGATGTTTGGCTAATTGAATCAAGTGCATCCTTTCACATGACCTCTCATAGAGATTAGTTCTCGAAGTATGAAAAGTATGCTAGTGGAACGGTGTATTTGGGTGACGATTCTCACCTGGAGATTGTTGGTTGTGGAAGAGTCAAAATTCAGTTTCCTGATGGAAGAATTAAGGGAAAAAATGATGTGATGCATATACCAAGTTTGGCTCAAAATTTACTTTCTGTAAGTAAACTTAATGATGTTGGTGTGCAAGTTTCTTTCTTGAATGGTGCATGTAGAATGACTAGAGGCTCTATGGTGTTGGCTAAGGGTGCACGAATTGGAACTCTATATAAGCTCGATGCATGTGCAATACAGTGTAATAGTGCTTCTGCAAAGTCATGTAAATTTTATCATGTAGAGAAAGGAGGTGTTGTTCCTGTGTGTGCTAATTCCTTAGAGGTGAAGCTCCCAATAGAGAAAACAATGTTGTGGCATAAAAGGCTCGGCCACATTGGTGAAAAAGGCTTAAAAGCCTTGAAAAATAAAACTTTGGTTGAAGGGCTTGATGATTGTAATCTTGAGTTCGATTTTTGTAAACATTGCATATATGGAAAGAAACACCATGTTTCATTATACTCTAGTCCTCATAAATAGTTTAGTATCTTGGATTATATTTATGCTAATGTGTTTGGTTGAATTAATGTTCCTTCGTTATTGAAATTTGTGTATTTTGTTTCGTTCATAGATGATTATTCGAGGACATTTGTTTATTTTCTCATAAGTAAAATTAAAATTTTCAGTCGGTTTAAGGAATTTAAAACCTTGGTTGAAAATAAGACGGGTAGAAAAATAAAGTGTTTGAGGACGGATAATGGTGGTGAGTTTTGTTTTGCAGTTTTCGATATGTTTTGCAAGGATGACATAATTAAAAGGCATAACACTACTCCTTACACTCAACAACAAAATGGAATAGTAGAAAGGATGAATAGAACACTCATGGAAAGGGTGAGAAGTATGCTAAGTAGTGCTGGTCTGGACCAGAAGTTCTGGGCTGAGGTTGCAGCTATAGCATGTTATTTAATTAACAAGTCTCCTACTTTGACGCTCGTGGACAAGACACCTATGGAAGCATGGTTTGGTAAGAATCCCTCATTGAGACACATAAGATTCTTTGGTTGTGAGGTGTATGCATATATGCCTAGTGAAAATAGATCAAAACTGTAGAACAAGGTAGTGAAGTGTATCTTCATCGGTTGTGGAATTGGTTCAAAAGGGTATAAACTTTGGAACCCAGTTACTGAGAAGGTGTTGTACAAAAAAAGTGTCATCTTCCATGAGCTAAAACCTTCTATAGTTGAATTACAACTAGAGGAGAAAGAAGAAAAGGAGGTAATTAAAAATCCTCTTACTCTAGATAAGGATGAACTATGTGCTCCTGGTGGGATTGTTAGTGAGGAGAGCTCAAGCAACTCTAAAAAAATTGATCAAGAAGAAGAAACTCAACCTCAAACCATGAGAAGGTCTACATGTGTGAAGCGACAACTTGAAAGGTGTGGTTATTCTATGTTGGATTATAGTTGTAACTATGCTTCAATTGCTAACACTAATTAGCCTAGGACTGTTAAAGAGGCTATGGGTATGTCTGATTCAAATTCCTAGTTGGAAGCCATGAATGAAGAAATGACACCATTGAAGAAGAATGAAACATGGGATTTGGTACCTTTTCCTGAAGGTTGAAATCTTGTTGGATGTAATTGGGTGTTCAAGAAAAAGATAGGTCTTGGTGGCAGTGTTGAGAAGCACAAAGCAAGGTTGGTTACAAAAGGATATTTCCAGGAGGAGGGGATTGATTATAGAGAAATATTTTCTCCTGTAGAAAAGCTGACATCCATTCGATTTTTGCTGTCACTTGCAGTTGCATGTGACAAAAATCAAGCAGATGGATGTGAAGACATCATTTCTTCATGGCAATTTGAAGGAGGAAATTTATATATGTCCCAATAAGAGCACTTCATTGAAAAAGGTAAGGAAAACCTAGTTTGAAAGTTAAAGAAATCTCTGCATGGTTTAAAGTAGTTTCCTAGAATGTGGTACTAGAAGTTTGATACCTATTTGTTGTCTTGGGGGTTTGTGAGATCAAAGTCTGATCATTGTGTTTATTTTAAATCTAGAAATGGTCATCTTCTTATTATTTGCCTGTATGTGGATGAAATGTTCATTGGGAATAGTAAGAGTATGATTTTTGAATTGAAATCTCATTTGTTAGCACAATTTGAAATGAAAGATCTAGGTACAACTAGGTATATTCTAGGGATGCAAATTACAAGGGATAGGGGAAATATAAAAAAATGGCTTAGCCAAACCAAGTATATTAATACTGTCCTAGAGAGGTTTAATATGAAAAATTGCAACCAGTTAGTTGTTCCAGTAATGTAGGGAATAAAACGTTTTGTTGAAGATAATCCAAAATCTCCTATTGAGATGGAGGACATGAACAATGTGCCTTATGCAAGTGTAGTTAGTAGTTTAATGTATGCAATGGTCTGTACCAGGCCAGATATTTCCCAAGCAGTGGGAGTGCTTAGTCAATTTATGGCTAATCTAGGAAGGCCGTATTGGGATGTTGTGAAGAGAGTTTTTAGGTATTTGAAGGGTACTTCTGAGTATGCCTTGTGTTATCATGGTTACTCCACTAGATCTCAAAGTTCAATTAACATTCATGGATATGTGGATTTTGATTGGGTAAGGGACATTAAAAGTAGAAAATCCACCAATGGATATGTATTCACATTATTTGGTGGTGCAGTGAGTTGGATGAGCAAGCAATAGGCTGTATTCACTTTATCTACTACCGAGGTTGAGTACATGGCAACAACTCACACCTATAAGGAAGATATTTGGCTTAGAAGATTGTGTTTTGATATTGGTTTTGATGCAAGGTAGATTACTATCTGTTGTGATAGTCAGAGTGCCATATGTTTGGTGAAGAATCCAACTTTCCATGGTAGAACAAAACACATTGATGTGTAGTACCATTTTGTTCATGATATGGTGGAGGATGGAAAGGTTAGTCTGGAAAAGGTTAATACTCTGGTGAATGTTGTTGATGCATTGACGAAGCCTGTGAGCATGGATAAGTTCAAGTGGTGCGCCAGTTCTATGGGCCTTGGGGCCTAAAATGTTCAATGACTTCAAGCATTGGAAGGGGCTTAGTGAGTTCTTCATCAAGTGGGAGAATGTTGAGAATGTGTCTCAAACTCACTGATGAAACCCCAACTCAATCGCCATCAAATTCAGATTTCCCAAACTATTGCATTCATGGATTTACTGCAGTACCACTGGGTGCATTTAAGAAGGGTGCAGGCTAGTAGTGTTACCTTCCATCCACAAAGGTCCTCATCTGCTTGTGCGGGTTGGCGGTGTTACTTTCCACCTCACAATGATCTGTGAAAGGTGCTAGCGGTGGTGCACTAGTTATCCCACCACCCTGCGACGATTGTTGGAAGGGGTTGGCAGTAGAGTAGGAGCCATACTGCCACCCCGCCACAACCCATGAGTTGGTCTAGCGGTGGTGTGGTATAGATCCTACCATCTCGCGGTGGTCAGTGAATATAATTATACTTCAAACTGATTTTGTGAATCGACATCTGAAAGAGCACAACTCTGTAACTTGTATGTAAATGAATTTTTATTGTAATACAAGTGATCTCTGCTTTGGTGTGTGGGTTTTTTCTCGAAAGGGTTTTCCCAAGTAAATTTTGTGTTTTTTCTTTATTGCTTGTTCTGTTATTCTTGTATGTGCATCTTAAATGAACTGTAATTGCAAAGTTTTAAGTGGCTTTTTGTATCTCTCTCTTGAAGATTAGCATTAGGAAGGTGTATTCCACACTCTACTTTCCTTTCATACATGAGGCAAGCAAGGAATACACAAAGTAAACATGATACATAAAATAAAAATGTTAGTACAAAAAACTAAAGATTCGAGTCAACAAGGTGTAAAGGAGGGGGGGGCCATCACCCCCGAGACTCTAGGTCACATGGGAGCCCCAAAGAATGGGCTGCCCTAAACTACCTCGAGTTTTCTAGACAGATTGGAAAGGACAAGGTTATACTGAGGCTAAAAAGGAACTTGAGAAAACATCTTGCCACTTTCCTTCTATTAAAACAAGGTGTTCATGGGGTTGGAAGAGTTGACTTCCAAGATTTGGTCTGTTTCCCAAACAAATCACTATTTGAGGATGGCATTGTGGAACTCAAAGTCCAGTCGACACACTAATGTCTTAGGGATGTGTTGGAATCCTTTACGAACAGGGGTCTAAAGAAGAAAAAAACAAGGAGTCTACCTAACTATCAAATTGTTTAAGTTTTATGTTTTGAAAAAATACGAAAAAAGTACAAAAACTGTAAATATGACAAATAATACTAGAAATAAGCTATTTTAGAAATGACAAAGAGAGTGGGAAAATATACCTTTTAACCCACAAGTTGATCCTTTAAGTAGCTCCACTCAAATGCACCTACACACACAAAAAAGAGAAAAATATTGGGCTATATTTGAGGTTTGCCTTAGTCAGACCCCCATTTTGGTGTTCCCACCTCCACAGATAGCAAGATAGCCACAAAGTGTAGGAAGTGATACAAAAGGTAGAAAGGAAATAGTATTGCTAAGTAGAGAGCACAAACAACTAGAATGCTACTCAAAAAGCAATATGATGCCAATGGACAACAAAGAACAATATCACCTTCTCAACTATGAGCACTCAAGGATAATAGCGGAAGGAAGAAGCTTGATGATCCTCCGATAGCAATGGTGTTACAACAAGAATGCAGTATTGGAGCCAAAATGAAGAGCTAGCGGCCAAGACAAGTGGTGTAAAATTAAGAAAAATAAGAGTACAATGCAAGAGAGAGTGAAGCAAGTGAATAGAGGCCAAGAGAGAGTCCAAGAGAGTGAAAGAGATGATAATTGATTGATTTGAATTTGTAAAAGGTGGAAAAGGCCTGAATTTCATCAGTCTAGGAGGTAGGAGACGTTACACTTTGCACTCAATAGGAAATGTAATGTTTATGTTGATTCCAGTGGCAGGAATCTTATCAAGATGGCAGTGCGGCACACGAACGTCTGTGCGGCATGCACACGTCCTTGAAAAAAAATGCTCCATCGACACTAAAATATCTAGCCAAGTAGATGGAGCAAGGTTGCAGTAGAGGATTTTGCATCATCAAATTTATATTTTATAAGGTAGGGGTTGATGGAAATTTTATTCATGGCCCCACTTGTTTCATGGTTGAAGTCTAATTTCCCAAGTCTTGTTGCTATTAGGGTTTAAGTTTTTAAGATTTTATTCACATTGGTACACTTAATTATCTCATCGACTTATAATTTTATATTGACCGGATGTATTTGGTAATTAGCCTCATTAGTGACATTTTATGGTATGCGTCCTCATGGTCTAATCAACCCCAACGTTAAGTTTCTTGTTGAGCTTAGGAGTTCCTCTTAAGAATAACTTTCGCCCATGTGCTTTTAAAAGTCACTTAAATTCTACCTCCTAGTGGTTTATCGCTCATTGGATGTCCCCACGAGGATGACCTATATCTAACCCGTGATGAGCAATGTCATATCCTCCTAACTGTTCTAAGTCTATCACCCATCACATGCTCTAGGATCACCACTAAAAGGTAAGTCCCGATGAGCGATGCAATTAAATATTTAACCCATCGCTGGTGCTATAACTATCGCTTGTTGGTTTTTACTCATTGAACAGGAACCCTTGATTGCCAATGAGTCCCATTCAACCTTGAAAACATATTTTTCAGTGATTCAGACCTCCATTCAGCCATCTCCAATTTCCTAGGTGCACACTTTTTGTTTTACAACTTTCTAGGTCATTTAAAGTTAGTTTGCAGTCAATTAGGGTTTAGCATTTCATATTGCATTACATTGTCTTTTCCAAGTCTAAACTTGGTGGTGAACCCCTCATTAGATCTAATTTAGCCTTTAGGACAGTCCCTTTGGAAGATCTTTTTATCATTTGCAAAGATATCTTAAGGGTTTGTTCTTGAGTGAATTGTGTGAAGATTGTCCCTTTACTTCTAGGTCAAAAACCCTAGAGGTCAAAGAAAGGAAGCCAATAATTTTCCCCTCTTCATCTGCAATGGGACTAAATCGCCTAGAGGGGCGTATGAGTCCCAGTAAGGGGTTTTTCACAATTTTTAGAAAATTTCAAGTGATTTTTTATGCTTTTTAGTGTGTATGAGATGTAAACTAAGTGCAAATATATATTTTATATGATTTTCAATGATTTGAGATGTAAAAATGCAAGCTATATGCACTTGCACTAATGGAAGATTTATAAACCCCAGAATGTCAATTAACTAATGCAAACCCTAATATAATGTTAATGCAAGCAATATCTAGGATGATGATGCACTCCAAATCAAAATTATGATGTTCTAAATTAGGGTTCACCAAAATGAAAGGAAGAGTTTGTTTTAGATTCTATGCTTAGGAGATAGAATAACAATCTTCTTCACTCTCATTCAAGGAAAAACCTAGAGATCTCAATCTAAAGTATGCAAAGGAGAAAGAGATCTTGCAATAGGGTTGTCCTAGGATCCGATTGTAAGCTAAAGAGGGGTTTTCCACGAAGCTAGGGCTTGGAAAGTAAAATGAAACACAAGACATAATGCTCAAACCTAATGTAATGCAAAAATTTACTAAGTGACCTAAAAATGCATGTAAAATAGAATGAAAAAATGAGAGATGAAAGGTGTGGACCTAGAAACCTGAAGAAGGCTAGATGAAGCTTTGAAATGCTGAAAACACTGATTTTAATGTTGACAGGGACTCATACACTAGACTGGGAGATTTAGTCCTATATTAGGGTTTGTAGGTAGAAACTGGTTTTTGGCACTGTAGATTTTGAATTTGCAAAAATCTAGAAAATGACCTATATTGGGACTCATATGCCAGAAGTGGTGTATCAGTCCAGTTAGGGTTTTTTGGAAGCTCAAAGTTTGAATCTTATTTCCAATGTATACTCTATCCTTTTCAATTGATTTCCAAATCCAAAACCCTGATGTACAACCTGTGAAAGTCTTCCAATGATCTCCAATGCAACGTGACAACTTTGAACACTTTGACAAATTTCTCCAAACTTACTCTTCAATGTGCCTTCAACCTAGACCTACAAATCACACACTAAAGAGAGGGAAGATTGTTGTTTTGTTAGTAGAAAGGGGTTTGCCTTGGTCAAACCTTGTTTTGGTAATCAAACCTTGAAATAAAATGAAATAAGAATGAAGGATGATGAATGAACAACATGCAATGTTACAACTCACCAAACCCTAGCAATAAGGTGCTAAAAACATGTATGAAGTGGCTCCAGTGGATGTAGATATTGACTCTTGCTTGAATGTAATAGATCTTGAATTGAAATCTTGCTTGAATCATAAAACCCCACATCACAATTGTTAGCTCAAAAACAAACATGATGCATGATGACTTTGATATGATGCTTGATGCTTGAATTAGGCTATAAAACACTTGACAATCTGCCCTTGAATGCTCTTGAATGCTCTTGTGAACTCAAATTTTCTAGAATGCATGAACAATTGAAAACTTGGTGTGTTAGGATGAAAATGAGTGAAAAAAACTTAAATATTGATACTTATCTATGCCAAAATTCCTGAAATTATAACACTACAAGCCAAAATCAGATCTATGAGGATAAAATCTTGCCAAGAGTTTGAATTAAATTTAATTTTGGGCCACATGGGACTCATATGCCAAAAGTGGAGTATGAGTCCCATTAGGCATAAATAATGGGACCATTTTAAGAAATGCTTAGAAATGTGTAAAATTCAGATCAAGACCCAAAACCCTTGGTGGGACTCATATGCACAAGGTGGCATGAGTCCCAGATCACTAAATATAGGCCACACAACCTAATAACACTTGAACTATGATTGGATGTTTATTTGTGTTAGGATTATCCTCAGAAAGATGTATTCATTAAGGGTTGTGGATGCAAAATAAGGCCAAATAACGCATAAAGAAGCCCAATTAATAATGACAACCCTAAAAAAGTGTGAAAGTGTGTTACAACACTTTACAACACCTTGAAAAAATTTTTATTGATGTTAAATTATTTGTGATCAAATTTTTTACTATTCCACCTATTATGCCACAAAATCCCAAGCTAGTTACTATTCCGCTTGTTATTCCACAAGGAGAGTATAAACCTTAGAAATGGATGTTTAGCTATGGTAACAAACTCTACAATACATAGGATACTTAAATCTTCTGATAGTCTTGTGGTACGATATTAGAGCTCATATAAAACAATATATAGTCTTGTTGTGCTATCATTTAAGTCTATTCTACATCACACAATTGTATGAATAATAAATTGTTTTTATGTTATTATGAGATAGTATTCTAATATTTTGTATTTAATGTTAAACATATAGCTAGTCAAATGTGAAAATATAGAAAGAGAAAAGTATCTATTTGGATATAATTTTTTAAATTTATATTTATAAATTAATTTTGGATATTTTAATAAAGAAGCTTTAAAAGATATAAATATTGAAGTCAAATGTTTATTCATTATTTTTGAAATCTAATATTTATTAAAAAAATTCATTGATGTTAAATTATTTATGATAAAATTATCAATAAATGATTTATGTCAGAAATAACGATAAATGTGACTAAAAAAAAATATATATATATAATTATTAAGAAAAATAAGATATTATTTACTAAGTTTATTAAATAAATTAATTTTCTAATTCAAAAAGGATAATTGATTGATTATTGTAATGTAGAGAAGTAGAACATATCATATGGTTAACTTGAGAATTTAAATAAATGACTAAAAAATAACACAATCAAATGAAAATTGGTTAGATTATAGAAAATGTGAAAATGATAATAGAAGGATTAAAATTCATGGTTTTTGTTGATTTTTATATTGTCAATGATGAAGACTATGTTGTTTGACTACTAAAAGTGACTAGAATTGTGAATCTCATAATGAATTGACATTATGGAGCATACAATAAACCTATGATGTAGATTATTCTAATATTGGACTAGGTCATGACTATGGTCTAATACAGGGGCACAATTATACCATATAATTGAGTAAACTTAACATGTATTTGTTTTCTATTAATATCTTTAACAGTTTGTTTGAAACAATATTTTTGTTGAAAATCATCTTAGTACCTACTATAAAATATAAGGATGTTGAATTCATCAATTATAGCTAATTCCTTTTTATGAATGGTAAATAATGTAACAAATTATGCAATTCCTCTGATATAACTACTAATGTAATAATATAAGGTATATTTACATTATTTATATGATAAAAAATACAAATGCATTTAATGACAACTAATGACCTAGTAATAGGCTACACCCTTTGCCTATAGTGTGTATGGATATGTTATGAATTTGGTCATAGAGAAAATGAGTGTTGGATGCATGCAAGTAAAGTTGGATGGAATAAGTGTTCTTATGAGTGGTCAAATGGAAGAAGTAAGATTCTATGTTATAAATGCAATCACTTAGGTCATATAGCAAGGTTTTGTGGGATACAAGTCAGTAATGATGGTTCTGGATACTCAAGAAGATATAATTATTTTGACTCACATAGGAGTAGCAAGATCATATGCTGTAGATGTCATAGGTTTGGACATATTGTAAAATTTTATAGGAGTGTTCTAATGAAACCAATTAATCACAAGAAATTAGACACTATAAAAGTTTGGAGAAGGAAACAAGAGAAAAATAAGGATGAACCTAATCTTGTGCATGTTGCACAAGAGACATCTATAACAAATTCAAGAATGACATGAGGTTAGGAGGATATGATCATTGCATTATCAATCAAACCCAATAGACAAAGAGATTGTATGTTGATAGGATATTACCCTTATTGATATTACATAATGGTATCATCAATGCTTATACTACTTTGACTTCAGATTGGTTTGCCTGTATTCTTCTTTTGATTACATAGACAGGAAGTTGTTTTGTTTTGTGACAAGTTTTTTCAGTAGCCTAGTGTAGTATAGGATGAAACGATCTTGATGAACAAGTCACATTCTGATTGGGACAATGGTTTAGCTTTTTCTCCAGTACCTTAGTCATTGATGACCATAATAGGTGTAGTTGCTATTGGTAACAGTACCATGAGACATTTCTTGAGCAATAATTGAGACATTGATTTGAATTCTTTTGAGATAGTTCCTTAATCAGTCCATTGATAACTTTGTGCTAGTAAATTCAATGACTTGCATGAAATATTGGCATGATGACTTCATAATTTTCTTGTCTCATGGCTCTATTATCTGGTTTCATGCTTTGGATGATGGTTCTTTGATCTTTGTGTTGTGTTCTCTTCCTAAATGATTTGCTTGTTCTTAATGGTTCATAAGAAACCTTTCATGATAGTGAGTTCAGTGATAAGTGCTCATTACACTTTGATGAGGTAAATGATAGTCAGTTCAGTGATAAGTGCTCATTACACTTTGATGAGGTAAATGATAGTGAGTTCAGTGATAAGTGCTCATTACACTTTGATGAGGTAAAGGTGTATTTGAATTCTGCAAGTTCTTGTTTTGTGACAGTGTGGTAATTGCATGTAAAGGATAATACTCAATGTATTATGTTTGATAGTATTCCTTCATGATTACTACCAATTCTCTCCATACTTGGTTTGGTAGTTTGGCAAAGAGGGATAATATGGCCTTATAACCTGTGAAAATTGTCAATGATTTGATGTATGACATGATATGCCTGTTTAGTGCTTTGACAGTGCTAGTGTTTTGGGATCTTGAATAGTAGTATGAATAATCCTTGACATAGTTCTCTCAGTCAATGGTGATAGTATCTTCACAGAGATTCTCTTTGCATATCTTCATCCACTGTTTAAGTGAATAGTTGTAATGGTATTTTGAAAGCATCTTCTAGTAGGGGTATGTTAACAATCTTGACTGAATTACCAGTGATTTGCATTGATTTTGAGTTGACAGTGCAATAATAGTTTTGAAATTTTGAAGTGACAGTTTTATAGGATAGTCACAGTGGTCTTAAAGGTTCAAAATGGTTGTCTTTGTCTTCTTGCATATCTTTGTCATCGTGCACATACATAGTGGCAAGTGAAGTATTCAGTTACATAATAGTATAGTGCCAACAAATGTTTCTTTATTAGTTTGTCTCCACAGGGAGAGAAATAAGAATAGGTGCTTGACTCCAGTATTGCCAGTGGTGTGATGATTATACAATGTTACTTCTCTCAAAGGTTTCAATTATAGCTTACAAAGGTTCCTTTCATCCTCTTACAAAAAAATTTTGGTACATTGTTGGTCATGAAAAGGTTGAATAATGTCTTCATCAACCCCTTATCCAAGTGACTTTGGATACTCCACGGTGCTTTAAAATTCCTTGATTTTTCAGTGACCTTTATTATTTGATTGGAATAGTACTCATAATGACAGTGACTCTACTTCAATTTTCATGCTATATTGTTCAAGCTCTTTTATCCTTGTCAAAGTTCAACATACATTGTTAACAGATTATTGGTGTTCATCATGTTTGGTTTGATAACAACGACATTTGTATGTGTGGTGTATCTCAAGTGCAACGATGTAAATGTAATGGCTATTTGGATAGAGGGTTGGCATCTCTTAGTCACAATTCCATCTTTGGATGTGGTTCACATTTTTTCCTTGATAGAGTGATAGTGATCTTGAGGAAATATGATAATTTTTGCTTGATATCAAGTCCAGATAGTACACATCATTGTTTGTGAATAGTTCTCACAGTTCTTTGATAGTAGTTCTAATTTTTTATATGACAGTGGATTCTACACTTTATCTATCACATTTGTTTGATTCCTTGATAGTGGTTCCATGAGGGTTTTTTCATTCAAGAGATATTGGTTACATTGCTTGATGCTTGACAATGGTCATTGGTTATAACTAATGCATTGACATTGGTTTGTCAATGTTGAGTATCTAATGCTTCAACATGTATATCAATGGTTCAACAGTAGCTTAACAATGGATCTCCGGTATTGATTGATAGTGGATAGTGATTTGTTACATTGGAAATACTTTATGTGGTGCAATGGACCTTTGGTTCTTTGTTTTGATGATTTTGACAATGATAGTCTAGCTGTTTGGACATTTGGTTTTTGCTTTGAGGGCATGTTGTCTCCTTTGTGAGTAGTGCTAGTGCAGTTAGATGTTTTTTTCTTACTTGGTGGTGATATTGGTTCTATTGTGTTATGATTCTTGGTTAATACTCTGCCTAGTAGGACACTGTATTTTGCACTGCTAATATATTTACTGCCTCTTTCATATAACATTGCTATTGGTGTGGTGGCAGTGACTTCAAAGACAAATACAAATGTTCTGAAAGATAAAGACAATAATTAGTTTCTTCCCACCTCTTACTTCATGCATAGTGATAATTGGTGTTTGGATTATGATAGTAGTATGTATATCTAAACAATGATAGTGGTCTACATGGTTTCTTATTATCTTTTCCAAGTTCTTTGATGAAAACTTAACGGTGATTATGCTTCTTTGCTAGTGGTCTTGTCCTTGCTAATGAGTGACAGTGTTTGGAATGTGTAATGACAGTGCAGATTTGCAAAAGGAGTTTAAACACATAATTTTGGACTTGTTTGAAGACCATTCGCTTTCTTGGATAGTGATTACTAGACAGTCTTTGCTTGAATAGTGGATATTTATGAGTTGACGTCTCAACCCAGGTTTGACAATGTGATAGTTTTTGATAGTGGTTTAAGTGCCATGTTCCATGCTGAACAATGGTTGGAACAGTGAACTGAAGTTCAATTTTGGTTGGAACAGTAAATATGGTGAAGTTTGGTTTCTTTACCTTCTTTACCTTCTTCTTTCCATGCTCAATGGTTCTTGGTCATACAATGTTTTCTTGTGAATGATGATGTAATATTGAACACTGTTTCCTTGATTGGATTGAGATGTGTTGGATTCAGTTGCTTTTGATGTAGTGCTCAAAGAGAACTGATAATGCTGTTGGCATAGTGTGATAACCCTATGCATGATACCAGTATTGATATGTTTTTGCATGGAGCTTCTTTGCAGGGGGAGTTTTGCAGGTGATTATTCTCTTGGTATCCATCATGATAGTCAAATTTAGATAGTGTGTCGATTTTTCATTTGATGTCAAAGGGGGAGAGATTTGAAGGGGAAAGAGAACTTTTTTGAATGGAGCAAATTTCTGATTGGTTTGACATCAATGCCAAAGGGGGAGTTTTTTGGCATTGATGTCAAAGGTCATGGAGGCAAGACAAAGGTTTTATGTGGTTCACGTTGATGAATGTTGTTGGTGCAAAGACAAGTTTCAATTTATGTTTCTCTTGTCAAAGAGTTTTTGATTGTCCACATTTGGCTTTGATGTTGATTCCTTTCTTCATGCAGTTGATTTCTTCATGTTTTTGATGTCTTCATGATATAGCATTTTTGCAAAGACAACTCATTCTGATGTTGCAAAGACAACTTGTTTTGATGTTCCTGATATTGTAAACTGTCATGATGCCTTGTTCAATGAAAGGTGCAAAGAATAATGTTAAAGATATGGTGTTGATTTCATGGTGTAGATGCCAAGGTTATGGTTATCAAAGGATTATTGCTTCATGTCTAAGGTTTGACTCAAGCATACTTTATGTTTCAAAGACTTATTTCTAAAAACCCTAAAGATCTAGGGTTTTGGATTCTTGGAGATCTCCAATGTTAGTTCCTTCTTACTCTACGGTTTGGAGATGATTGGTTATTAAGAAGTTGAACATTGCTCAAGTAAAAAACTAAATTAAATATGCCTATTCTATTGAATAGACACCAAAAAGGTTATCGGCCTAGGAAATGTCTTATTCTTATTACATTACTTTTAATATTTGAAGGATTTATTTTTGAAGTAGTATCTCGCGGGTATCCTTGATAAAATGATCTAATTCATAGTTTTGAATGGAATTTACCTCAAGCAAGGGAGTACAATGTTTATTATGATCAGTTCTATATTTTGAGAAACCGTCTTCTTTCAAGAACTTGTCTTCATTCAATGGTTTTTTTAATCTTTGAAACTAATTCCATATGTTTTTTGGTAATGAATAGTGGGTATGAAGAAAATGAGGATTGATTAAGCGGAGAATATATGCTGGTGTGTTGAGCACTACAAGAATGTTGTGAATTATGCTTTCTATTTTGTCACACACAGGGTTTGTGAATAAACAAAATGGAGAAGAGGTTTAATGCATTTTGAGTAGGTTTCCGATTCATTGTTTGACAGTGCATGAGCTGAGATGAATGTTGTGAATAAGGAGAAATACATTTTATAGTATTCATTGTGTTACAGGTGTAGAAGTAAAGGTTCTTGAGTTTTAGTGCAAAAGTAAGGGTTCTTGAGTTTCAAATCCAAATGAAAATTTCAAAAAATGAAATTCATTGATACAGAGCGATTCTATACTTTTTTATCTTTTTGAATTCTTCAGTTCTTTAGTAAATGTTGTAAATTTACTATCAAGGGTACACAAGAGTTTATGAGTCAAGGTGTTGAAGGTTTTTGTTGTTGGTGCATACTGTAATAGGGTAACCCCCTGGAATTGTATCTCTTCTTTAATTTGGAGATTGGTCAATAAGAACATGAAGAGTAGCAAGTGAGGCATGAAGAGTAGCCAGTGAGGCATAAATTGTAACCAGTGAGGTTTTTGACCAGTGAGGCTAAATAGGATTTATCTTTCAGAGTGGTTTTTAACCCTTTTTGGGTTTTCCATTCAAATGCTTGTGTTATGTCTCATCTTGGTGGTTTACCATATTGAGTTTGAAAGATTATCTCTGTTCAAGTTTCATGATTTGATATATCTATCTGTTTAAAATGGCTTCAATGAATTCCTTTATTTAATGAAGTGAATGAATTAATAAAGTTTGATTTTTTATTGAACTGCTGATTCACCCCCCTCTTAGTGGTTCTATACTGCAATAGGAACAACTGACATGGGGATAATTTTATCTTTTTGGTTTAGTTGTTTTTTATAGGTATGACTAAGATGGCCAAACATCCCACAAAGCTGACAAAAATGCCAGCCTTCTCATATTCAATAAGCTAAGTGTGAACCACAATTTTTTATTTCAAGGTTATAAAGGATAGAAGAACTTTATTAAGAACAACATTGGCATAGATTTTTACAAAATCAAGCCTCGAATTTTTGACTATAACCTTATCAATTGCTAAGAGGCTACCAAAAGAGTTGGCAATACTTTGGGAGAGTTTTTGGTTCCAAAATTCAAGAAGGAGATTAGGAAGTCGAACCCAAGTGGGAGCAGCTGAATCGAGATCAGCAAAAGGGTCCATACTAGGTTTCCATTTGCATAGAGAAAGGCAAGTTTTAAATTTTTTGTCAAAAGCCCACAGACCACTAATAAGAACCTTAATCATATCTTCCTAGTTAAAGAAACTGAATAAAATAGTCTATTTGACATAGCACTAACATTTATCTCACCTTTCAATGACCAATTAAAATTAATCAATTTACGTACTTGGTCAAAATGATAAGAACTTTCAAGCTACTAGGGACAATGAAGGCTGGCAATGGACTCATGAATTATTCCATCTAGAACATCCACCTCTAGATCGTCCACTACACAACATGCTTTTAAAGCATCACGGGATAAAAGATTTTTTTGAAAAGGGGCCCTCCTCGACCAATTTGTCTACATATGAATTCAGATTCTCCTCTAGAAAAAGGGCGTCAGCTCTAACAAGGGGTGACCAACAATCCGTTCCACCATCCAGAGATATAGCACTTCAGACTTTAGTCACCAAGGAAACAACAACATAGGAAGGATCGCCAGCGAAGGCAGCTGACACCCAAACAAAGACTTACAAGCAATGTTTACAGAGAAAGTTTCAAATCGTGAGTAACCAAATTATAGCAATAAAACAATCCACATAAAGTAGCAGTCAAACCAGTATAGAATCATATAGATTTGCTAATCCACATAAACTAGCAGTCAAACCAGTATAGAATCATATAGATTTGCTGTTACTGAACAAATTTTGACTATTCCAAGAAGTTTTAATCGACAACTACTGCTTTGAAATGTTCTATGATGGCTGGTTGCCTAAACTGCAGATGACTGGAGAGCTTCTCCGAAAAAACATCTAAAAATAAAGTGTCCATTTTGCTTATAACCATTAAAGGAAGTTGTAATGTGTAATTACAGTGTTCCGGATTGCAAGAGGAACTGTTATAGAAGATTACTCATTCCTCCTGATATGGTGCATTCGCGGAAGTGAAGAATAATGAAGATCCTTTTTTTTCTGGATTGCTTTGTCATCGAAGTGGAAATACACAGAGGCGGGCATGTATAAAATGCACAATGATTTCCCACTCACATACATCAGCCGTTTGCTTCGAGACAAATATAGAACGACTTATAAAATGGGCGTGAAATTCATGGGGTTTGTGGCGTTGCTTTTGATTATAATAGCGGCAGCAGAAGCTCAATCTTCACCTCCAACCTGTACAAACAAATGTCAAGGTTGCAATCCATGTACGGCAGTGATAGTTACTGTTCCACCTGCTATGCCACAAAAGCACAAGTTAGGTACTGTTATGCCACAATCAGAGTCTAAACCTCAGAAATGGATGTGCAGCTGTGGTGGCAAACTCTACAAGCCATAGGATACTTAAAGCTTCTCATAGTCTTGTGGTACGATATTAGAGCTCATATAAAACAATAAATCGTCTTGCTGGGCTATCATTCTACATCATACAATTGTATGAATAATAAATTGTTTTTATGTTATTATCAGATAGTATTCTAATATTTTGTATTTGTATTTAATGTTAAACATATAGCTAGTCAAAAGAGAAAAGTATTTGATTGGATATATGTTTTTTAAATTTATGTTTAGAAATTAATTGTGGATATTTTAATAAAGAAGCTTTAAAAGATATAAATATTGCAGTCAAATGTTTATTTAATATTGTTAAATTTAATATTTATTAAAAAAATTCATTGATGTTAAATTAGTTGTGATAAAATTATTTGTGATATGTTTGGGCCAACATATGACACATAATAATTGTGTTTTCAGCTATTCATAGTTATTCCTTTAGCTTGACTTTATTAGAAGAGAAGGGTCTAATTTTGGACCTAAATATTTTTATAAATAAGAATGAGCTAGGCTCTCTCATATCATCACATTGGAAACTCTATGCTTAATATATAATTTTGGAGGTTTCCTCTTCAAAGTGGCTTTCTTAGATACTCAATAGTCTACTCCATGTTCCATTGTATAGTGTTTTGTTTACAAGGCTAGTTAGATACTATATTAAAATCATCAGAAGTTGTACTAAGGATTTGATTTGGGATAAAATATATTATCTCCTCATATCTTCCCAACCATTGTGAATACTACTACAATTTTTTATGGAAGTTGACTGTTTTGTTTGAAAAGCTATATTTCAATTTTTGGCTTCTTGTGATCCATTTTGAGTGAGTTATTATGATTTTGGTGGTTTTCATATATCAACAAGGCATGCTAAATTTTTTAAAAATCATTTCTATTATTTTTTATATTTTCAAAAGATCTAAAATAGCCATTGAAAGTTAGTTCTTTGAGGTTTTAGATTTAAGCCAAACCTTAATATGCAATTATTTCATCAAGTGAAAATATACAATTAATGATGAATCAACATTAGATTCTAGATTTGGTGGGACTTTAGACATACTTTTCTCTTCATTGGAAGATAGGTGTGTATGGACTATTTATTTTATTCCTAGTGACACTATAATTAAGCATATTTATAATATGAATTGGGATTTTCTTATAATTTTTTTTTATTTTATTTATCTTTGTAGATTATAATTTATTGATTATATTATTCACTTGTTATCATGGTAGGATGTTATTTATTATTATGTTAAAATTATAAAAGAATTATTTGAAATATTATTATTATATACCTGTTGAATATTCAAGATATTGAGAGGGGGGATGAATCAGTATCTTATTTATTTTATTGAACAAAGACCATCAATTACTTTAATGCATAAAATAGAGAAGAGCAAGAACAAAGCATGGATAAGCAGAGAAACACCTGTAGAGTACATAGCTAAATTATGTCAATGATAAATTTACATGAGGAATGAGCAATGGTCAATTTAGAGTACACGGCAGAGTAAATGGCTGAGTTAATGGTCCTCGAAAGCCTCAAAATCATGGCATACGTTCTTTATAGGCTCCTAGGCTCAATTGGAAAGATGGGTCAGTATCATGCAAGGGCAAGAACGCCACTGATTAGGCATCAATTTGCAAGACCTAGTTGGAAGCCTTTCAGTTTGGGAAAGGATTTGGATAAACACAGGCAACCAATTTTTGATTTATGCAAAGAAGAGTTTGTTTCACCAAGGCCTAACCCTTTGGGTTAAAGGGTTGTGAAAACTGAGGGAGGTCCCTTCAATCCAAAGGCAAAAGCTGTTTCTGATAATCGAAAGGGACTTCAACAAGTTTCATTGCAGATGTACCAAAATGAAGATTGCATGGATATTCTCAAAGCATTTCTTCATAAGCAAAAGGTGTTGTCTCATCCAAGATAGAAATCTAAGGCATTGATTGAGCATGCATTGTATGGTTGGGAAAGATGAAGCAAAGGAGGTAAAAATGGTTTTTAGAATCAAGAATTTAAATATGTTGAGGATGAGGGTTTCTTTAATAATGGAGGAGGAGAAAGTTTTCAGAAGGTAGCATTTTCAAAGGAAAAGGGGCAGAAATATCACGGGAGGCGAAGAGGAGGAAAAAGATCGAAAGGCAAAAAAAAAGTCAAGAAAAAATTGTTCAAGAAAGTATGGAAAAGAAAAGAGGTGCAAAAAGGAGCTCAAGATAATCAGAATGCTAAATCACGGATTGAGGATTCCAAGATTGTGACCAGTGAGTTCTCATCACAACAACAAGGAGTTGTTAAGATTAATTTTCCTGAACATATGTTGCAGCCACAAATTGAAGATCTCAGAGACAAAGGACTTGTACGTAAGTTTTGGAATCTTACATTGGATTTAGAAAACTTAAATAATTTAATATTGGATGACTCAGAAGGGTCTTTAAAGTTTTCTATTTAGATCAAAGTAAAGGTATTTTTGCTGTTATGTTTTCAAGTAAAGCTTGTAAGGAAGTGGTTTTTAAAACCAAATCATGGTCATTTCAAGGCTCAAGTTTATATATGCAATGTTGGACCCCAAATTTTAAATCTGAGGATTTGGTTACATGCTTTATTCCTTTTTGGATTCAAATGCATGCTTTACCTTTGGAATACAGAGAATTAAATTTGCTAGAAATCATGGCAAATCAAATAAGCATTTTCCTTAAACATAATTTTCTTTTCTTTAATAATCCATCAAAGCCAATAAGGATGAGTACATTGATTGATACAACTAAGAGGTTTCCAAAGTATATAGAGATAACATCAAAGTTTGGAAATTGGCAACAAGAGTTGTTGTTTGAAACTCCTAAAAATGCATGTGTTCAATGTCATACATGTTAAGGCATTCAAAGTTAGAATGTATGAAGCAAAACAAAGTGCTAAATCAAGACTCGATTAACTGTAATAAGGAGCCTGAAAGGGTTTTGAGTCAGAATGTGTTAGCATCTAACCGTTGTAAAGAAATAGTAAGAAAGTGGATCAGTAAGAAAATTCATTCAAAACCTCACTAGCTAGTAATTCATGATCAGTTTAGGGGACAAAAGCATTGTGTGTTCAAAGATGTGCAAGTAAAACATTATTTGTTATCCAAAGATCTAGCCAAGTATTTAGAGGTCTTGGGCAAGAAACAAATTAATAGCATTATGAACTTATATTCCCCATCTCTAGAGTTTTCTGAAAATCAGTTGAATAATATAGTTAGGAAGTTGATGTTTCAAGATTCAGGAAAATTAATCACGGATGGGAAACAATAAAATCAAGAATTTCTTCTGATTCATTCAAAATATTTGTCAGTTGGTTCAACATGGTTGAGATTGCAATGTTTTTCAATGAAGAATGAGAAAGTTTTTGATGCAGAATTGGAATTTCTGTCAGAGAAGGTCCTTTTGTCAGTAGGATCAATTATAATTGATGATATAGTAGAGGAAATAGCAGAAGAAGGTATATTTGGGGATTAAAATTTTATTGAAAGACACGAGGTCTATAAAAGGAATGGTTCAGAAATCTCATTTCAAGATATGTAGTCTAATCCTATCTCAAAAGTACATGTGCTAGCTAGTGAAAAGGATGTTGTAGATTTTGATTATTCACAAGCTTTATCTATAGCTCATACTCCATTTCAACTTGTAGTAAAGAAGTCTCTAGGAAAGAGAGGCTGAAAATCAAAGTTGGTAAAGCTATAGGAGGAAATAGAAACAAGTTTACAAAGCACTCTTTCTGACTCGATATCAGAAATACTTCCTAAATGCCAGATTTTAGCTCATTCATTAACACTAATGCTCCAAGGGATGTCGTTCCAGTTAAGGGTAATTTTACATGGACTACAAAATGAAAGGGTTCCTTCAGATTGCAGTGAGGCTGGACATATATCTTATTTATTCTAATTGGATTAGCTTGCATCACAATTTTGTGTTCGAGATAATGCCTTATGCAGATTCTAATCACTATGCAATTTCTCTCACCATTTCAAAAGTTTCATCTCCAAAATTCAAATCCTCTTTTAAATTTGAAAGTATGTGGCTTAGATACCCAAATTTCTAGGAATTGGTTCACCAATGGTGGATGGCTGCACCTTATGAACATGGCATAATGATGTTTCAGTTGAGCAAAAGGTTAGTACATCTTAAGCAACAACTTTTGAAATGGAATAAAGAGGTTTTCAAGAATGTCTTTCATAAAAAAGAGGTTACATGGAAGAAACTGGAGGAATTTCATGACCAAATTATTCAGCATGGTCTGGATGAGGTTTTGTATGATAAGCAAAAGAAATTACAAAGTGATTGGGAAGAATTAAGTGCACGAGAAGAAATGTACTAGAGGAAAAATCAAGAGAATTGTGGTTGGGGGAGGGTGATCGTAACACCAAGTATTTTCATGCTTCTAATTAGATCAAAAGGGTTGCCAAAGCTATTCAGTCTATTTAGGAGATATCTACGGGTAATTGGCTCATGAAGGAAGAAGATACAAGTAGAGAATGTGAGGTTTTTTTCCGATCTTTTGACTCCACCATGAGACAGAGAGGAGAAAAATGATAGTGATGAAGCTGGATTTTTGGAAACAATACCAAAGCTTGTCCTTGAAAGAGATAATGAATCTTTAATGAGACCTTTTTCTTTAGAAGAGGTTAAAAATGTAGTTTTCTCTTTGGCACCGGATAAATCACCTGGCCCAAATGGTTTTACTGCTCTTTTCTTCCAAAAATGCTACCTAGGACATTTTGTGCTTTGATTTGTTATGGGCTCTTAAAGAATCAAGATGAACGGGTACATTACTAAAACAATTCTATGTAACAAATATAGTGATTTTTCCAAAAGTGAAGGATCTGAAAATATTTGCAAAATTCAGAGCTATATCCCTGTGTAATACAATATACAAGATCTTTACTAAAGAAATTTATTTAAGACTACAACCTATTATACCAAGGATTGTTTCCCAAGAACAAGGGGTTTTTGTGCCAGGGAGAGAGACTACTGAGGGAGCTATAGTAGCCCATGAAAATTTGTATTCAATTAATACAACTAAAGCTCTATCATTGTCAAATTGGACATGATAAAAGCATATGACAAAGTTAATTGGAATTTCTTGAAAAAAGTACTTGCAAAATTTGGATTTAGTGTAAAATGGCGCAGATGGATAATTACATATCTATCAGGTACAAAATTCTCAGTTCTGTTGAATGGTTCTCCTATTGGTTTTTTCAGTGCATCACAAGGTGTTAGACAAGGGGATCCACTTTCAAATATAAATAAAAATTAAAAAATTAAAAAAATAAAATAAAATAAAAAACTTTTTTTTAATTTTTTTTTTTGTTTTGCCTTAGAAGCTTCCAACAAGGAATACAAGAAACTTTATAGTCAAAATTTGTTGAATCGACTTCTTGAATGCAACGGTGAGGCTCTTTTCGTGTCAAAATACACCTAAAAATCACCCACCTCCAAAATTTGTAGAAAAGCAAAGGAGATCCGAGATCTGAAGCATGTAATCCTTGTTGAAGAAAAACCCTCATAAATCAAGAAGGGGTTTGCTGAATCCTCACTCTGATACCATGTTAGAATTGTGAAAAACACGAGCGAAAGGATCAAAGAATGAACAATGACAACTTCCTTGGAAGAGAGCTGCAAACAATAATATGCAATATCCTCAACAAGAGAAAACTACAAAATGAACCTCAAGAGCCTTCAAGGAGATCAAGAGTCCTCAAAAGGTTATCAAAGTTTATGATAATACAATGAGCTAAGTCACCAAATTAGGTATGGGTACTTGGGTACGGGTATGTGTATGATACATAGGTACAACAATGTTTTTTTTGGGGTGGGTACGTTTGGGTACATCTGTACATAAAACATATAAAAATCATAGATATAGACATATTTGCAGCCTAAAAAGTAAAAGAAGGAATTATATTTAGAATACCACATATCATGCATATGCTAAACAGAACTTAGAACTACCATAAATATAACAAATCTGAAATAAAATTATACTAAATTAATTTGATATCAAGTTTTCAAAACTTGAATGTTACAATAGGTATATAATTATATTGAATTCATTGTTCATTGGTTCAACATTTAAAACAAAATAATACAATTAACGGTAGGCATCATATGGGTCATCAAAAAGATTAAGATCGACATCATCATTGACATTAGATGTAGGTAAATTAGTAGAACCACATGCTGCCACACTAGCACTTGCACTGGAAGCACGTTGGGTATCCGACTCCACAAAAAATAAAGATTGTGTGGCAGCTAAAAAATCCAAAACAATTCACTATGGATCTACATCCCACAACCTCGTGCCTCCTTCCTTATACTCATTCTTTTTATGACTAAGAAGGTGCAAGTTGGAATGCACATAAACAAGCTCTTATGCCTTACTTGTTGCCAATCAGTTGTGTTTCACTGAGTGGATAAAGGAGTATCTACTCCAATTTCGCTCAGTTGAAGAGGAAGTAGCAACCTATTGAAAAAAAGTGAGAGGAACTTATAATTATAAAATTATAAATCAAACATTAAATTTGAAGTTAACCATTTTATTAAACAATATAAATTTAGAGAGTGCAATAAAAACTAAGTTACAACCTACTTGTGATAAAACTTTGATCGCAAGAGTTTGGAGATGTGGTGTTGTAAAGTCATTGATATACCACCAAGAATGAGCATCCATCCTATACTTGTCACATGAAGCAACAATACTTTGATTTTCGCCAACTACAAAATCAATAAACTCATCTCTAACTAAATACTCCATTTCTTGATCAAGGAAGAGTCTACTAAGTGCTTTCCTACACCCCACACCAACTTCTAAATCTGAATATGGTTGCACTCTTGATGGCAGAGCAAGAATCTCATCACTATAAAATTTGGGAGTCAATGCAAATGCAAGAAGATGTAGTGGGGTGGTCATTTTGTTCCACCACTCAACATAAATTTTTTGCACCTCTTTGAAGAAAGTTTCTTCAGGATCTTTCTCTTTTTACGTTGATGACGATTTTTATTTGCTCGATCATTGAATCAATGCCATCATATACCTGTCCCAAACATGGCTTATCCATGTCAATAAAATGGATCATACTCATGATGGGCTCAGTGAATCTAGGAAGATATTCTGCTCATTCTCACCAAGTGTCATCTAGGATCATCTGTTTTACATTTGTTCCCTTTCAATATTGGATTGCCTCCATAAGGACCAACTTTGACTGATAACCATGCTAGAAAGTGCCTCCTGCACCTTCACAAGTCGCCTTAAGACAATCATGTTCGATGCAAATTAGTTTCGACAACCTATTCAAAAATTAAATTTAAATTTAAAATATAAAGAAGACATGCTTGATTTCAAAAAATAAATTAGTAATTACTAAAGTGAAATGTAAAATTTAAAATTTGAAGTGTTTCAATTACCTTCAACAATTCCAATGCTAAAAATGATCTAAAAATGGCCTGTGACATTTGATGGTTTGTGATGAACATTTGGATCTCAGCTTCAACATACATTTGTTTAATCCAATTTATTTTCACCTAACTTTTGTAGCATGAGGTTGAGAGAGAACAATGTGCAAGGTGTCCAAAATATGTGCTCAAATCATGTCTCAATCGACATACCTGCAACTCTACAATTCTTCGCGTTGTTTATTATTACTTGAACATTTTTCAAAACCCACATCCTGAATGCACTATATAAGGATGTTAGCAATAAATTGTGCATCCTTCACTTGTCCTTCACAATCCACAACTTTCAAAATCATTGCCCCTTTAGGGTACATTACAATCACATTGATTAGTGGCCAGTTTTTGACACCCTTCCATCCATCAAAAATAATTGACACCCCTATTTTTTTCCATGAATTTCTAATGGGAGCCAATGCATGGTTTATGCCTTTTACCTCCTTTGCTAGTAAGGTGGTACACACCTTCTCATAACTTGGCCCTGTGTACCCTTGTGGACAGTCACTTGCCTTTTTCAACATATCCTGCCAATATGGTGATTCTACAACATTAAATGCCAAACTGTTTGCATATAGACATCTTGCAACGACTTGATCTGCAAGCTCTCTAGCTTCAAGCTTAAATGCTCTTTCTAATGGCCCCTTGCTTCTCTTCACACCAACATGATCTTCTTCACTTCTATCCAAAAATGGGTGGCTCTCTACTACAACATCAAGAAAGTCACTATGAAAATAAGTTAGGGATTTTTGCTTTGACCATTCCGAAATCGCAAAAAAGTTTTGGGAAACTGATTTAGAATCAGATTGAAAATGCCATGTCATGAATAAAACGGCAGGTTTTGAGAAAATTTCATGTAAATTTGTGGAAACGGTTTTTTTTTTTTTAAAACAGAACCCTGGCCGAATCCACAAGGTTTCCAAGTCGTATTTGTTTTGGTATGTTCTCTTGCCTGGAATCGGCAAGTTAAATGGTCGATAATTTAAATAATGAGGATAGAGTGCTATATAAGAACAATCATAAATGATAAAAAGATCAGATCATGATAAGTGTCAACATTTCATGCAACGAGAAATGAAGATTTAATAATAGTTTTTTAGTTAACATAAAAAAACACTCCTAATTTTAATTTAAATGCACGAGAATATATTAGATTAATAATTAATTAATTATTAATTAATGTATGATTACTCTAATAATTATCTCAGCATTGTAGAACCTATATATAATTTTTTGACAGGTCTCGAATTAGATGATTTGGCTCTACAAACTCGTTTAAAAATTCTTCATCCTTCCTGGAAATATATCTTCATGTTTAAGCACATCATCCACAGTCATTTCTATATATACATCATGTTTATTTATTGTTTTCTGCTTCAAAACTGGCAAGACACGGGAACTTCACAAGATCAGGTTCTCTTCAGATTCTCAAGAGTGACTTTTTAAAAACTTTGATGATGCCACCCTGACTGCATCAAAATTCCCTGACTGCATCCAGTTTCTTGTTAACCGACGTTAGTCTGCTTGATATTTACCCTTTTCTGCCTTTTAATGGCCGTGTGTGAGATTTCTTTCCCCAAGCAGACTCCATTGCAGACACGTACTCAAAGTTTACAAATATATATACACAATCCATTCGAACAAATATTTGTCTATTCTCACCTGTGGCAATTTCTCCACAAAAGCACTTTATTTGCTAAACCTGCAAAATCAATGACAAATTTCATCGTAGCCAAACCAACATTTTAATTTTCAACATGGAAGGTTTTATTTAATCTTCTATTTGTGACAGTGCCTGCAATTGGGGAGTCCGTCAATGTTTTTTGAGACAATGCTATTGAAGCTTATGGAATGAAAATGCAGACTGCTTCAGTACATTTGAAAAAAAAATGCAGAGATTTTGAATGCTTTTTCATTAATTATGGAGTATTAGAGATAGAAAGGGATGAAGTGGCTTGGGAGGAATGACAAGAAGCTGTCAATCCATATCCCTCACATCCACTATCATTTGCTTTTATGGCAGTGGAAGCAAATAATTAATGATCAATGATCATCGAGTGCTGCTTGGCGCTATTGATGAGGCAGCATAGGCATGAATGCCCCTGCCGTCCAATGATAATTGCAATTCTTTTTCAATTCTATTTGAATGGGCCTACAAAATTAGTTGCTCAATCAATCTAATTGTGTAGATTTGTAGAAAATACTGTCTTAATGATAAATAGAAAAACCTTCAAACAGAATCAGAGCATCTATTATTTTTGTTTACTTTATTGCTTCTCTCAAAAATACTGTAAGAAACTGGTTATTACTTTTGTAAACACATGTGAAGGAGAGGACCTAGTAGATGAGCGGACTCCAATAGCCACTATGGCTTTGCACAGTAATGAGCTTTGTTTTGACTTTTATCCATTATTTGTAAAGCACCAGTAGCAGTTATGTTTGTACCTAAAAATTGGACCGAACATATCCATTTTCACAAGTTACATCAAAGAAACAATCAATCCTATGGTAACATGTAAGATGATTGGTAATACATGCTTTGATGCCCATATTTCAGTCCAATTATTTTTGGGGTGTTTGTAGATAATTCAGTGAAGATGTAGCTGATGTGGCTACATCAGTGATACCTAGAACCCTGAACAATAGCTTGAAGCTCTTTACTCACCTATATAGGTGTGCTGAAATTTTCAAAGAAACCCGACTTACCGTCTAGGAGCCTGAGGGGTTTGAAGCTAGTAGGCACAGCTGGTGGGTCCTCTCTTGTGACTCATTTCTTTTTTTTCTTTCTCTAACTTGTTTCTACTATTCATTGAGAAGTTAATAAATGCATCTTTCGATTGATTTATTGAGTACCCCAAAGTATGATCTTTATATTTTTGGGCAAGTCATACTATGAAATTGTTGAATGTATGGTCTGAAGGCACATTTAGAATCCTGGATATTATTTTGTTGAAGATCATATATTCCATTTAGTATAAATTTAGAGGTGATATTATCTGCACTCTTTCAGCAAAATTTACTTATGTGGAATTATCATTTTCACTATGTTTCCTGTGGTTCTTTATAGGTCGTGATAATATTTACTTTATATTTCTTCAATCTTTTCAACATTTGATATATACATAATGATTAAATTGGGAAATATAGTTTTTATCTCCTTCTTTATAACTTCTTATCATAATTATGCAACCATGTTTTTGACTCCATATATTTTATAGGCTCTTTAGAGTCCTTGTTTATCATTTCCCGCCTTAGAAAGATTGCTTCATGTAAAACATCACTTTAGGTTACCTTAAGATATTAAGAGATTTATATGGAAATGCTTTCTTTCTTTGTTTTCTTTTTCACCTTTCTTTCATGTATTCGGCTGAATGCTTATAGTTGCTTACTTTTCATTATTGTGTTGTACACTTTTTCTAAAGTGTAAGTGATGGTTATGGTCATGTATTTGAACTGTGACATGACCCAAACATGCTTAGTAGATTCTTTGGAGTCCTTATTACTATTTCTTTGAATACTTTTCTATAGAATAATTGTTATGCTCAGTAAATTCTTTGGAGTCCAGAATAATTGTTATTCTCCATTTTCCCTTCAATATTTTAAAGAAATACGCCTGTTAAAGGACTTGTCTTTCTCATATATCTTGGCATCATTTTGTAAATTTGACACTCTTTTTTCCTGAAATTTTGTATCCAAGCTACATGGAGGACGGATATCAGTCCAGAAGAAGTGGAAAGAAAGATACGTGCTGCAGCACCCGGACAACTTAGAGTTGTGAGTGTCTCTGAGGTGAGAACATCTGCTTTGCTAGATGCTAGTTATTAGGGCCTAGGCAAGTTTTCATATGTTTTTGCAGATGGTTCACAAGGACAAATCCTGCTGATCATATGATAATGTTTTGAATTAGTGCTTACAGCTTGTTGATTGGCTATATTGGCTCCTGATATGGGCTTCCAACTCAAATACAGAATAAACACCTTTTGTATTTTACCTTTTGTATTTTTGGTATGTTTTCCAAGATTGATTGGCTGTATGTGATCATAGTCACTAAAAATAACACCTAATTTAGCCAGAATATTGTAGGTCTCACGTGAATTCCACCCTAATTTCTCAGCCAAATGGAGGCGTTATCTGTATGTGTTGCCTCTTAAGGATGGGGAAGGAGATAAAACATTTCGGAATGATGTTAATCTTGGGGATCGTAGCGAGGACAACTTCTTGGCATATAGAAGTGATGATCAGAGGATGGATACAGAAGGTATAAATATGGGGTTACCAAATGTCAGTGATAGAAAACTTCAGGCTTTTATCAAGCCCTGTAACTTCAATGTTGATACTGTCAATCAGCTTTTGCAACAGCTAGAAGGCAAATCCTTATCTTATGCTATATTTGCACGTGACACTCAAGCATCAAGAAGCAGGTATCCATTACAAATTTTGCTTCTTTTAATTTCATGACTTGAGTTATATTGAATGATATTGTAGGTTTTTGATTCTGAATGTCAAATTATATGCTTCTAGAGGTCCGGCAACAGATTGCTTTATGTATCATGCTCGGGCTGCAACTGCTACTTTGCCTCCATTGGAACAGGTTTGATTTTGGAACAATCTTAAAGTTGATTTTCCATTTCACAATGTGCTTTGAGTGCCTTAAAGTTTGTCTTCTGGTGAAAATAAGAAGTGAATATCGAATCAATTAATCCCACCCGTTGAAAAATAATACTGACATCCATGATTGATGGATTCCATTTGTGTGTTTCTAGGATAAATCAAGGAGAGGAAGGAATGTCATGTGTGTAGAACTGGTTGCCAATAGATTTTTGCGTAAGGTATCTCAAATGTCAAAATATAGTATATTGTAGCTTTAAATAAATTTGTATTTTATTTGGTGTATCATGAAGTCATGGTTCAAGAGCTTGAAAATTGCGTTGAATGAATGTGATTTTGCAGATTGTTCGGGTTCTTGTTGCAACTGCTGTGAGAGAGGCAGCTGCTGGTGCAGCCCCTAATATTCTTTTGAAACTCATGGAAGCAACATGTAGAAGGGCCTCTGCCCCTCCTGCTCCTCCTGCTGGGCTGTGCCTAGTGGATGTTGGTTATGAAGATATAAATATGGAAAATTTCCTCATTAAATAGTAAAGTATTTTGGCAAATATAACAAAACAAATACTTTTTTTTTTCTTCTTGAGACGAGACTCCTTTCTAAAATATTTTCACATTAATCAACCTTGTATATCATAAGAAAATTAGCTCCCAGTAATATGTACACCAGTCAGAAATTCCTTAAGAGGCAAAAGGAAAGAAAAATACTAGCTGGGTTTTGATGTCATAGTTTTCTTTGATTTCTGTTCCGTCTTCATTACAGAGACTTGATTTCTTGACTTTTGTGGGAAATACACATCCCAATTTCTTGAAATGGATAGATGCAGCATCTTTTGAAATTGCAGAAGTGGAATAAACAGGTCATAATAGATGTAAGGATGCATACTTTTGATATTTGGAAATTTGATTATGAATAAAAAATTAACAAATCTTAATGCTCTGCTAGTTCAATTTAGTTCCTTAGTTGAAGCCATGTAGCTTAATAATGTGATAGCCACCGCTCTTTTCTATTGTGCTTACTTGATGACAATTTATAGGTCTGAAATCTATGTTGGGGAAGTTCTTTAGATGTTTTATTGAATATTATAGATGTCAAATTCATGTCCAAAATTCCAATAATAGGGACAAGGACTACAAATGAAAACAATTATAAAGATAAAATTAGTTCTCACTGTTAGAGTAAATAGAGACATTATCTATTTAGCTAGCCTTTGGCTTACTTAGGATAGTCCTACTCACACTAGTTAAGTCTTCATTTAGGGACTTACTGTTTTTTGTCTCATTTCATGTGGTTGAGACACATGTACTTACCCATTGAGACACCTAGTTCATACACATTTGACACATGCTCAAACACTTGTTATTTGAGTTCACATGTGTTACATCTTTGGAGGGGTAGTTAGTCATTTGGTCCTACCTTCCTACCTCCTCTACCTTGCTTATCTATGCAAGGTTCTCATTGCACATTCACACACTCTCATTTTTTTATGACAAGCATGCTTTTGTGTTCATTGTTTCACTAGTGGAAAATATCAAATGATCGTGCTTTCAGATCTTGGCTTCTCCAACACCCACCATACAAATTAAAACATTCAATGAGGCTCAACTGAATTTGAAGTTGTGGAAGATTATTCTTGAAGATTATAGAGAATGCTTTATTGTGCCTAATTGATCATATATTATATTCAAGCAAATTTAAGAAATCTTTGTGCAATAAAGATCACAAGGTACCCCAAATATGTTGGGTATTAGGAGGCATAAGTAAAGAAAAATGATAAGTTCAATGGCCATGAAGACATCACCTTGAGAATCACTACAAGTTGGTATCACAAGGGAACACCAAAATCAGAGTTACACCTATGTGCAACACTTGAAACATTGTTTTGTAAGATACATCGTTGGAATTAGCTACATTTTCCCTCAATGTTAACTTCACAAAGCCCAAAGATTCCCATCATTGAGCATCTTTGTTGTAAGAAGATGCCAACAAAACAAGCCTTGAAATAGAAAGTCTCCAAAGAAAAAACCAATGACTTATAACCCAAACTTGTTCAAAGAGTAGATTAAGTTCAAGTGTGAATGAAAGACGGGGATCAATATTTCCATGGAGGTGGGCATTTGCACTATTGCAACTTGTACCCCAGTTGGCAAGGAAGTGGTGCATAGTTCTATCAGAACATCCATTAGTGTTACAATTTGCAACAATGGCTCGGTGAGTTGAAGGACCAGCATTGTGGTTTTGCTATTTTAAACTATTTTAAGGTTGATATTGTGGCACCCTACATCAAAGTTGATGGTAATACATTTTCTGTACTACTGAAGGATCATGAGATTAAGAAAATGACATTACTGCTAGGATCACCAAGATTATCTGGTTTTGGTACTATAGAATGAGGATGAAACATGAGGGCTTGGGTGAATGGTCAATGCTACGTAGTATGAAGTGATGAGAGTGCATTACACCACCATGGCAGGAAAACATGACAGAAAGGGCAGGGTGTGTGCTCCACTAGTAGAGAATATTAAAGGTACAAATCAAGGTCAACCAATATGGCAAAAATGTGAGACTGATACTGTTGTAACATTGTTGGGATCAATGAGTGAATTTTTGTATACAACAAAGAAAATGTTGTGGAGCAAGTTGAGTTTTAGTGGGAGGGCTATTAGTTGTCTCTACCAGGACCTAGGGAGTTGACACTAGTCCCCTTATAAGGCTCAAATACTATGTGGGGTGAGTTTGACATGAAGGAGTCAAGGAACTATGTTATGATACAGAAAAACACAAGCTGGCAATTAAGTTATTGCGAAAAATAGATAAAGAGAGCAGATAAAGATGACATGTCCCATAACAAGATGGCTTCTCAAACAAGAAAGATTAAAATGGCGAGGGTAGGTTGTTTGGGTTATCTTGATTGCATATGGATTGTTGTCTGGTCTCCAACCTTGAGAAGATTGACCAAGTACCGAAGGCTAGTTTAAGAAATGGATGTTCTTTAGATGATAGGGATTTTCAACCAAGTGAGTTCTATTGGAACATTCTTTGCAAGCTCACGTGTGACAAGTGCAGTTTTGAGGTGATGCAAACCGGCATTTTAGACCAAGACATTAACCAACCATTGGCAAAGCATGTATGGCCTAGAATAAAACTGAAATTGGTGAATGCGATGCATGTGTGTGTGATTGTAGGCAATTTATTTTGTCATGAACATAATGAAATTATGACATGTGATACTAAATGAACTATTTTGAAAGGAGTCCCCCCTTTATTGAAATCCGAAACTGCTATTTACAATATTCAGTGTTCAAAACATTGGGGTTTTGCATATTTAAGAATAGAATAAAGGAAAAATAGAAAATAAAAGTTTACAGGCACATCTAAATAACAAAGTTTATAAGATGGAAAAGTGTGATTGTGTAGTGAACTAGTCAAGTACTCATCTGAAGTTGTGAACATAAGATGTAGGATATTCTAATATTATTTAGTAAAGAGCAAAGCCAATATTAAGTATATGATAGTAGACACAAAGTTCACAATTTGTATTGTATCGCTTCTAGTAAGAACGTACAAGTTTCTTACAACAACCACTACAATTTGAGATGTGTTTGGCTTTTAAAACTCTTGTTAAAATTACAACTCAAGAGATATGTCTACAATTAAAAGGGTTGATTATCCCTGTTGATGAAAATATCATTTACAAAAGGCAAGAAACTACAACATCCAGACAACTTGTGCTGAGATTATGTTTGTTTTTAAGTCAATAAAAAAGAGGGCACTTAAAATTCCAACCACATATTGACTCCATCGGCATACGGAAAATTCATTGCCAGCAATGGAAAATTAACGACATTAATATTTTTAATAAAATCAAAGTTTTCAAAATATATATTAAAAAATATTAATGCGGTTAATTTTCCATTGCGGTGAATTGCTGGCGATGAATTTTCCTTGGTGGTTAATTTTCCGTCGGTCCTTGGTGGTTAATTTTCCGTCGGTGAATTGCTGGGTCCATCATATGGTGGTCATCGAAATTAAATAAACCAACTTTTAAAGAGTGGTACACTTTTAGTCAAGTCAATTGATTGCTTGACCAAACCTTCTTTGCCGTGTAGATAACAAACTTCCCGCCTCCTTTACTTGATCTCCATTACAAATTTGAGTGTATCACACCTTTGTTTCTTGTTCATACAACAAGTCTTCATTCTTCCTACGCATAACTTGTATAGGATCCTCATTGCCTCTTTATGGTTTGAAGTCCCCTTTTCAGCAATTTTTCAATCCATGTCTTAATTGTTCCTCCATAGTTTAAAATTTCAATTATTTATAGGAAGGTGTCATGGCTAATCCCCATATCGATGAGAGGAACAAAATTGGATGATTGTCTACCAAAGATTAAGCTGATCATGTTTTATATGTACATCTTCTATCGATGCGTTACGATAATAAGATCTGAGAAAACCATAAAAGAATGTTCAATCCTCTTTCAACACCATCTAAGATCCCTCCAGATTCCAGCCAACACAAGAAAAAAAGCCTAGAAAGGTGATCTATCATCATTTATCAAGAATACAAAAAAAATGATGGGTTCCTTTTTCATAAATAAGAGTCAGTAAAAACTTGTCACATACAAGTTACAACTACCCACGACATAGAATCTATCACCCCAAGTTCACTAATGGATTTGATTTCGTATATGATATACATCACAAGAAACATGACATTTCTAATATTGGTAATCTATCTATAGACAAGATGCTTTGATTGTGTAAAATATGGATAGAAAACAATCTCAATCATTTCTCTAAAATCCTAAAATATAAATCAAGACTATAGATCCCAATGCTCCTTTGCTTGTTTAACTCTCTTTACCTACTTTGCATGCAACGTTTCCTTCCAATTGCTCCTACACTTGCAAAATTGTATGCATTATATGAATTGAATATAAAGCTTTAAAAATTGTAGGCGATATTGTCATGGTCAAGAATCAAATAAAAAGCTTAAAAAATTATAAACAAACAATTGCCATTCCAATAGGAAAATATTGTAAACATAATAAATATTTAACATTGTAGCCCTATTTTATTCTCACCTTTTCTTTACTAGTAAACTCAATTCATCAAATCAACAACAAGATTTTTAATTTATTTGAAGAGGGAAGAACAAATTAAGCTTGACTAAATCTCATAGCTAGCTAGAGATACTATAAAGGCAATTAACGATGACTATTGTCTGAGCATTGGAATTTGATATAGAAAGAAGTTTGGAATGTGATAAATAGTAAACATTCTAAGCTCACATGCCTTGCTATAAAAAATTATCAAAACAAAAGTGATAAGAGCCAAGGCCCTCATAAGAATTAGGTTCGATAGATATGCAAAAATACATTTTAGATTTGGAAAAAAGTTCTCAAGGAGTTTGGAAACCATTCAATAATATATTTGGTCAAATGATGAAAGTGCTAAAAATTTGTTGAAACAAAACAATATTTGGATTTAAAATGTTTTAAGTGAAAGTGTTGCCAATCAAAAAGGACCTTTGAAGTTCTTGATAAATTGGCTTGTTAATGGAAGGACAATTTTATCATTTTTGCCTTTGTACCTCTGTAGAGTAAAAAAAGGATCCTAGATCTAACTAGTAGATTAACTAGGATCAACTCTTTTTTTGCCCTCACATTCAAACACAAACACAGTAAGGTTTTGATGGTTGGCTAGCTACCTCAAAGGAGAGCCAACTTGCTAGGATTTGGTTCTTTTGAGTTGTAAAGAGGATGTATGCTTTAATAAGCCTATTTGGCATAAACCCGAGATCTAAAATGTAATTTATCGCACTGAAGAAATTGAAAAATTTATGGAATGTAATTATAGATCTAAGAAATGGAGACACAAAGGAACCTGCATATGAAAATTCTTACATAATTGAGGGTTTTTGAATGCTTGATGTCTGGTCTAGAGGGTATAGGTCTTCTCTACACTTTTCTGCAACTTGTTGTTGGTGAAACTCCCAGAATCGATTTGCACACATGAAAAGAGAGGGAAAGGTTGTGCTGTATAGGGGTTTGCCTAAGTCATACTCCATTTTGGTGTTTCCACCTCCACAAACAATAAATGATGATGGCAAAGAGGGCTTACCCTAAGTCAGGTAGAGACAAGATAAACAATAATTGATTGTAATGACAAATGATAAATGATAATGTTATCTTAGGTATGAAATCTTTGTTAAAGTGATGTCGACACCACAAGTTGCCACTAAAGGTTGTTTGATGGATGCTTGAATTGCTTGAAGACCCATAAGAGGTTAGTCCATAAAACACAATAGATTGTTGTAGCTAGCATGTGGAGGATAACTCATATACATCTTCATAAAAGTGCATATTTCATCATATAGTGCATTGTTCAGAATGCTTAATGTTCAAATGAGAGGAAAAAATTGTTTATATATGCACTCCAATTGATCTTTTGGAATATAGGCTAACTTGGGATCATTTTAATTCTCCAAGGACCAACACCAAATTGACATTTATTAAATAGGGCACCTTTAGGATAGGGGCACCCTTTCCCTTGTCTAGATGATTTTGACCCAAATTTCTTGAGATGTTGGGGATTTTAATATATTTTCCCAATCTAGCTCTAAATTGAATAAATTATCAATACAATTAATGTTACATGAAAAATAGGGTGTCAATATAGTGTGAAATTGTCAAGGGTAAAATTTTCATGACACTACATTTATCCTTCACTTTAGTGGGAGTATGGTCTTACATTCATACTCACACTAAAGGAATGGACAAGAGATTTCTTTATGAAAACATTGAAGAGATAAGATGGCACCAAATTGAGAGATGCCCAAACCCCCAACTAAGGATTCCATGAATCCACAATGTTAAGACAAACATGAAGCAGATATATCACATGCAAGACAAGGAAATATCTAGTTATACATAAGGATTCAAAGAGAAATCAAAGGAGAGTATACATAAAAGAGTACACAAATCATACACAAGGCAAACGCGATGCATACAATGAATACACAAAGAAAATAAGGAATACATAGAGAAAACACACAAAATACATGGAGAAAACAATTAGAATACATTTTTTAGAATGTGTGTCTCAAACTCACTGATGAAACCCTAGCTCAATCACCATCAAACTCAAATTTTCCAAAGTGTTGCATTCATGGCTTTACTGTAGTATCGTTGGATGTAGTTAAGAAGGGTGCGGGCTAGCGGTCTTACCTGCCATCCCACGAAGGTCCTCATTTGCTTGTGTGGGTTGGCGGTATTACCTGCCACCTCACAACGATCCGTGGAAGGTGCTAGCGATGGTACGATGGTTATCCCACCACCTTGTGATGATAGTTGGAATGGGCTTGTGGTAGAGCGGGAGCCATACCACCACCCCGTGGTAGTCTATGAAGGTGGATTGCGGTAGTGAAGGCCATAGCACCACCTTGCGATAGCTTGTGAGTTGGTTTGGTGATGGTGCAATATAGATCTCGCCATCCTGTGGTGGCCAGTGAAGATAGTCTGCAATAGTGCGGGGAACATGCTATCCCGTGAAGGTCTTTTGGAGGTGACTACGGTGCAACGGTGTCTTGTGGTATGGTGATAACTGGCAATGCTTCATCGATGGGACTTCGTGGAATCAAAAGGAGTTGATACTTGGTCTCCTCTTTGGTGATAAACATATATGTCAGATGGTGATGTGGCATGGAGCTATGAGTTGATTGCATATTATTGTTGTGAATCAAAGTATTCATTAGCTCAACATTTTCAGCCTAAAGGCGATAGTTGAATTAGTTGATACCCATGTAACTACCTGTGATATCTCATTGCTCATTGGTCGATGAGGCAGTACTATGACAACGTAGGTTAAGCTAACCTGAAGGAGTATATAAATATATAGAGATGTCTATAATGTAAGGTGGTATAGAATTGAATCATATTGAATACAATAATGCAGTGTATTACATTGCAATAGACGAGTTGATCATGGGTTGATGGGTAGTTGGTTGAAGATCAGAGTGAATTTAATGTTGTTGAACTGATTTTGTGAATCGACACTTGAAAGAGAATAATTCTATAGCTTGTATGTAATTGAAATTTTACTATAATACAAGTGATCTCTACTTTGGTGTGTGGGTTTCCCCTTGAAAGGGTTTTCCCACATAAATATGGTCAAGTTCTTTATTGCTTGTTTTGTTATTCTTGTATGTGCATCTTAAATGAATTGTGATTGCAAAGATTTAAGTGGTTTTTTGTATCTCTCTCCCGAAGATTAGCATTAGGAAGGTGTATTCTACACTTTACTTTTTGTTGTCCTTGTGGGTAAGATAGGTTTTTTGTGCTGATGTTGTTCAGTGGGAGTTTTGCAGAGAAATTTGGTTGTAAACTTATTGTAGGTTTAAGATGGCGAACACATTTGAAAGAATATAAATTGAGAAATTCAATGGTGGAAACTCAAAATGGAAGATTTGCTTGTGGATTGAGAGTTATGGACTATAGTGTCCTCTAACAAGCTATTAGAAACCTCGCAAGATGACTGGGATGCAATGGACCAGAAGGACAAGGGTCTAACCAGACTGTTCTTGGCTAATTAGTTCTCCTGAATATCCATGAAGAGAAGACTAAAAAAATTCTATGGAAGAAGCTTGGTGACATTTATTAGGGAAAATCTTTGGTAAATAAGTTATTCCTGAGGAAGTAGTTGTATTCTCTAAAGATGGAGGAAGGAGCGTCTATTGCAGATCATTTGAATACGTTTAACATGATCATTGCTCAATTGGCATATGTGGGTGTGAAGATAGATGAGGAGGATTGTTGCATGCTCCTATTGTGTTCATTTCTTGACACATGGAATCGCTTGGTAATGGAAATTTGGAGTACAACAACCACTTTCAAGATGAAAGATGTGGTTTCTTTGTTGCTGTTAGAAGAAATGCAAAGGAAATCTTCTGAGATTGCCAAGGAGGCCCTTGATATTCGAGGTAGATCAAAGGAGAGAGGCAAGAAGAAATACAAGAAGTCTAGTCCAAGTTAGAGGGGAGATCAAAGTCTCCTGGTAAAAAGTCCAAGGTGAAATGTTGGAACTGTGGGCAGACTGGACACATTAGAAAAGATTGCAAAGAGGAGGAGAAGAAGAAAACCAACTCTTATGATGATGAATCTTCTGAGAGTGATGAAGATGCCTTCATAGCAGCCTTGGTGACTTAGGCATCAAATGATGTTTGGCTAATTGAATCAAGTGCATCCTTTCACATGAACTCTCATAGAGATTAGTTCTCGAAGTATGAAAAGTATGCTTGTGGAAGGGTGTATTTGGGTGATGATTCTCACCTGGAGATTGTTAGCTGTGGAAGAGTCAAAATTCAGTTTCCTGATGGAAGAATTAAGGGAAAAAATGATGCAATGCATATACCAGGCTTGTCTCAAAATTTACTTGAACTGTAATTAAACTTAATGATGTTGGTGTGCAAGTTTCCTTCTTGAATGGTGTGTGTAGAATGACTAGAGGTTCTATGGTGTGGGCTAAGGGTGCACGAATTGGCACTCTATATAAGCTAGATGCATGTGTAATACAATGTAATAGTGCTTTTGCAAAGTCATGTAAATTTGATCATGTAGAGAAAGGAGGTGTTGTTCTTGTGGGTGCTAATTCCTTAGAGGTGAAGCTCCCAATAGAGAAAACAATGTTGTGGCATTAAAGGCTCAGCCACATTGGTGAAAAAGGCTTAAAAGCCTTGAAAAATAAAACTTTGGTTGAAGGGATTGATGATTGTAATCTTGCGTTCGATTTTTGCAAACATTGCATATATGGAAAGCAATACCATGTTTCATTTTACTCTAATCCTCATAAATATTTTAGTATCTTGGATTATATTTATGCTAATGTGTTTGGTCAAATTAATGTTCCTTCGTTATTGAAATTTGTGTATTTTGTTTCGTTCATAGATGATTATTCGAGGATATTTTTTTATTTTCTCAAAAGTAAAATTAAAGTTTTTAGTCAGTTTAAGGAATTTAAAACCTTGGTTGAAAATAAGACTGGTATAAAAATAAAGTGTTTGAGGACAGATAATGGTGGTGAGTTTTGTTTTACAGTTTTCAATAAGTTTTGCAAGGACCACATAATTAAAAGGCATAAAACTACTCCGTACACTCAACAAAAATATGGAGTTGAAGAAAGGATGAATAGAATGCTCATGGAAAGGGCGAGAAGTATGCTAAGTAGTGCTGGTCTAGACTAGAAGTTTTGGGCTAAGGTTGTAGCTACATCATGCTATTTAATTAACAAGTCTCCTACTTCGACGCTCATGGACAAGACACCTATGGAAGCATGGTTTGGTAAGAATACCTCATTGAGACACATAAGATTATTTGGTTATGAGGTGTATGCATATGTCCCTAGTGAAAAGAGATCAAAATTGGAGAACAAGGTAGTGAAGTGTATCTTCATTGGTTATGGAATTGGTGTGAAAGGGTACAAGCTTTGGAAATCAGTTACTGAGAAGGTGTTGTACAACAAAAGCGTCATCTTTTGTGAGCTGAAACCTTCTATAGTTGATTTACAGCCAGAGGAGAAAGAAGAAAATGAGGTAATTAAAATTCCTCTTACTCTAGATAAGGATGAACTATGTGCTCCTGGTGGACCTATTAGTGAGGAGAGCTCAAGTAGCTCTAAAACCTTTGATCAAGAAGAAGAACCTCAACCTCAACCCATGAGAAGGTCTACACGTGTGAAGTGACAACTTGAAAGGTTTGGTTATTCTATGTTGGATTCTAGTTGTAACTATGCTTTTATTGCTAACACTAATGAGCCTAGGACTGTAAAGAGGCTATGGGTATGTCTGATTCAAATTCCTAGTTGGAAGCCATGAATGAAAAAATGACTCCATTGAAGAAGAATGAAATGTGGGATCTGGTACCTTTTCCTAAAGGTCAAAATCTTGTTGGATGCAATTGGGTGTTCAAGAAAAATATAGGTCTTGATGGCAGTGTTGAGAAGCACAAAGCAAGGTTGGTCGCGAAAGGATATTTCCAGGTGGAGGTGATTGACTATAGAGAAATATTTTTTGTTGTAGCAAAGTTGACATCCATTCGATTCTTGTTGTCACTTGCAGTTGCATATGACTTAAAAATTGAGCAAATGGATGTGAAGACATCGTTTCTTCATGGTGATTTGAAGGAGGAAATTTATATGTCCCAGCAAGAGAACTTCGTTGAAAAAGGTAAGGAAATCCTGGTTTGCAAGTTAAAGAAATCTCTGTATGGTTTAAAGAAGTTTCCTAGAATGTGGTACTAGAAGTTTGATACCTATGTGTTGTCTTGGGGGTTTGTGAGATCAAAGTCTGATCATTGTGTTTATTTTAAATCTGAAAATGGTCTTCTTTTTATTATTTCCTTGTATGTGGATGACATGTTCATTGGGAATAGTAAGAGTATGATTTCTAAATTGAGATCTCATTTGTCAGCACAATTTGAAATGAAAGATCTAGGTACAACTAGGTATATTCTAGGGATGTAAATAAGAAGGGATAGGGGAAACATAAAACTTTGGCTCAACCATACCAAGTATATTAATAATGTCCTAGAGAGGTTTAATATGAAAAATTGCAAGCAGTAAGTTGTTCTAGTAATGTAGGGAATGGAAATTTTTGTTGAAGATTGTCCAAAATCTCCCACTGAGATGGAGGACATGACCAATGTGCCTTATGAAAGCGCAATTAGTAATTTAATGTATACAATGATCTATACGAAGCCAGACATTGCCCAAGTAGTGGGAGTGCTTAGTCAATTTATGGCTAATCCAGGAAGGCCACATTGGGATGCTGTGAAGAGAGGTTTTAGGTATTTGAAGAGTACTTCTGAGTATGCCTTACATGTTATCATGGTTACTCCACTGGATCTTAGAGTTAAGTTAGCATGAATGGATATGTGGATTTTGATTGGGAAAGGTATATTAAAAGAAAAAAATCCACCAATGGATATGTATTCACGTTGTTTGGTTGTGCAGTGAGCTAGATGAGTAAGCGACAGGCTGTAGTCACTTTATCTACTACTGAGGCTGAGTACATGGAAGAAACTCATTCTTGTAAGGAAGCTAATTGGCTTAGAAGATTGTGTTTTGATATTGGTTTTGATAAGGGTAGATTACTATCTGTTATGACAGTCAAGGTGCCATAGGTTTGGTGAAAAAACCAACTTTCCATGCTAGAACAAAACACATTGATGTGCATTACCATTTTGTTCGTGATATGGTGGAGGATGGAAAGGTTAGTCTGGAAAAGGTTGATACTATGGTGAATGTTGTTGATGCATTGACGAAGCCTATGAGCACAGATAAGTTCAAGTGGTGCACCAGTTCTATGGGCCTTGGGGCCTAGAATGTTCACTAACTTCAAGCATTGGAAGGGGTTTAGTGAGTTCTTCGTCAAGTGGGATATTGTTGAGAATGTGTGTCTCAAACTCATTGATGATACCCCAACTCAATCACCATCAAATTCAGATTTACCAAACTATTGCATCCATGGCTTTACTACAGTACCACTGGGTGCATTTAAGAAGGGTGCAAGCTAGTAGTGTTACCTGGCATCCCGCAAAGGTTCTCATCTGCTTGTGCAGGTTGGCGGTGTTACTTGCCACCCCGCAACGATCCCTAAAAGGTGATGGAGGTGGTACAATGGTTATCCCACCACCCTGCGACGATTGTTGGAAGGGGTTGGTGGTAGAGCAGGAGCCATACTGCCACCTCACCATAACCTGTGAGTTGATCTGGCGGTGGTGTGGTATAGATCCGGTCGTCCTGTGGTGGTCAGTGAAGATAATTTATGGTAGTGCGGGGAACATGTTATCCAAGGAAGGTCTTTTGGAGGTGACTACAATGCAACAATGTCTTGTGGTATGGTAATAGCTGGCAATGCTTCATCGGTGGGACTTCATGGTATTGAAAGGAGTTGCTAGTATTGGTCTCTTCATTGGCAATAAATAGACAAGTCAAATGGCGATATGTGGCATGGAGCTGTGAGTTGATTGCACATTGTTGTTGTGAATCAACATATTCATTGCTTGATGTTTTCAACCTAAAGGCGATAGTTGAATTACCTAATAACCATGTAACTTCCTATGATATTTCATTGCTCATTGGTCAACGAGGCGGTACTATGATAACGTACGTTAAGCCAACCCGAAGGAGCATATAAATATATAGAGATGTTTGTAATGTAAGGTGATATAGAATAGAATTATATTGAATACAGTAATACATTGTATTCCATTGTAACAAACGGGTTGACTGCGGGTCAAAGGGAAGTTGGTTGAAGATCAGAGTGAATGTAATGCTACTAAACTGATTCTATGAATCGACACTTGAAAGAGCACAACTCTGTAACTTGTATGTAATTGACATTTTATTGCAATGCAAGTGATCTCTGCTTCGGTGTGCGGGTTTTTTTTCGAAAGGGTTTTCCCACGAAAATTTGGTATTTTTTCTTTATTTCTTGTTCTGTTATTCTTGTATGTGCATCTTAAATGAACTATAATTGCAAAGTTTTAAGTGGTTTTTTGTATCTCTCACCTGAAGATTAGCATTAGGAAGGCATATTCCGCACTTTGCTGTCCTTTCATACATGAGGCAAACAAGGAATACACAAAGTAAACATGATACACACATAAAACAAAAATTTTAGTACAAAAAGCTAAAGATTCAAGTCAACAAGGTGTAGAGAACGGGGGCCCATCACCCTAGGGACTCTAGGTCACATGATAGCCCCATAGAATGGGCTGACCTAAACTATCTCGATTTTTCTAGAAATATTGGAAAGAACAAGGTTATACTGAGGCTAAAAAGGAAATTGGGCAAACATCTTGCCACTTTCCTTCTACTAAAACCAGATGTTCATGGTGTTGGAAGAGTTGACTTGCAAGGTTTGGTCTGTTTCCCAAACAACTCACTATTTGAGGATGGAATTGTGGATCTCAGAGTCCAGTCCGACACATTGGTGTCTTAGGGATGCGTTGGACTCCTTTATGAAAAGGGGTCTAAAGAACAAACAAAAACACAAGGAGTCTACCTAACTATCAAATTGTTTAAGTTTTATGTTTTGACAAAATACGAGAAAAGTACATAAACTGTAAATACGGAAAGGAATACTAGAAATAAGCTATTATAGAAATGACAAAGAGAGTGGGAAAATATACCTTTTAACCCACAAGTTGATCCTTTAAGTAGCTCCACTCAGAAGAACCTACACACACAAAAATGAGAAAAATGTTGGGCTATATTCGAGGTTTGCCTTAGTTAGATCCCCATTTTGGTGTTGCCACCTCCACAGATAGCGAGATAGACATAAAGTGTAGGAAGCGATACAAAAAGTAGAAAGGAAGTAGTATCGCTAAGTAGAGAGCACAAACAACTAGAATGCTACTCAATAAACAAGATGATGCCAATGGACAACAAAGAAAAATATCACCTTCTCAACTATGAGCACTCAAGGCTAATAGAGGAAGGAAGAAGCTTGATGATCCTCTGATAGCAATGGTGTTGCAAAAAGAATGCGGTATTGGATCCAAAATGAAGAGCTAGCGGCCAAGAAAAGAGGTGTAAAATTAAGAAAAATGAAAGTAGAATGCAAGAGAGAGTGAAGCAAGTGAATAGAAGCCAAGAGAGAGTCCAAGAGAGTGAAAGAGAAGAGAATTAATTGATTTGAATTCACAAAAGGTGGTAAAGGCCTGAATTTCGTTGATCCAAGAGGTACGAGACGTTACACTTTGCACTCAATAGGAAATGTAATGTTTTTGTTGATTCTAGTGGCAAGAATCTTGTTAGGATGGTAGTGTGGCACACGAATGTCCGTGCGGCATGCACACTTCCTAGACAAAAATTCCTCCATTGACACACAAATATCTAGCCAAGTGGATGGAGCAAGGTGGCAGCGGAGGATTTTGAATCATCAAATTTATATTTTATAAGGTAGGGGTTGATTGAATTTTTTTTCATGGTTGCAGTCTGATGGCCCATGTCTTGTTGCTATTAGGGTTTAAGCTTTTAAGCTTTTATTCACATTGGCACGTTTAATTATCTCATCGACTTATAATTTTATATTTACCAGATGTAGATCTGGTAACAAGCCTCATTAGTGACATTTTATGGTATGCATCCTCATGGTTTAATCAACCCCAATGTTATGTTTCCTGTTGAGCTTAGGAGTTCCTCTTAAGAACAACTTTCGCCCATGTGCTTTTAAAAGTCACTTATAGTCTACCTCCTAGTGGTTTATCGCTAATCGCATGTCCCCCTAAGGACGAGCTATATCTAACCCGTGATAAGCAATGTCATACCCTCCTAAATGTTCTAAGTCTATCGCCCATCGCATGCTCTAGGATCACCGCTGAAAGTAAACTCCTGATGAGCGATGTGGTTAAATATTTAACCCATCGCTAGTACTATAACTATTGCTTGTTGGTTTTTACTCTTTAAACAGGAACCCGCGATCACCAATGAGTCCTAGTCAGCCTTGACAATAGATTTTTCAGTGATTTAGACCTCCATTTAGCCATCTCCAATTTTTCAGGTGCACACATTTTGTTTTACAACTTTTTGTTGCATTTTTTTCATATTTCTAGGTCATTTAAAGTTAGTTTGCATTCAATTAGTGTTTAGCATTTCATACTGCATTACATTGTCTTAAATCCAAGTCTAAACTTGGTGGTGAACACATCCTTAGATCTAATTCAGCCTTTAGGATAGTCCCTTTGGAAAATATCTTTCTCCTTTGCAAAGAGATCTCAAGGGTTTGTTCTTGAGTGAATTGTGTGAAGATTGTCCCTTTTCTTCTAGGTCCAAAACCCTAGAGGTCAAAGAAAAGAAGCCAACAATTTCCTCTTTTCATCTGCACTAGGACTAAATCACCTAGAGGGGTGTATGAGTCCCAGTAAGGGATTTTTCACAATTTTCAAAAAATTTCAAGTGATTTTTATGCTTTTTAGTCTATATGAGCTATAAACTAAGTGCAAATGTATATTTTATATGATTTTCAATGATTTGAGATGTAAAAATGCAAGCTATATGCACTTTCACTAATGCAATATTTATAAACCCTAGAATGTCAATTAACTAATGTAAACCCTAGGGTGATCCCACAAAGCTGGTTTACAATTTCTGAGAGGAACTGATTTTTGCTGAAATCACATATTTTGAGAAAATATAATAATTTAAGCCTTTAAAAGTTCCATTTTAAGGATTCCAATTGAACATGGTTTTATCAAACCATCTTAGATCAAACCCCCTTCGATAGAACCTCACTAGTTTTAAACCATACCTATAAATGAGTCTCCTTTACACCTATCAAAATGCTGATAAAAAATCACTTTTGATTTACCTTTTGGGCGATAAAATGAATTCATTTAAAATTTATTTCAAATTATTATGGTAGTCCTCTAAATGAGCTATCCCATGAATATAATTTTAATATGTTTTGGTTTTATTATGTATGTGTTTTTTAGTTTTATTAAACATAGGTTTTTCACTGAAAATCAAGCTCTCCGTTTTGCACATGTGGAAAAATAGAAAATTATTAAAATATTTTTTTTTAAAATATGTATGTGCTGGGTATTGATGTCCTTGATCCATTAAAAAAAATAAAATTGAATTTCGATACATACAGAAAAAGTTATGTTGTATACAATCCGCCTATGTCTGAATTGCAATTGGTTGACTTCAAAACTCTATTAAGGAAAAAGTATTCAATAAAAAACTATGAGACAAAATTAAAGTGCTAGATATCATAGTTAAAAATCTAAATTATAAAAAATTTTAATTTTATCCTTCATACAAAAAAAGTTATGTTGTATACGGTGCGTGTCACTTTTTTAAAATGTTGTTTTCTGAAAAAAACCAGTTTTCGTGGGAGATGGAAAAAGAAGTGAAATATTATTCCAAAAATTTTGAAAAAAATATTTTTAGAATTTAGAGATAAAATTTGATGAGACTCTAGTTTGCATCATCTTCAAATTCCTCACAGTTTAGCTGCTATAGGTGCCCAGAGGTGAAGATTTAGTTAAAAATAATAATTTTAATGTCCAGTTTGGCCAAAAATTGTAAACCACTATTGTGGGATCACCCCCTAATACAATGTTAATGCAAGCAAGATCTAGGATGATGATGCACTCCAAATCAGAATTATGATGTTCTAAATTAGGGTTCACCAAAATGAAAGGAAGAGTTTGTTTTGGATTCTATGCTTAGGAGATAGAATAACAATATTCTTCACTCTCATTCAAGGAAAACCCTAGAGATCTCAATCTAAAGTATGCAAAGGAGAAAGAGATCTTGCAATAGGATTGTCCTAGGATATGATTGTAAGCTAAAGAGGGGTTCACCATGAAGCTAGGGCTTGGAAAGAAAAATTAAACACAAGACATAATGCTCAAACCTAATGTAATGCAAAATTTCACTAAGTGACCCAAAATGCATGTAAAATAGAATGAAAAATTGAGAGATGAAAGGTGTGGACCTAGAAACCTGAAGAAGGCTAGATGAAGCTTTGAAATGCTGAAAAAACTGATTTTAATGTTGACAGGGACTCTTACCAGACTGGGAGATTTAGTCCTTGATTAGAGTTTGTAGGCAAAAACTAGTTTTTGGTACCGTAGATTCTGAATCTGCAGAAATCTAGAAAATGACCTATATTGGGACTCATATGCCAAAAGTGGTGTATTAGTCCAGTTAGGGTTTTTTGGAAGCTCAAAGTTTGAATCTTCTCTCCAATTTATACTCTATCATTTTAAATTGATTTTCGGATCCAAAACCCTGATTTTCAACCTGTAGAAGTCTTCCAATGATCTCCAATGCAATGTGACATCTTTGAACACTTTGACAACTTTCTCCAAACTTACTCTTCAATGTTTTCCTTCAACCTAGACTTGCAAATCACATACTAAAGAGAGGGGAAATTGTTGTTTTGTTAGTGGAAAGGGGTTTGCCTTTGTCAAACCCTATTTTGGTAATCAAACCTTGAAATAAAATGAATTAAGAATGAAGGATGATGAGTGAACAACATGCAATGTTACAACTCAGCAAACCCTAACAATAAGGTGCTGCAAACATGTATGAAGTGACTCCAATGGATATAGATCTTGACTCTTTCTTGAATGTAATAGATCTTGAATTGAAAGCTTGCTTGAATCACAAAACCCTACATCACAATTGTTAGCTCAAAAACAAACATGATGCATGATGACTTTGACATGATGCTTGATGCTTGAATTAGGCTATAAAACACTTGACAATCCGCCCTTGAATTCTCTTGAATTCTCTTGTTAACATTTGAATGCTCTTGTGAACTCAAATTTGCTAGAATGCATAAATAATTGAAAAATTGGTGTGTTAGGATGAAAATGAGTGAATAAAACAAATATTTATACTTATTTATGTGAAAATTCCCAAAATTACAACACTACAAGCCAAAATCAGATCTATGGGGATAAAATCCCACCAAGAGTTTGAATTAAATTTAATTTTGGGCCACATGGGACTCATATGCTAGAAGTGGCGTATGAGTCCCATTAGGCATAAATTATGGGACCATTTTAAGAAATGCTTAGAAATGTGTAAAATAGAGATCGAGACCCAAAACCCTAGGTGGGACTCATATGCCCAAGGTGGTGTGAGTCCCATATCACTAAATATAGGCCACACAACCTAATAACACCTGAATTATGATTGGATATTTATTTGTGTCAAGATTATCCTCATAAAGATGCATTCATCAAGGGTTGTGGATGCAAAATAAGGCCAAATAAGGCATAAAGAAGGCCAATTAATAATGAAAACCCTAGAAAAGTGTGAAAGTGTGTTACAACACTTTGCAACACCTTGAAAATAATTTATTGATGTTAAATTATTTATCATAAAATTAGTTACTATTCCACCTGTTATGCCACAAAAGCCCAAGTTAGTTACTATTTCGCTTGTTATGCCACAAGGAGAGTACAAACCGTAGAAATGGATGTTCAGCCGTGGTAACAAACTCTACAATCCATAGGATACTTAAATATTTTGATAGTCTTGTGGTACAATATTAGAGCTCATATAAAACAATAAATAGTCTTGCTGGGCTATCATTTAAGTCTATTCTACATCATATAATTGTATGAGTAATAAATTGTTTTTATGTTATTATCAAATTGTATTCTAATATTTTGTATTTAATGTTAAACATATAGCTAGTCAAATGTGAAAATATAGAAAGAAAAAAGTATCTGTTTGAATATAATTTTAAAAAAAAAATTTATGTTTAGAAATTAATTGTGGATATTTTAATAAAGAAGCTTTAAAAGATACAATATTGCAGTCAAATGTTTATTCAATATTTTTAAAAATTTAATATTTATTAAAACAATTCATTGATATTAAATTATTTGTGATAAAATTATCAATAAATGATTTATGTAAGAAATAAGAATAAATGTGATTTAAAAATAAATAAATAATATAATTATTAAGAAAATAAGATATCTATCTTATTTAACTAAGTTTATTTTAAATTATTTTTCTAATTCAAAAAGGATAATTCATTGACTATTATAAGGTAGAGAAGTAGAACATATCATATGGTTAACTTGAGAATTTAAATACATGACTAAAAAATAACACAATCAAATGAAAACTGGTTAGATTATAGAAAAATGTGAAAATGATAATATAAGGATTAAAATTCATGGTTTTTGTTGATTTTTATATTGTCAATGATGAAGACTATGTTGTCTAACTACTAAAAGTGACTAGAATTGTGAATCTCATAATGGATTGACATTATGGAGCATACAATAAACTTATGATGTAGATTATTCTAATATTGGACTAGGTCATGACTATGATCTAGTACAGGGGCACAATTATACCATATGATCGCTCAATAAACTTAACATGTATTTGTTTTCCATTAATATCTTTAACACTTGTTTGAAACAATATTTTTGTTGAAAAGCATCTTAGTACCTACTATAAAATATAAGGAAGGATGTTGAATTCATCAATTATAGCTAATCCCCTTTTATGAATGATAAATAATGTCACACAAATTATGCAATTCCTCTGATATAACTACTAATGTAATAATATAAGGTATATTTAAATTCTTTATATGATCAAAAATATAAATGCATTCAATGACAACTAGTGACCAAGTAATAGGCTACACCCTTTTCCTATAGTGTGTATGGATATGTTATGAATTTGGTTAGAGCAAAAGAGTGTTGGATGCATGCAAGTAAAGTTGGATGGAATAAGTGTTATTATGAGTGGTCAAATGGAAGAAGTAATATTCTATGTTATAAATGCAATCACCTAGGTCATATAGCAAAGTTTTGTGGGATACAAGTCAGTAATGATGGTTTTGGATACTCAAGAAGATATAATTATTTTTCTTCACATATGGATAGTGACTACTAGACAGTCTTTGCTTAGAAAATTTGCTTGAATAGTGGATATTTATGAATTGATGTCTCAACCCAGGTTTGACAGTGTGAAAGTTTTTTACAGTGGTTGAAGTGCCATGTCCCATGTTGAACAATGGTTGGAAAAGTGAACTAAAGTTCAATGTTGGTTGGAGCCATAAATATGGTGAAGTTTGGTTTCTTTACCTTCTTCTTTCCATTCTCAATGGTTCTTGGTCATGCAATGTTTTCTTGTGAATGATGATGTAATGTTGAACTCTGTTTCCTTGATTAGATTGAGACGTGTTGGATTCAGTTGCTATATATGTAGTGCTCAAAGAGAACTAATAGTGTTGTTGGCACATTGTGATAACCCTATGTATGATACCAATATTGATATGTCTTTGTATGGAGCTTCTTTGCAGGGGGAGTTTTGTAGGTGATTATTCTCTTGGTATCCATCATGACAATCAAATTCAGATAGTGCATTGATTTGTCATTTGATGTCAAAGGGGGAGAGATTTGAATGGGAAAGAGAATTTTTTTGAATGGAGCAAATTTTTGATTGGTTTGACATCAATGCCAAAGGGGGAGTTTTTTGGCATTGTCATTTTTTGTCATTGATGTGAAAGGTCATGGAGGAAAGACAAAGGTTTGATGTGGTTCACGTTGATGAATGTTGTTGGTGCAAAGACAAGGTTCAATTTATGTTGCTCTTGTCAAAGAGTTTTTGATTGTCCACATTTGGCTTTGATGTTGATTCCTTTCTTCATGTTTTTGATGTCTTCATGATATAACATTTTTGCAAAGACAACTTGTTCTGATGTTCCTAATATTGCAAACTGTCAGGATGCCTTGTTCAAGGAAAGGTGCAGAGAATAATGTTAAAGACATGGTGTAGATGCCAAGGTTATGGTTATCAAAGGATTATTGTTTCATGTCTAAAGTTTGATTCAAGCATACTTTATGTTTCAAATACATATTTCTGAAAACCTTAAAGATCTAGGGTTTTGGATTCTTGAAGATCTCCAACGTTAGTTCCTTCTTACTCTACGGTTCAGAGATGATTGGTTATTAAGAAGTTGAACATTTCTCAAGTCAAAAAATAAATTAAATATGCCTATTCTATTGACCTACACCAAAAAGGTTATCGACCTAGCAAATGCCTTATTCTTATTACATTACTTTTATTACTTAAGGATTTATTTTTGAATTAGTATCCCGTGGGTATGCTTGATAAAATGGTCCAATTCATAGTTTTGAATGGAAGTTACCTCAAGCAAGGGAGTACAATGTTTATTATGATCAGTTTTATAGTTTGAGAAACCGTCTTCTTTCAAGAAACTGTCTCCATTCAATGGTTTTTAATCTTTGCAACTCATTCCATATGTTTTTTGGTAATGAATAGTGGGTATGAAGAAAATGAGGATTGGTTAAGTGGAGAATATGTGCTAGTGTGTTGAGCACTATAAGAATGTTGTGAATTGTTCTTTCTATTTTGTCACACACAGGGTTTGTGAATAAAAAAAATGGAGAAGAGGTTTAATGCATTTTAATTAGGTTTCTGATTCATTGTTTGATAGTGCATGAGGTGAGACAAATGTTTTGAATAAGGATAAACACATTTTATAGTATTCATTGTGTTGCAGGTGCTGAAGTAAAGGTTCTTGAGTTTCAAATCCAAATGAAACTTTCAAGAAATGAAATTCATTGATATAGTGATTCTATACTTTTTTGTCTCTTTGAATTCTTGAGTTCTTTAGTAAATGTTGTGAATCTACTGTCAAGAGTACACAAGAGTTTGTGAGTCAAGGTGTTGAAGGTTTTTGTTGTTGGTTCATATTGTAACAAGGTAACCCCCTAAAATTGTATCTCTTCTTTCATTTGGAGATTGGTTAGTAAGACCATGGGGAGTAGCAAGTGAGGCATGGAGAGTAGCTAGTGAGGCATAAATTGTAACCAGTGAGGTTTTTTGGCGAGTGAGGCTAAATAAGATTTATGTTTTAGAGTGGTTTTTTACCCTTTTTGGGTTTTCCACTCAAATTCTTATGTTATGTCTCATCTTGGTGGTTTACCATATTGAGTTTGAAATATTATCTTCAAGTTTCATGATCTGATATATCTATTTGTTTAAAATAGCTTCAATGAATTCCTTTGTTTAATGAAGTGAATGAATTAATAAAGTTTTATTTTTGATTGAACCACTAATTCACCCCATCTCTCAGTGGTTCTGTACTGCAACAAGAACAACTGACATGGGTACAATTTAATCTTTTTTTTTTAGTTGTTTCTTTGAGGTATGACTAAGATGGCCAAACTTCCCATAAAACTGAAAAAAATGCTAGGCTTCTCATATTCAATAACCTGAGTGCGAACCACAATTTTTGATTTCAAGGTTATAGAGGATGGAAGAACTTTATTAAGAACAACAATGTCATAGATGTTTACAAAATCAAGCCTAGAATTTTGGACTATAACCTTATCAATTGCTAAGAGGCTACCAAAAGAGTTAGCAATACCTTGGAAGAGTTTTTGGTTCCAAAATTCAAGAGGGAGACTAGGAAGTTGAACCCAAGTGGGAGCAACTGAATCCAGATCAGCAAAATGGTCCATACTAGGTTTCCATTTGCATAGAAAGAGGCAAGTTTTAATTTTTTTGTCAAAAGCCCACGGGCCACTAGTAAGAACTTTAATCAAATCCTCCTAGTTAAAGAAACTAAAAATTATAGTCTATTTGACATAGCACTAACATTTATTTCAACTTTCAATGACCAATTGAAATTAATCAATTTACGTACTTGGTCAATATTGGGTCAAAAAGATAAGAACTTTCAAGCTACTAGGGACAACTGAAGGCTGGCAATAGAAGGATTAAAATTCATGGATTTTGTTGATTTTTATATTGTCAATGATGAAGACTATGTTGTCTGACTACTAAAAGTGACTAGAATTGTGAATCTCATAATGAATTGACATTATGGAGCATACAATAAACCTATGATGTGGATTATTCTAATATTGGACTAGGTCATGACTATGGTCTAATACAGGGGCACAATTATACCATATGATCCGTCAGTAAACTTAACATGTATTTGTTTTCTATTAATATCTTTAACACTTGTTTGAAACACTATTTTGTTGAAAAGCATCTTAGTACCTACTATAAAATATAAGGAAGGATGTTGAGTTCATCAATTATAGCTAATCCCTTTTTATGAATGATAAATAATGTCACACAAATTATGCAATTCCTCTGATATAACTACTAATGTAATAATATAAGGTATATTTACATTCTTTATATGATAAAAAATGCAAATGCATTCAGTGACAACTAGTGACCTAGTAATAGGAAACACCCTTTTCCTATAGTGTGTATGGATATGTTATGAATTTGGTTAGAGAAAAAGAGTGTTGGATGCATGCAAGTAAAGCTGGATGGAAAAAATGTTCTTATGAGTGGTCAAATGGAAGAATCAATATTCTATGTTATAAATGCAATCACCTAGGTCATATAGCAAAGTTTTGTGGGATACAAGTTAGTAATGATGGTTTTAGATACTGAAGAAGATATAGTTATTTTGCTTAACACATGAGTAGCAAGATCATACATGCTACATATGTCATAGGTTTGGACATATTGTAAAATTTTGTAGGAGTGTTCTAATGAAACCAATTAATCACAAGAAATTAGACACTATAAAAGTTTGGAGAAGGAAACAAGAGAAAAATAAGGATGAACCTAATCTTGTGCATGTTGCACAAGAGACATCTATAACAACTTAAAGAATGACATGAGATTAGGGGGATATGATCATTGCATTATCAATCAAACCCAATAGACAAAGAGATTGTGTGTTGATAGGATATTACCCTTATTGATAGTACATAATGGTATCATCAGTGCTTATACTACTTTGACTTCAGATTGGTTTGCTTGTATTATTCTTTTGATTACATAGAAGGGAAGTTGTTTTGTTGTTGTGACAATTTTTGTCAGTAACCTAATGTAGTATAGGATGCAAAAATCTTGATGAACAAGTCACATTCTGATTGGGACAATGGTTTAGTTTTTTCTCCAGTACCTTAGTCATTGATGACCATAATAGGTGTAGTTGATATTGGTAACAGTACCATTAGACATTTCTTTGAATTCTTTTGAGACAGTTCCTTAATCAGTCCATTGATAACTTTGTGCTAGTAAATTCAATGACTTGCATGAAACATTGGCATGATGACTTCATAATTTTCTTGTCTCATGGCTCTATTATTTGGTTTCATGCTTTGGATGATGATTCTTTGATATTTGTGTTGTGTTCTCTTCCTACATGATCTGCTTGTTCTTAATGGTTCATAGGAAACCTTTCATGATAGTGAGTTCAGTGATAAGTGCTCATTACACTTTGATGAGGTAAAGGTGTATTTGAATTCAATGAGTTCTTGTTTTGTGACAATATGGTAATTGCATGTAAAGGATAATACTCAATGTATTCTGTTTGATAGTATTCCTTCATGATTCCCACCAATTCTCTCCATACTTGGTTTGGTAGTTTGGCAAAGAGGGATAATATGGCCTTATAACTTGTGAAAATTGTCAATGATTTGATGCATGACATGATATGCCTGTTTAGTGCTTTGACAATTTTAGTGTTTTGGGATCTTGAATAATAGTATGAATAATCCTTGACATAGTTCTCTCAGTCACTAGTGATAGTATCTTCATCCACTGTTTAAGTCAACAATTGTAATGGTATTTTGAAAGCATCTTCTACTAGGGTATGTTAACAATCTTGACTGAATTACTAGTGATTTGCATTGATTTGAGTTGACAGTGCAATAATAGTTTTGAAATTTTGAAGTGAAAGTTTTATAGGATAGTCACATTGCTATTAAAGGTTCAAAATGGTTGTCTTTTTCTTCTTGCATATCTTTATCATTGTGCACATACATAGTGGGAAGTGAAGTATTCAGTTACATAACAATATAGTGCCAACCAATGTTTCTTTATTAGTTTGTCTCCACAGGGAGAGCAATAAGTATAGGTGCTTGACTCCAGTATTGCCAGTGGTGTGATGCTTATAAAATGTTACTTCTCTCAAAGGTTTCAATTATAGCTTACAAAGGTTCCTTTCATCCTCTTACAAAGGTATTTTGGTACATTGTTGGTCATGAAAAGGTTGAACAATGTCTTCATCATCCCCTTATCCAAATGACTTTGGATACTCCACGATGCTTTAAAATTCCTTGATTTGTTAGTGACCTTTATTCTTTGATTGGAATAGTGCTCATAATGACAGTGACTCTACTTCAGTTTTCATGCTATATTGTTCAAGTTCTTTTATCCTTGTCAAAGTTGAGCATACATTGTCAATAGATTATTGGTGTTCATCATGTTTGGTTTGATAGCAGCGATATTTGTATGTGTGGTGTATCTCAAGTGCATCAATGTAAATGTAATGGCTATTTGGACAAGGAGTTGGCATCTCTCAGTCACAATTCCATCTTGGGATGTGGTTCACGTTTTTTCCTTGATAGAGTGACAGTGATCTTGAGGAAATATGATAATTTCTGCTTGATATCAAGTCCATACAATACACATCATTGTTTGCGAATAGTTCTCACAGTTCTTTGACAGTAGTTCTAATTTTTGATATGACAGTGGATTCTACTCTTTGTCTATCACATTTGTTTGATTCCTTGATAGTGGTTCCGAGAAGGTTTTTACATTCAAGACATATTGGTTACATTGCTTGATGCTTGACAATGGTCATTGGTTATAACTAATGCATTGACAATGGTTTGCCGATGTTGAATATTTAATACTTCAACGTGTATATCAATGGTTCAACAGTAGCCTAACAGTAGATCTCTGGTATTGATTGATAGTGGATAGTGATTGGTTACACTGGAAATACTTTATGTGGTGCAATGGACCTTTGGTTCTTTATTTTGATGATTTTGACAATGACAGTCTAGTTGCTGGGACATTTGGTTGTTGCTTTGAGGGCGTGTTGTCTCCTTTGTGAGTTGTGCTAGTGCAGTTAGATGTTTTTGTTCTTACTTGGTGGTGATATTGGTTCTATTGTGTTACGATTCTTGGTTAATGCTCTGCCTAGTAGGACAGTGTATTTTGCACTGCTAATATATTTACTGCCTCTTTCATATAACAGTGCTATTGTTTGGTGGAAGTGATTTCAAAGACAAATACAAATATTCTGAAAGATAAAGACAGTAATTAGTTTCTTCCTACCTCTTACTTCATGCATAGTGATAATTGGTGTTTGGATTATGACAGTAGTATGTATTTCTAAACAGTGATAGTGGTCTACATGGTTTCTGATTATCTTTGCCAAGTTCTTTGATGAAAATTTAACGGTGATTATGCTTCTTTACTAGTGGTCTTGTCCTTGCTAACGAGTGACAGTGTTTGGAATGTGTAATGATAGTGCAGATTTGCAAAAGGAGTAAACACATAGTTTTGGACTTGTTTGAAGACCATTCACTTTCTTGGATAGTGATTACTGGACAAGCTTTGCTTCGAAAATTTTCTTGAACAGTGGATATTTATGAATTGATGTCTCAGCCCAGGTTTGAAGGTGTGATAGTTTTTGACAGTGGTTGAAGTGCTATGTTCCATGTTGAATAGTGGCTGGAATAGTGAACTGAAGTTCAATGTTGGTTGGAACAGTAAATATGGTGAAGTTTGGTTTCTTTACCTTCTTTACCTTCTTCTTTCCATGCTCAATGGTTCTTGGTCATGCAATGTTTTCTTGTGAATGATGATGCAATATTGAACATTGTTTCCTTGATTGGATTGAGATGTGTTGGATTTAGTTGCTATTGATGTAGTGCTCAAAGAGAACTCATAGTGTTGTTGGCACATTGTGGCTACCCTATGCATGATATCGGTATTGATATGTCTTTGTATGGAGCTTCTTTGCAGGGGGAGTTTTGTAGGTGATTATTCTATCTTGGTATCCATCATGACAGTTAAATTCAGATATTGTGTTCATTTGTCATTTGATGTCAAAAGGGGGAGAGATTTGAAGGGGAAAAGAGATTTTTTTTTAATGGAACAAATTTTTGATTGGTTTGACATCAATGTCAAAGGGGGAGTTTGTTGGAATTATCATTTTTTGTCATTGATGTCAAAGGTCATCGAGGCAAGACAAAGGTTTGATGTGTTTCACATTGATGAATGTTGTTGGTGCAAAGACAAGGTTCAATTTATGTTGCTCTTGTCAAAGAATTTTTGATTGTCCACATTTGGCTTTGATGTTGATTCCTTTCTTCACGCAGTTGATTTCTTCATGATATAGCATTTTTGCAAAGACAACTTGTTTTGATGTTCCTGATATTGCAAACTGTCATGAAGCCTTGTTCAACGAAAGGTGCAAAGAATAATGTTAAAGGCATGGTGTAGATGTCAAGGTTATGGTTATCAAAGGATTATTGCTTCATGTCTAAGGTTTGATTCAAGCATACTTTATGTTTCAAAGACATATTTCTAAAAACCCTAAAGATCTAGGGTTTTGGATTCTTGGAGATCTCCAATGCTAGTTCCTTCTTACTCTACGGTTTGGAGATGATTGGTTATTAAGAAGTTGAACATTGCTCAAGTCAAAAACTAAATTAAATATGCCTATTCTATTGACCTACACCAAAAAGGTTATCGACCTAGAAAATGTCTTATTCTTATTACATTACTTTTAATATTTGAAGGATTTATTTTTGAATTAGTATCTCGCGAGTATCCTTGATAAAATGATCCAATTCATAGTTTCGAATGGAAGTTACCTCAAGCAAGGGAGTACAATGTTTATTATGATCAATTTTATATTTTGAGAAACCGTCTTCTTTCAAGAAACTGTCTTCATTCAATGGTTTTTTTAATCTTTGCAACTGATTCCATATGTTTTTTGGTAATGAATAGTGGGTATGAAGAAAATGAGGATTGGTTAAGTAGAGAATATGTGCTGGTGCGTTGAGCACTGCAAGAATGTTGTGAATTATGCTTTCTATTTTGTCACACACAGGGTTTGTGAATAAACAAAATGGAGAAGAGGTTTAATGCATTTTAATTAGGTTTTCGATTCATTGTTTTACAGTGCATGAGCTGAGATGAATGTTTTGAATAAGGAGAAACACATTTTATAGTATTCATTGTGTTGCAGGTGCAGAAGTAAAGGTTTTTGAGTTTTAGTGCAAAAGTAAGGGTTCTTGAGTTTTAAATCCAAATGAAAATTTCAAGAAATGAAATTCATTGATATAGAGTGATTCTATACTTTTTTGTCTTTTTGAATTCTTCAGTTCTTCAGTAAATGTTGTAAATATACTATCAAGGGTACACAAGAGTTTGTGAGTCAAGGTGTTGAAGGTTTTTTTGTTGGTGCATATTGTAATAGGGTAACCCCTTGGAATTGTATCTCTTAGATTTCATTTGGAGATTGGTCAATAAGACCATGGAGAGTAGCAAGTGAGGCATGAAGAGTAGCCAGTGAGGCATAAATTTTAACCAGTGAGGCTAAATAATATTTATCTTTCATAGTGGTTTTTTACCCTTTTTGGGTTTTCCACTCAAATGCTTGTGTTATGTCTCATCTTGGTGGTTTACCATATTGAGTTTGAAAGATTATCTGTGTTCAAGATCTGATATATCTATCTATTTAAAATGGCTTCAATGAATTCCTTTGTTTAATGAAGTGAATGAATTAATAAAGTTTGTTTTTTTATTGAACCATTGATTCACCCCCCTCTCAGTGGTTCTGTACTACAACAAGAACAACCGACATGGGGATAATTTTATCTTTTTGGTTTAGTTGTTTCTTATAGGTATGACTAGGATGGCCAAACTTCCCACAAAGTTGACAAAAATGCTAGGCTTCTTATATTCAATAACTTGAGTACGAACTGCAATTTTTGATTTCAAGGTTATAGAGGATGGAAGAACTTTATTAAGAACAACATTGGCATAGATTTTTACAAAATCAAGCCTAGAATTTTGGGCTATAACCTTATCAATTGCTAAGAGGCTACCAAAAGAGTTGGCAATACCTTGGAAGAGTTTTTGGTTCCAGAATCCAAGAGAGAGACTAGGAAGTCGAACCCAAGTGGGAGCAGTTGAATCCAGATCAGCAAAAGGGTCCATACTAGGTGTCCATTTGCATAGAGAGAGGCAAGTTTTAAATTTTTCGTCAAAAGTCTACGGACCACTAGTAAGAACCTTAATCATATCCTCCTAGTTAAAGAAACTGAAAAAAAATAGTCTATTTGACATAGCACTAACATTTATCTCACCTTTTAGTGACAAATTAAAATTAATCAATTTACGTACTTGATCAGTATTGGGTCAAAAAGATAAGAACTTTCAAGCTACTAGGGACAATGAAGGCTGGCAATGGACTCATGAATTATTTCTATCTAGAACATCCACCTCTAGATCGTCCACTACACAACATGATTTTAAAGCATCAAGGGATAAAATATTTTGTTTGAAAAGGGGCCCTCCTCGACCAATTTGTCTACATATGAATTCAGATTCTCCTCTAGAAAAAGGGCGTCAGCTCTAACAAGGGGTGACCAACAATCCGTTCCACCATCCGGAGATATAGCACTTCAGACTTTAGTCACCAAGGAACCAACAACAAATGAAGAATTGCCAGCGAAGGCAGCTGACACCCAAACAAAGACTTACAAGCAATGTTTACAGAGAAAGTTTCAAATCGTGAGTAACCAAATTATAGCAATAAAACAACCACATAAAGTAGCAGTCAAACCAGTATAGAATCATATAGATTTGCTAATCCACATAAACTAGCAGTCAAACCAGTATAGAATCATATAGATTTGCTGTTACTGAACAAATTTTGTCTATTCCAAGAAGTTTTAATCGACAACTACTGCTTTGAAATGTTCTATGATGGCTGGTTGCCTAAACTGCAGATGACTGGAGAGTTTCTCCGAAAAAACATCTAAAAATAAAGTGTCCATTTTGCTTATAACCATTAAAGGAAGTTGTAATGTGTAATTACAGTGTTCCGGATTGCAAGAGGAACTGTTATAGAAGATTACTCATTCCTCCTGATAGGGTGCATTCGCGGAAGTGAAGAATAATGAAGATCTTTTTTTCTGGATTGCTTTGTCATCGAAGTGGAAATACACAGAGGCGGGCATGTATAAAATGCACAATGATTTCCCACTCACATACATCAGCCGTTTGCTGCGAGACAAATATAGAAAGACTTATAAAATGGGCGTGAAATTCATGGGCTTTGTGGCGTTGCTTGTGATTATAATAGCGCCAGCAGAAGCTCAATCTTCACCTCCAACCTGTACAAACAAATGTCAAGGTTGCAATCCATGTACGGCAGTGATAGTTACTGTTCCACCTGCTATGCCACAAAAGCACAAGTTAGGTGCTGTTATGCCACAATCAGAGTCTAAACCTCAGAAATGGATGTGCAGCTGTGGTGGCAAACTCTACAAGTCATAGGATACTTAAAGCTTCTCATAGTCTTGTGGTACGATATTAGAGCTCATATAAAACAATAAATCGTCTTGCTGGGCTATCATTCTACATCATACAATTGAATGAATAATAAATTGTTTTTATGTTATTATCAGATAGTATTCTAATATTTTGTATTTGTATTTAATGTTAAACATATAGCGAGTCAAAAGAGAAAAGTATCTGAGTGGATATATGTTTTTTAAATTTATATTTAGAAACTAATTGTGGATATTTTAATAAAGAAGCTTTAAAAGATATAAATATTGCAGTCAAATGTTTATTTAATATTTATTAAAAATAATCATTAATGTTAAATTAGTTGTGATATGTTTGGGCCAACATATGACACATAATAATTGTGTTTTCATCTATTCATAGTTATTCCTTTAGCTTGACTTTATTAGAAGAGAAGGGTCAAATTTTGGACCTAAATATTTTTATAAATAAGAATGAGCTAGGCTCTCTCATATCATCACATTGGAAACTCTATGCTTATTATATAATTTTGGAGGTTTCCTCTTCAAAGTGGCTTTCTTAGATACTCAATAGTCTACTCCATGTTCCATTGTATAGTGTTTTGTTTACAAGGCTAGTTAGATACTATATTAAAATCATCAGAAGTTGTACTAATGCTTTGATTTGGGAAAAAGTACATTATCTCCTCATATCTTCCCAACCATTGTGAATACTACTACAAACTTTTTATGGAAGTTGTCTGTTTTGTTTGAAAAGCTATATTTCAATTTTTGGCTTCTTGTGATCCATTTTGAGTGAGTTATTGTGATTTTGGTTGTTTTCATATATCAACAAGGCATGCTACAATTTTAAAAATCATTTCTATTGTTTTTAATATTTTCAAAAGATCTAAAATAGCCATTGAGAGTTAGTTCTTTGAGGTTTTAGATTTAAGCCAAACCTTAATATGCAATTATTTCATCAAGTGAAAATATACAATTAATGGTGAAACAACATTAGAGTCTAGATTTGGTTGGACTTTAGACATACTTTTTTCTTCATTGGAAGATAGGTGTGTAAGGACTAATTGTTTTATTCCTAGTGACACTGTAATTAAGCATATTTTATAGTATGATTTGAGTTTTTCTTATTAATTTTTTTTTTTAGTTTATCTTTGTAGATTATAATTGATTGATTATATTATTCACTTGTTATCATGGCAGGATATTATTTATTATTATGTTAAAATTATAAAAGAATTATTTGAAATATTATTATTATATAAAATTTGTAAGAATAGGTGTGTGCACTTGGTTTAGATTATTCAAATTATTAATGCTAGTGTAATTGTCAAGACTAAATGGATTATATTTTGGCAATATATATATCATGAATATTTAATTTAAGAGAATGAAAATATTGGAGGTTAGCCATGATAACCATCATTGTCAATATATTTATGTACACTTTTGATGGGATGAAGTTGTTTTGGTGTAGCTCTATAAAATATTATTGATAGCAACCCACATGTGGAGTTTGAGTGAGGTCACAAGAATAATTAAACACAAATACAATTCTTTGTAGAGAAAATTCTTGTCAAGAGTGTCATAATTATAAATTTTATAGTACAAGAAAATTTATTACAATTCTTGTTTGGGGAAATTCTTGGTGAGAGTGACATCTTGATAAATTTTCTTTGATGTGAAGGTGGTGTTATGGGCATGATTTTATTTTTTAGGAATATTTGTTATGTATATCTATCTACAGATATTTCATGAATTATGATTATCTTACAAACCTATGTTCTTTGGGATGATCTTAGCTTCAAATCTAATGGAAGAGTGTTGGGTAATTTTTCAATTAGTTATACTTAAAAATATATGTATTTCTATGTTGAATAATATATATGATTGAAATTTTCTTACAAGTTAGTAAAAATATTAGTCTTTGAGTGCCATGTATTCTATGTAAAAACATAGTTTAAAGTTTATTCATATTCCAACATTATATTGAATAAAAAAACTTATAAATGAGTATTTAACTTTTTATTAAATACATTTGTTGTAACAATGTTTCCCTACAACAAGAGAAAAACTTGATTGGCTCATTGAATTCTCATGAAAAAATGTAAACATGGGGAGGTGGGAGAGGCATTGCAATTATCTTATGTTTAATGGATGAACTAGCGCATAATCACTACTATCAAAGAAATTGAAATAACAAAAAATGTAATAACTATACTAAAATTCTCCCTTATTACATTATTTTCGGAAATGTACCCTTGAAATAACTCAAATTTCACCTTTCCAAGAGACTGGGTGAGTATATTAGTTATTTAAGAATCTATAGGGTAGTAAGTTTCAAGTTGCATAATTGGATTCATTTAGTATTTTCCATTCATCTCCCAAGAGTGCATTTTAGGCATATTTACCCTTTCTTGTCAAGAAGGAAAACAAAAAGATCTCCAATAGGGTTGAATCACCTAAGGGTTGAAAGTTAATCCTACCTTTGGTTATCTCTTTTTCCTAATGAAATTGATAGAGAAATAGGGTGCATTTCATATTTTAACCAGATCCTACACCACCACATTTTTTCTATGTTTCATTTTGGTGAACCCGACATTATACATCTATAATTCTGAAATTGGAGTCAATTCAAACCCTAGATCTAGGATCTGTATTAGTTCACATTGCATTGAATTAGTTTGTATTTAATTTAGGGTTTTCAAAATTGCATTAATTTGCATTGCATATAAGGTTTTAAATTTTCATTTTGCATTATTTTAAATATCAAATTTTAAAAAAAAAATGCATATGTAATGACGGAAAATGTATCCCTCTACATTTTTGTGCTTTTTTTGGGCCCTCCCTATTAGATAGAGCCTAATGTTTCCTTTGTTTAGTGTTGTAATGTGTTTCACAAATTCACATTAAGTCTTGGGCCCTTGTAAACTAAATAAACCTAGTTGTGCCTTATTTAGGGTGTTGTAAAGTGTACCTTTATGCTTTCACATTGATTAGTTGAAAAATGGGTGTTCTTATGGTTTAGGACATAGAACATCACTTTTATCCAACTAAAATTCAAAGATTCCCTAGAGACCTCAACCCGATGAAGAATGAAGGAAGAGATCTGACAATAGGGTATCTTAGGATATGAATTTAGACTACAAGAGGGGTTCACCGCCAAGTAAGAACTTGGAAAAGACAATGAAATGCAAAACCTTAGTTGAATGAAAACTAACTCTAAATGAACTAGAAAGATGAATGAAATGCAACGAAAAACTATAAAAATAGAAAGTGTGTACCTAAAAACTTGTAGAGGCTTGAATGAAGGATATAAATGCTAACAGGGACTCATTTCCCAAGCTAGGAAAATTAGTCCTACTTCTGGGAAAATGTGTTGAAATAGGCTTAAGCCAAATGGGTATCCAGATCTGTAAAAATATCTGGCAAGCCTGTACAGTGGGACTCATTCACCACTTGTGGTGAATCAGTCCACTTCTGCTTTTCTAGAAGTTCAGGACCTAATTCTACTCTTCTCAACCTACTCCACTCTTCTTGACTGATTTCTGGATCTGAAACTGCAAATTTCCACCTGTAAATCTTCTCCAAATTTCTCCAAGGGTTGATGACAACTTTGACAACTTTTCTCCAATATTGCTCCTTATGAAATACACAATCTATTTACTTGCAAATCACACAAAAAGGAGAGGGAAAAAAATTGTTGGGTTAGTGGATAGGGGTTCGCCTTGGTCAAACCCCTTGTTGGTAATTAAACCTCAAAATGAAAGAAAATAAGAATGGAGAATTATGAATGAACAAAAGAAAATATTGCAACTCACCAAACCCTAGCAATAAGGTACTTCAAATATGCTTGAAATGGTTGCAATGGATGTGTTTCTTGACTCTTGCTTGAAACACTTACTTTCATCATAAACTCTACATCACAATTGTTAGCACAATAACAAACATGATATATGAAATCCTTGATATGATGATTAACACTTGAATGCTGCTCTAAAATGTTTGTCAATCTACCCTTGAATGCTCTTTAATTCTCTTGTGAACTCAATTTTCTATTAGGAATTCTCTCACAAAAGTCTTAGGTGAAAATGAGTGAAAAAACCTTGTATTTATACTCAATTATGCAAGCATTCTAGAAATTACAACACTAACAACACTACAAGCCAACATCAGATATAGGAGGATAAAATTCTACCAAAAATTTGAATTAAATTTGAATTTTGGTCACACAGGACTCATTCGCCCAAGGTGGCAAATGAGACCTACTAGACATAATGTATGGGACCAAAAACCAAAAGTGTCTAGAAATGTGTGAAAATTGGTTTGGAGCCAAAAGATCTAGGTGGGACCCATTCACCCAAGGTAGAAAATGAGTCCCAGATCCCTAAATCTAGGCCACACAAGCCAAGAAACAGTTGAATTATGATTGGTTTGGTGTTGGGATTATCCTCAAAACGATGCAATAAATGAGGCTTGTGGATGCAAAATAGGGTCAATTAAAGCATAAGAAATCCCAATTATTAATGACAAGCCTAGAGAAGTGTGTAAGCGTGTTACAACACTTTACAACACTCCAAATAAGGAAAGATTAAGATTAATGTTGATTAAAATTGTGTTTATTATGCTTAGCTATTTGATAAAACCCTAGAAAAGTGTGAAAGTGTGGTACAACACTTCACAATAGTTTAATAAGGTACCATTAAAATTCATTAGTTCACAAGGGCCCAAAACCTAATGTGAATGTGTTATCCACATTACCACACTAAATCAAGGCAAAATGAAGCCAAAATCCACAAGGAGGGCCCAAACGAGTGTGAAAATGTCAAGGGATCCATTTTTCTACACTACACACACTAATCTAGGGTTTCATGAATAAATTGGGCTTCTTTATGCCTTATTTGGCCTTATTTTGTATCCACAAGCCCTAATTAATGCATCTTTTCAAGGATAATCTTGATATCTACCATAATCTAATCATGATTCATGTGATTTTGGATGATATTACCCAAATTTAGTGATCTAGGAATCATACTCCAGCTTGGGTGTATGAGAGTACGCATCCCACCTAAGTTTTGGGGCCCTGATCTAGATTTCACATCAATCTAAGCATTTCTTGAAAAATGTGTCTGAAAGCCCAGCCTAATGGGACTCATATACCACAACTAGCATATGAGTCCCATGTGGCTTAAACATAAATTGAATTCAAATTATTGGTGGGATTTTATCTTCCTAGATTTGATGTTAGGTTGTACTATTATAATTTCAAAAATTTTGGCATAAACAAGTATAAATACAAGGTTATTTGACTCATTTTAACCTAAGATTTTCAAGAGAGAATTCCTAATAGAAAGTTTTTAATTACAAGAATTCACAAGATAATTCAAGTAAATTCAAGAGCATCTTTAAAGCATTCAAAGGTTGATTTATTAATCAATTATTGCATCAATTCAAGATCCATCATCATGTCAAAGAAATAGTGCATCAAACATGTTGTTGATGTAGCATTGAAGATTCATTTGCAAGATTTGTTCCACATTCAATTTGAGATCAAGATCTACATTCTTCATGGCCACTTCATCTATAGATTTTTATTCCAAGATATTATCCGAGGTATCATCATTTCATTTTTTATGTAAATCATGTCCTTATTTCATTATTTCATCATTTGGTTTAATTACCTAAATGTGATTTGACCAAGGAAAAATTCTATTCCCTAAAAAAACAACACTTTTTATCTCTCTTTGTGTTGTTGCAGGTTTATAGGTTGAAGACAAAGTGGATTTGAAGCTTTCAAAAGTATCAAGATTGTAAAGTTGTAAAAGTTGCAAAAGTTGTCATGTAAAGGTTTCAATGCTCACAAAAATTAGATCTAGAGCACGATATCCAACCTATCTACATGAAACCAGTGGGAAAAGGATTATTTGATCCATATTCAGAGGATCACAAAGTTTTTCTTTAAAATTCTACTCTTGAGATACTTCGGGACAAAACAAGACTGATACGCCGCCTATGGTGTATGAGTCCTAACATACCTATTTTTGGGTATTTTTGGTAGATCCTGATTCAGTAGTTCCAAATTCCTATTTCCACCTAGAAAACCTAGTTTGAGATTGATACACACAACCTGGCATATGAGTCCCATTGTACATTAAAATTAGCATTTTTAGCATTTTAGAGCTTGCTCTAAGCTTCTACTAGTTTCTAGGTGCTTCTCTATACTTTTCTAGTTTATTGTTCTAATTTGCATTCATTTCTAGGTCATCTATTCAAGTCTTGCACATCATTAGGTTTTGATCATTAGGTTTTGCATATTACTTTTCTTTCCAAGCCCTAGCTTGGTGGTGAACCCCTTTTTATTCTCTAAGAATACCTTAGGAAACCCTATTGCAAGATCTTTTTCTTTCATTCTATCATCATATTGTGATCTCTATAGTTTCCTTGAATGGAACAAGAGTGAAATAGGAACTATATCAATGTGCTCCATCTCCTAAAAGGTGGGGCACCCTATTTTTTGTTACATTTTGGTGAACCTGATGTGAATAGGTCTCATTTTTTATTTTGAGTGCATCATAATTCTAGATCTAGCTTACATTTAACTTTACATCAGGGTTTGTATTAGTTAATTTGCATCTAGGGCTTATAAATCTTTCATTGGTGAAAGTGAACATAGGTTGCATTTTTTCATCTTGCATCATTGAATTTCATCTGAAATTTGTAATTTCCATAAGTCTAGGCATCATACAAACCAGAACCCTTAACATTCACTTAGAATTTGTTAAATTTAGTGCAAAAACCCTAATTTGGCACTCATACGTCCCTCTTAGAGATTTAGTCCTACTACAGGTTGTTTTTCCTACTTTCTAGGAATTTTATGTTGTGTACTTTTTAGCATTTGAACCGCTGAAAAACCTTGAATAGGATTCATATTCCCCTCTAGGTGATTTAGTCCCAAATCAAGTATGAAACTACCTTTTACAACAATTAAAACCTCATTTTTGTGCTTCCTAAGATTGTTGGTAACATATAATATAAGTCTGGAAAGTTTTAGGAACATTTGTTTTATGTATATAGGTCAAATAATTCATGTAGTGAAGTCATTGTTAAAGCATTTCAAAAATCATTTCAGTATTAATTTTTTTAGATCTGTAGGACATTTTTTTACATTTCAGAAACATTGCATAAGTTAGGTAGATTAATTTTTAGTGTTAGCATGTTTTCTTTTCAAGCATTTTGTATTTCTAGAATATCAAATGGCTTGTATGATTATATTTCCCCTACTCATGGGCATAATCTAGGAAAGAAAAGTAAAACCTTTGATAAGCATGTTGGATACCCTCCTAGTATCTATTGGATTTGTAAGAATGTCATAACATAAGAGGATGTGAGTGTAGAAAATCATAACAATCATAATTATTCTTCTCTTGATACCTCTCCTATTAGTGATGAAGGTATCTTGGTGAAAGAAGATACAATCATTGAGAGTCTTGATTGTCCCTCTCCTCCTACTCCTTGGGAAGATATTATGACACAATAAGATGAGATCATAGACACATTTCTAAACATCACCTTACCTAGTCTCCATTCATCCCTTGCTTGTGATAATATTTTAGTGGAAGAGGATGAAATCATAGGTAACCATGACAATCAAATTTTTCCTTCTCCTAATATTCCTCCTTGATGCAAAGAAGATAGTTTGGTGTTAGAAGATACACTTATTGGGATTCATGAGAACCTTGTTCTTCCCTTCCCTAATGCTCCTACTATTTGGAAAGTTCTATTTGGTAAGAATGAGAATCATAGTTCTCCTTCTCTTGATACCTACCTTATTTATGATGAAGATACTTTACAAAATCTAACCACGAAATGTGATGAACCTCTTGTTTGCTTCTCTCCTAAAAGATCTTCTACTAGGGTATATATTATGGAACAAGAGAATGAGAGCTTAGAAAACAAGGATGAAATCATGGACAATCATGGCGATCACATTTATTCTTCTCCTAGTATCTTTCCAAGTTGTGAAGAAGATATTTTGGTGTTAAATGATCAAACAAATGAGAATTATGAGAGTTCTATTTATCTCTCTCATCCTATGGAAAAAAATATTGAATAAGAGAATGCCATCATTGATAAACAAGACAATCCAACCATTGATAACTTCCTTACTTGTGACAAAGTCATTTTAGAAGAGCCAGCCTTTGAATGTCATGAACATCTAGTTTGTAGTTCTCCTAAAAACTCTCCTCCTAGGGAGAATATCATGGTGGAAGGAAATTACAACATTCACACATCTCTTTCAAATAATAGTAATGCGGGTTCCTTAGATGACAGTGAAAGGATGATACTAGACTCCCCTTCACTAGAAAGACACCAATCTAAAATCGCTGAGGTTATGAATGCACAAGTTTCCATTAGATCCCCCTTGATTAATGAACCTCCTACATAACCTGTGTGACATCCTAAGAATCCTCTAATTATTTATCTACCCTCACAATGACCACAAACTCAAAAAATCTTGAACTTATCCTTTACCCACCTAAGAATAATTTTTTGTAGTACCCGAGTTATAATATCATTGCTCATACATATAACACTAGAAACAATCCACAACCAATAAAAACACCTTCAACATCCCTCCCATTGCCTAATTATATCTTACCCACTCCTCCTCATTTTCCTTCACATAATGAAAATGAGTACAATCTTATTGAACAAATAAACAATACTCCTACTAAGATATCATTATGGGACCTTATTTAAGCCTCTCCTCACTATCACAACATGATTCAAAGTGCTTTACAACAAGTTCCTATCCCTTCTAATGAGAAACCAAATGACATAGAAATCATGATTCAAGGAATAAATGTTGACATTATTTTCCACCAAAGTGATCTCCCTCCTTTGGAAGTGCAAAAAAAAAATGATGCCTTCATGATAATAGCTACCTATGATGGGTAGGGAATACAAAAGCCCTTGTTGAAAATGGCTCCACCCTTAATGTGTGTAGTGTGACACTTTTGGATAGACTTGGAATTGATAAATAAAAAATTCAACCCGAGTCTTTATATATTAAGGGATTTGACAATGTAGGAAAAAAACCACTTGGTGTGATCACTTTACCTATTATAGTTGGAAAGGCCACGTTAGAAACTCCCATCCACATTATGATTCATGATCTTTCATATAATATAAATTTAGGAAGACCATGGATTCATGAGATGTAAGAAATGCCTTCAAACCTTCATCATATCATAAAATATGTCTACAAAAAAAATTATATACAATCAAAGCCGACCCCTAACCAAACAATTGTTTGAACATTAACAAAGATAAGGAAAATCCTTTGAAAACATTGACACCAACTACACAATTAGAACCCATGCAATAGAAAGACAAAGAAAAACATATTGAGGAAGTCATAGAGCTATTAGAAGGTGATTGGGGTTCCTTAGTGAAACATCGAGAAATAGGATGGGGGAACTCTACCTTTGAGGAGATAGGGTTTCTATTTCACACTCAAGGAAACCCTAGAGATCCCAATCTAATGTATGCAAAGGAGAAAGAGATATTGCAATAGGTTTGTCCTAGGGTCTAATTATAAAATCAAGAAGGGTTCACCACCAAGATAGGGCTTGGAAAGATTAATGAAATGCTAAATCTAATATTTAAACCTAATGCAATGCAAGATTCCACTAAATAACCTAAAAATGCATGTAAATCAGAATAAAAAAGTTGAGAGATCAAAGGTGTGCACCTGGAAACCTGAAGAGGCCTGAATGAAGTCCTGAAATGCTAAAAAAATTGAATTTAATTTTGAATGGGACTCATATGCCAGACTGGGTGATTTAGTCCCAGATTAGGGTTTCTGGGCAAGAATAGAAATTTGGTAGAGATATGTCTGAAACTCTTGAAATCTAATTTTTTTCCTATATTGGGACTCATACGCCAAAAGTGGCATATCAATCTAGTTAGGGTTTTTTGGAAATTCAAAGTCTGATTCTACTCTTCAATGTCTACTTTGTCCTTTCCACTTGATTTTTGGATCCAAAGCTCTGATTTGCAACCTGTAGATGTCTTTCAATGATCTCCAATCCAAGGTGACAACTTTGAAAATTTTGAACACTTCACAACTTTCTCTAAAGTTGCTCTTCAATATTTTTTCAACCTAAATCTACAAATCACACACTAAAGAGGGAAAAATGTTGTTTTGTTAGTAGAAAGGGGTTTGCCTTGGTCAAATCTCGTTTTGGTAATCAAAACTTGAAATGAAATGAAATAAGGTGAAGGAATGATGAATGAACAAAATTCAATGTTTTAACTCACCAAACCCTAGCAATAAAGTGTTCCAAACATGTATGAGATGGATCCAATGGATGTAGATTTTGACTCTTTCTTGAATGTGATATACGTTGACTTGAAAGCTTGCTTGAATCATAAAAACCTACATCACAATGGTTATCTCAAAAATACATGATGCGTGATGACTTTGAAATGATGCTTGATGCTTGAATAATGCTCTAAAACACTTGATAATTAGCTCTTGAAAACTCTTGAATGCTCTTGTAGAATTTTGTAAACTCTTGAATGCTTCCTTGATCACAAATTTTCTATAATACATGAACACTTGAAAGCTTAGGATTAAAATGAGTGAAAGGAACATGTATTTATACTTGTTTATGCCAAATTTCCCAAAATTACAACACTACAAGATGACATCAGATCTAGGAGGAAAAAATCCTATCAATAATTTGAATTAAATTTTATTCTAGGCCACATGGGACTCATACGCTAGAAGTGGCGTATGAGTACCATTAGGCATTAAGTATGGAACACATTTTTAAAAATCCTTAGAATGATGCAAAATCTAGATCAGGGCCTTGAAACTTAGGTGGGACCCATATGCCCAAGGTGGCGTATGAGTCCCAAATCACTAAATCTAGGCCACATAACCTAAAAACACCTGAATTATGATTGGATGTTAATTTGTGTCAGGATTATCCTTGAAAGAATATAGTAATTAAGGCTTGTGGATGCAAAATAAGGCCAAATAAGGCATAAAGAAGACCAATTTATAATAAAACCCTAGAAAAGTGTGAAATTATGGAACAACAGTTTACAACACCTTAAATAAGGTACAAATAAATCCATTTATCTCACAAGGTCGCAAGACCTGATGTGAATGTGTCAAACACATTACAACACTAAATCAAGGCAACATTATGCTTAATTTGACAATGATGGCCCAAACAAGCAAGGAAAAGTAGAGGGATACTTTTTCATTGCTACATTTAGCCCCCAATTTAGTGAGAGGATGAACTTGCTTCAAACTCACACTAGAGTAGATAAACTCACTTCAAGAGGGGTCCAAGTGCACCAATGCTAGTAAGATAGGATGTCAATGATCAAGAGGGCTGATCAAGCCCCCAAGATCAAGACCCTATGGAAAACCAACATAGATACAAAAGAAAACACATAAAGAATGATATAAGGAGCAACAACATGGAACAATCATACACTACCAAAGACAAGGAAAAATAAAACAAAAGGGGTGGATGAAGCTTCAAACCCTTGTGCATCATAATGTGGATCAGATCTAGGTTGATTTTTCTAAAAAATGCACGCTTACTCTGAGGCAATGAAAATTTAGGCTATCCATTGGATTAGTATCCAAATAGGAAAGAAACATATACACATGACTGGTATGTGCTCACACACACACATGAGTGGCTATGGGAAAGTCATACCTTGGATTGGCTTCCCTCCCAACCATACTAAAGCTATACCTCTTGATAACTTTGATAAAGCGCCACACACCAATGAACTTCGACATTCATGAGGCAAGAAAAGCTTCGTATGTTTTAAAATCATGAAAAAAAAAGATGGCTCCACAAGAATGGAAGGTTTATAATGCAAGGTGGCCATATAACCAAAATTTTGTAAATGTAAAATAGGGAATGTTCAAAGGAGTCTTGCTTAGTTCATGTGAGGTCTTAACTTAGGGAAAATTATGCCTAATGTCTCCAAGAGAGGACCAATCAAAGAATAAGAGATTCATAGCTTAGGGGATGCAATGTTTCACATCAACCCACTAAGAGGAATGCAATATGCTAAGAGAGATCATGCTCTTGAAGGAAATCACACCCGATGTCACCACAAAGAAAGAGACGCATCATATGAAGCAATAATACTACACCATGAAATATGAAATGCAAAAGAATAATGCCAATGTATGCCCCCACTTTACAAAAATTTCTAAACACCATGCTATGAGAAATTACTTTAAAGTAGTGAATGATAAATGATAAAAATAAAAAGGACATGAGAGCTTATTTGGAAAGCCCTATGCCAAGTCATATGTTTCCAAATAAAGCATGTCATGAAAAGAAAAGAGGGGTTTCCCCCAAAATGAAACTCCAAACACATGAGGGATCCATGCATTTGGGGTCAGTAAGTTCTTGCTACTATGTTTTTAGAGAGCTCAAAACTTTATCCTTCCCCAAATACTCATAGAACTGGAAGAATGACACAAAGAGATTGAAAGCAAAGAAAAAACTTTCGGGTCAACATGGAAGAGACATGAATTTCTCGATGCCTTGCATCATTCCCATAAGGAAAAAACAAGAAAAAAGAAATGATAATGAAAAATATTTTGGGTCAACATGGAAGAGACATGAATGTCTCGATGCCTTGTGTCATCCCCAAAAGGAAAACACAAGACAAAAGAAAAGATAAAGAAAAATATTTTGGGTCAACATGGAAGAGACATGAATGTCTTGATACCTTTCATCATCCCCAAAACGAAAACACAAGACAAAGGAAAAGATAAAGAAAAATATTTTGCATCAACATGGAAGAGACATGAATGTCTTGACACCTTGCATCATCCCCAAAGTAAAAACAAAAGACAAAAGAAAAGACAAAGAAAAATATTTTGAAAGATCTATAACATAGAGAAGAATGTAGGTACAAATAGAGGAATATCACAAAGAGAGAAGGATACATCAAATAGAATGGTATAGGGGATCACATTACACACATGCAGTCACACAAAAGAAAAATAAATAATTCTAAAGACTAGTAAGGAACATGCGATTCAACCTAAAGTAGGTTGTCCACATCCCAATCATTTTCATTGTATACTGAAGGCAAACAACTAGCCAAAGGAACAATAGAAAGTGAAAAAATAGGGTCATCACTAGGTTCAATGCTCTTCTTATGAGAATTATCATTTAAGCACATGGAAGAGGAAAATAATGTATTCAATTCATTATGCACCTCCTAATCAATTTTAGTAATCTCCTCATCATCATCTAAATTAATCACAATAGGAGGTCAAATGATAATGTCCAAAGAAGGGTTCAACTCTTATTGTGGTTGCACTATAAGATATTTTTTTCACTGAGGGAGACTCATTGTGCATTGCTTCAGTCAAGTTTGGATCTTGATTTTCTCTGTTGTATTCTTCGTTTAACCTTTGAGTGAGAGCATGATGTCTATGCCTACGCTCTCTAACATTTATATTTATTTTATTATGATTTTTAGGTTGTGTAGGAGCGGGTCTATCAACCATAGGTTTCTTTTCTTTCCTAAGGGGAGGAACAAAAGGAACCATGAGAGGTTTTTCAACCACTTTCTCTTTAGCTTTGTAAACTTGTTTTATCTTAGGAGGTGTGATGGGATTGTTTTCGTTATCTCTTGGTATTTTGTAGGGAATGGGAAAATTGTCTATCTTAGGCGTGTCTTGGTTATTTGGAATTTATTTAGGTTCAGACATGGTTTCATCAATAATGGTAGGCTTGGTCATGGGTTGAGGCATGTTTTGAAGGGATAGTTTTGCTATGCATTTCTCCTTAAAATTTTGATAGGATTTGAAAAAGAAGTCTTCATGAGGTTTAATAGGCTCCATAAGCTAAAATTTTTCCACAGGAAGACAAAGGGTTAAAGCCACTATGATCCATAGTAAAGATTTCATTGTCAAAGGGGAACTTTAAGCATTTATGTATGACTGATGAAATGACATTCATGGAGCAAATCCATGGGTAGCCTAGCTTCACATGAAATTGGTGTGACATTGATATGATGGAGAATGGTACATCTAATGTTTTTGGTCCTATTTGTAAAGGTAAGGTGATCAATCCCATCATAGGGCAAGTGAAATTGTTATGTGTCTTTATCCATGATTTTTGTTTATCATATGTTTCTTGATAGAGATCATGTGCATGCAAGAATTCTTTAGTGGTCACATTCTCTCCACAAATGGGATCTATTAATATACCATTAGTGGGATTATCATAGATTCAACCAACTATATAGAGAGGACCATCAGGTGCATTTCTAATGATATCTTTAGTTGAGAAAGTAATGTCAAGAGTCTTTTTAGTTCAACCCTTATGAGGTTGAGTTTCAATCAACACAATCAAGCCTTTTTCAATAGTATCGATAGGACCTTTGTCAATAGTATCCATAGTACTTTGTTGAATGGTATCCAGGTTTTCATCATTCGTGTCAACATTCATCACATCATTCTTTGTAGTTTCACTAGCTTTGACAAATGAAATATTATGTTTATGCATAGGGTTGGTAAAGATCTGCAAATTTTGGTTAGGAGGGGCAACAAACTTATTTCCTTGATTATTAACACTCACAACTGAAAGATGACTGGAATCAATGAGGTCTTGCACAAGATGTTTAAGTCACTTACAACATTCCATATCGTGTCCATTTTTTGGTGATAATGGAAATAAGAATTCGATCTAAAGCTCAGGGGTAAAGGTTTATTAGGATCAATAGTTTTAATGGAAGGAAAGGTGATCATTTGTTGCTCTAAAATTTGTGACATTGTATTATGGAGGGTATCAAGTAGGGGAGTGAATTTACTTTTCACATCCCCATAGCTAAAGGGTATCGCCGCCTTTACAGTAGCTACTTGGTTATTAGAATGTTGAGTTGTTTTTTGAGGGGGATTTAGTTGAAGGAAACAATTATTCTACTTGTTTTGATTTATGGATTCAGACTTCTTAGTTTGGCTAGATGTGGATTTTGCATCATGACTACTAATCGAGTTTTGATAATCACAGAGGGAAGTGCATAAGTGCATGAAGGAGGGGGATTTCATCATGGTAAGCTTATCTTGTATCTTAATTTGAAAATTTTCTAATAACATCTTTTGAAGGTGAGGATCAAGAACCTTTACATCGATTTGGGAATAAAACGATTTATAGTGTGAAATAAAGTCAGTAATCTTTTCCTCTTCTTTTTGCTTATATTTCATCAAATCGGCCAAGGTCATCTTAGGAGTCATATGCACTTGAAAATGGTTGATAAATGCCTCAACAAGTTCATTGAATGAATGAATTGAGTTGTTCGATAATGAAGAAAACCATTCTAAGGTAGTATCCCTCAAGGATCTAGGGAAAAGCTTAGCCAAGAGTTTATCATCAAGAATAAAGTCACTATATAAGGTGGTATAAGCAGAAACATGGTTAGAGGGATCTCCTTTCCCTTCGTATTTATCAAATATAGGAACCTCTACACCTTGTGGCATAATTTTTCACAATATCTCCAAGGACAAGGGACTCCTTTTGACATAATATGTAGGTGGGAAATTTTGATTTTGGTTGATTGTGGAAACTTTCTTTTGAAGGGATGAAATGGTTTGAAAATTTTGGTTTATGAGAGGGTCATTGTTTGTATTGTGAGATGGAGGTGAATAAGGTGGAGTGTATGTGTTTGAGGGACAAGTGAATGGAATTCTTATAGGTGGTAAGGTGGTAGGAGATATGATGTGAGATGCCATAAAGGTACTAGGGATGCTAGTAGAAATACCCAAGGAAGGAATCACATTACTAGTAGGTTGCATCATTGTTGTGACTTGAGGGTTGGTATACGTAGAAACAGAGGCAATTTTTATGAGAGGGATTTGAATTCCTCCTTGTCTTGTGACATTGTTTGAGGGTAAGGGACAACTAGTGGTTAAGGTAAGGTGTTTTCCAATGATTTGAACTATGTTATGAACAAGGTCAACTCTGTCTTCACTTTCAAGCATGCGATGAATGTTATCTATAGTACGGATAGAAATGGTTGAAATGTTTTCATTGATCACTTTGTGTTTTAAGTTTGCTAGGTCTTCATGAATTTGGATTATGTTTTCTTGTAGAATACTAGCAACCATTGTTTCAACATGCATCACACTACTTGAAGGAAAAGAGTTATTAAGGGTATGTTACATATACAGTGAACTAGTGTCAATACTAGGAGTGAAAGAGCTCGATAACCCAAGATCCATGATGATTGTGCTATCACGAAATGACATGAATATCGAATTTCATCTCACTATAGTATTAGCAATAGGACACCAAGTACAAAATCTCATGCAAGGGATACTAAGTGCAAGATGAATGCAAATGAAATTTAAGGGAAATGCAATGAAATAAATAGAACAAAAAATCTGTAAACTAAAATTGAAATATATCAACAAAAAACAATAGCTCAGAAATAGAGTTTTGAATTTTGGAAAATATAGTTTAAAATCTGTACTGGGACTAAATCGCCTAGAGGGGCATATGAGTCCTAGTGAGGGGATTTTTTTTATAATTTTTAGAAAAATTTAAGTGGTTTTTATGATTTTTAGTTTGTATGATCTATAGAATAAATGAAAATGTAGGTTTCAGATGATATTCAATGATGTAAACTACAAAATGCAACCTATATGTGTTACCTAATTATACTTTCATCCCAATAAGCTAGGACTAGAATAGAAGTGAAGACTTAAGAGTGAAAGGTACATACACATTTTTGCTAAATTTTAATTATCATAAACAAGGATGCCATAAAATGAAGTATTTCATTTTTCATTTATGCAATTGTTTTACAGAAAGAGAAAAGATTACAGAAACATTGCATAAAATAGTTGTTTTTTATTCATTTTACAAAAGTATGCCAATAAGTTTCCCACACAAGCCAGAGGAATGATTGAAAGATGCAACATAAAACTAAATTAAACATCTAAAGAAAAGTAAAAGAACACATGAAAGGAATAAGGATCTGTCATTTCATGAATGGTGAACCCCAAGGTTAATCAAATGCATCTTCATCTCCCTTCATTTAGTAAGCTCTAGAAATTTCTGCAAGAGATGGAATAGATGGTGTTAGAGGTTGGGATTCCATTTCTCCTCATATGAAATATCAACATATATATAACCTACTTTTATGAAGAATTAAAATAAGATATGCAGTTATCACAAGTATCTAGGAAAATCAGAAGATTATTAGTCATCATCAAGCTTTGAGCTTCATTGTTTTATTTAACTTGTTTGTTCATTGTGCACGTATAGGTACATTTACCATTGCAGGATTAATCTATTCAACATCATAGTATGTGGAGAAAAGTGGGCTCCCACAAGTATTGAGCCCAACATACTGCCCTCTTAGTTCTTGAGAGGGATAAGGATGAATTTCATCAATGCAAGTCTCATTAAACAACAAATGAGGAGATCCTAATTAATTGAGAAAGGGAACACTCCACCAAATCAAGATGCTTTCATACTATAAGTATAGTCTACAAGGACTTTGATCAATATTAAATTAATGAGGCAAACAATATAGTTTTTACAAGCCCCAACAATCACTTGTCATTCATAACACCGGGTATGAGAATCACCATAAAATACAAACCCATATGCAAGGAAAGTGAATGTATCAAGATTATGCATGAAGGAAAATTTAAAGGAGTGCCATAAAAAAAGATAAAGCATATGAGTGGAAAAATTGAAGGAGAAATCCTATCAAATGCAAGGAATCCTAAAAACAAAGAGGCAATCATTGTTGGAAGGGGCAACCATTTGAGAGAGAGAAAATTTTAGATAATGTGTTCTTTCCTTTCAAAATCAAAGCATAATATCTCAACCAAAGTGATTATAGTCAAAAGAAAACAATAAGTTAGTTACAAGGGGATTCACTTTGTATCTTACTTGAAATTTTTCAAAGGACAGTGTTTGATGACTATAAAGCAATGGCAATAACCCTAGGTTTAAGACTGTGATATGGTCTTGCCAAGAGGTAAGATAGATACACTAAATGAAGGAGGAACCATTGTAGATGATAGGGTTTAGAGAGCAATCCATAGAAGACATTGCAACTCATCATATTGATAGATTAAGGAAATATAAGTTGTGCATGTTGTAAGACATCAAGTCTTAATGACCATGTGATAATGGACTGGGTAATAGTGAAATAGTGGAGTCAACATTAAAAGACAATAAAAAAGAAATGTCATTGTAATAGTCCTTTTGTGTCCCTATGAAAGAAGATCACAATCTTTCAATCATTCAAAGAGGACAATAATTTGAGGAACAAATATAATTCATGACTGTCATAATGTGGAAAATACATAAAGGATAGTAAGGGATAGTCCACCATATAACTATGAGAGTCATAAGGGTAGTAAATTTTGTTGAAAATGAAGGTAATATTTGTAGCTTAAAACTTGTAAACCTATGTGACTGTAGATTTAATGAAGTGTTCTTTGGTTCAATTCTTTGTGTACAATTAATCTTGTTTAGATCATTTTTACCAATTGAAGAAAGAGACAAAAGATTGTAGATGAAGGAGACAAAATATATAAGTGACACAACATATATGTGGAGAAACCCTTTTAGGAAAAAAATCCACCACCAGAATCAATAGTGCTTGTATTATTTAACCTTAGAACAAGATTACAATAATACTGTATCAATCCTTGATTGGTATGCTTCCTCACCTTCAACAATTCTTCTTCACAACCTGCAATAAACTCTCATTGACTCTCATTGAACTCACATTAAAACTCTCATACACTTGCTGCAATTTATAGACAATTCTAAGCATGTAAACTCACATAAGAGTTATCAATACAAGAGATAAACTCTCCTCAAAAATATCTACACCCAAATTGTGCAAGTAGAGTTTCACAATATAACTTGAAGCCAAAACCAAAGTCTCCTCAATTTAGGTGTCCCAAACTAAACACTTAACTGAACTCTGGATAAGAAGATATCTTGGAAGCTTCACCTCAAAGTTGGTGCCCAAGATTGGGCCCACTTAACTAAACCTTGTAAATATATTTTCATACAAAAGGTGTTAACTAAAAGATGCCAACTTGGGTGCCCAAGGTGGGTTCAACTCACTCTTAGTTAACTGAAACATATCTCTCCACCAATTCATGCAAACATCATGCATGATTGATCATCCTCACTTAACTAAAAGTATTAGCCTATTATCTATCATGTAACTAAAGCTACTATTCATGCAACTCAAGTCAACTAACATGCAACTCAAGTCAACTAGAATGTAACTCAAAATAACTACATGCAACTCAAGTGAACTAGCATGCAACTCAAGTAAAATAGCATGCAACTCAAAATAACTACATGCAACTGAAGATAACTGAACCATAACTGAATTGAATTGAATTGAATTGAATTGAACTAAACTAAACTAAACTAAACTAAACTGAACTGAACTAAACTGAATTGATAGTGCCACTTCACTCTTGTAATTGTCAATCCATATTTTGTAGGAACCTAGACATACATTACTGAAGTGTTACTAATCCTCCAAATAGTTAACTGAAGCAAGGTGGGTTCCACCTTCCATGTGTGCACCCCATGTGCTCCTATTATTTAGGAAATCTTCTTGGACGCTGCCACATGTTCCTATTATTTAGGAATAATTACAAATGTCAATTTACATGTTCATTTCATTCAAATTTAATCTTTCTAATCCTAGTGTTGGGGAACACTTTCCAAGGACTTAGGAGATACACAAAATTTGTTTAGGATTGTAATTAAATGGAATCATATTCCAAACATTCTCCCACTTGACATTATACATTGCAATTATTCTAAACAAGGAGCCATTATTATAAATCAAGTACATGACTCAAGGCGAATGGACTTCCTGCACCAAGATAACTTATCTATAGGAATTGGTTTCGTAAGATAATCTGCAACATTGATCAAAGTGTCAACTTTCTCAATCAATACCTTCCCACTCTCAACCATTTCTCACACAAAGTGATACTGAACATCAACATGCTTAGTATGAGCATGATACATAGGATTTTTGGCTAAACAAATAGCACTCTGACTATCACATTCAAGTCTAATTTTCTTGAAATTAAAACCAATACCTTTCCCAAGTCTCTGTAACCAAATTACCTCTTTATAGGCATGTGGAACCGTTGAGTGTGTTGAACTCACATCCAAGCAAGGTGTAGGCTCCTTAGAATTCCTACTAAAATTTTATCAAGAGTAACCATCTCAACACATGTCTCTAGCCATAAGAGAACTCAAGCCTCACCTATGTCTCTAAGTATCCATGAGAACCTATAACCAACCAATCCATGCTAAACTCCAAATGCAACACAACACCATCATGAAGTAATCAAGAAAATGATTAATGTACCCAATACAAAGAGAACTACTATGATAAATGTCAAAGCTCCAATCATGAATTAGAAACATAAACATGACATCCATGATCTAACCATCTCTTCCAAGGAGATCAAATCCATCATAAAATACATAAACATCCTAGTCTCAAGAGAACAAGTACCATGCCAAACTCTAAATGCAACAATAGTAAACCATGACATAATAGCAACCACTCTAAACCAAGAAGATTAAAACACACTTCTTTTACAAATCTATAATTTTCAAAATAGTACAAGCTCCCACTACAGCCAAAAAATCCTTCAAACTTTTAAGAGAAAGGTGTCCCAAACTCTACCCAACCGTTAGCTCTGATACCAAATGTTGAAAATGAAGGTAACAATTGTTGCTTAAAACTTATAAACCTATGTGATTGTAGATTTTATTAAGTGTTCTTTGGTTCAATTCTTTGTGTATGATTAATCTTGTTTAGATCAATTTTACCAATTATAGAAAGAGAGAGAAGATTGTAGAAGAATGAGATAAAATATAGAAGTGAAACAACATATACGTGGAGGGGTGATCCCACAATACTGGTTTACAATTTTTGGCCAAACTGGACACTGAAATAATATTTTCTAACTAAATCTTCACTTTCGGGTACCTATAGTGGCTAAACCATAAGGAATTTGAAGATGATGAAAACTAGTGATTTGTGAAATTTTGTCTATAGATTCTAAATATATTTTTTAAATTTTTTTTGGAATCATATTGCACTTCTTTTTCCATCACCTTCAAAAACTAGTTTTTTCAGCAAGCAACATTTTTAAGGAGTGATGCTCACCGTAGACAACATAATTTTTTTCCATGAAGGATAAAATTCTAATTCTTTTGAATTTATATTTGTAACTACAATATCTAGTGCTTCGAATTGGTATCATAGTGTTTTATTGAATATTTTTTCCTTAATCACGTTTTTAAGTCAAACCAATTGCAATTCAGACATAGGCGGACCGTATACAACGTAAATTTTTTTGTATGTATTGAAATTCATTTTTTTTTGTTGGATCAAGGACTTCCATATCTAGTGCACTCATATTTTTCAATTTTTTTTTGATAATTTGCTATTTTTCCACATGTGTAGAACAAAGAGCTTGATTTTTGGTGAAAAACCTATGTTTAATAAAACTAAAAAACAAATATATAAAAAAACCTAAACATATTAAAATTATATTTGGTGGATAGCTTGTTCTGAGGACTACCATCATCTAGTTGGGTCTATGAAGTCTCTATTGAGATTCTCTTTTGGTATTTGTCCTTGTTGTCAAAATTATGTTTCAGATTGGCATCTTGGTGATTGATTATCAGTTGCATTGTTTACATTCAGATGGTTGGCACTCTTGTTCATATTCAGTTTTGGCATACTTGGTTTTGTCTCCAACATTGTGATGATGGTTTTGATGGTACTGATCTTTTGACCCCATGTGTAGATTACAAGGCATCTTGTTTACATGATTATGATTCTATGTTTAGGTTGATAATGGCATTCACAAGGTTTTTTTTTTAGGTGTTTGTGATGTTCAATTTAGCTGAGGTTCTAATCAAATTTGTATGACATGTGGTATAGTACTGGTTTGACAGGTTTGACATTTTGAGCTATATTGTGCTAAGGTGATCTCTAGGTTTTCATTTTGTATATCTATCTATGATCATGCTTTTATTTCATATAGCTATATATAGCTTTGGATTACATGTGTTTACTATGGTCATCATTGTGACATTATTTGTGTTTTATTCATATGTCATATTTTTATTACATGGCAAAGGTAACTCAGCTCGAGCCTCTCTTTTGATATTTTGACTTGTCTAAAGTCATTGTGAATTATTTGTGATATCAGCCAAAGCTTGATTGTGGACATAATGTAAAGTCACTTTGAAAAGTGACAAGGCATCATCTTTTGGACACAATGTTCTATAAGGTGGTCGACATTTGTTTTAAAAGGTCATGACAATTATTAAAGTGATAATGGTGTCGACTTGGTAATCAGGCTCCACTAGATAAGTTTTCATTGATAAACATTTTCTTTTGTTCACATGTTTATTTGGAAGCGACATTATTATCATTTTGTTCCTTGGTGATTTGGACAATTGGTAAACATGTGGACTTCAACATAGCTTATTATGTTATCAATGATTGTGGATTTCAAAATGATTACATTTGTATTTGAGGATTCCAAATGATTTTTTTTGTTTGGTACTCGGTAGCAAAGGGAAGAGGGCATTTCTTATTGGGTTTTCACTTTGCTAAGGGTTTGAAACCCTAGTCTCAACCGCCGCCATGGAAGTTCATATTCAATCGTTTCTCTGTCTCTTTTCTCTTGTTGCAAATGCCTCTATCTTTTGTGAGTGTTATGACTAGGTTGGTATGGAGAGGGCACTATAGAAGTTGTCAAAACCAACTTCAGACTCCAAGAACACCTGCATGCAAATGGATACCTGTCACAAGGAAGAGAATGGATGGAGAATACAAACAAGGATTTGAAGCTCTGAAAAATGGAGAAATTATCTTATTAGAACAAAAAGGAATTATGAAATTTACAATGGATCAATCCTTAAGAAGCAGATCATGCAAACCCTAAAAGAAACCCTAATAGGAAAAACCTAAAAGAAACCCTAATAAGAAAACATAATTATTAAATGTCACTTTATGCAAACTAAAGTGAAATATTAAGAAGGGAATAAAGGTAACTTAATCAACATAATTAAGTTAAAACCTTTACTCTAACACCCCCCCTTAAGATGAGCAAGAGTGCAGCTACAAACATATGTAAAAAAGCAAAGGTAACTACAATGCAAGAAGGCAAACATGGGTCCCGACAACTAGGCTAGATCAAGTACCCAAATACAACCAAATCTCTGTAAATAGGAGAAATAGAGAAAACCTCATGGGAAAAAATCTACTCCAAAAAGAGATGCTGAAAGCCATGAAGAACATCACTAAAGCAGAAGAAGCTGCAAACAACTATCAAAAGATGACTGCAATGGTGCTGAAAAGAACCTCCTCTGAAGATAAGATGATCAGGATCAAGAAGAAAACAATCTACATGAGTGCCCCAAACAACACTACTCGAATCAGATGGAAAACAAAGGAAAACACCTAGAGTGAAGATACAGATGGCACAAGTACCAATAGTCTAAAAAATATTGATCAACTGAGAATGGAAGATTCCTTCCAAGGCAAAGCCAAGGAAGCATTAGCATGAACAATATAACATCCCCCATAATGCTGAATTGGGAGAGCCTGAAAAATCCACTGAAATGGTGTGTAACACCTTGTAGTGCATGAAGGAGAAGATACAACATCTGAAAGTGCGCAAGAAAGCACTTGCAACTGAAAAAGTGGTGTGCAAAACAAAGCACACATGCATGAGGATGGAATCATATGGATCCACTGTCGTCGTGGAGGAACACTCACCGGACAAAGGTGTGATGGCAAAACAAAGGCACTACACAACCCCCCATGGCACTTTATAATACAGTGCGAGTACAAAATATGGCACAACCTTATATGCAAAATCCCTAAAAATACATGTACAATAGTGTGGCACTTTATCTCAGTGCGTGTACATAGAAGATTGCTTACAAATGGTGCTCAAAATGCCCACAAAGGACAAAACACTGGAAATACAGGAAGAAAAGCCAAAAATGAAGCATCCCATGCAAACGAGAATTTCCCAAGAGCAAATATGTCCAAGTAATTCACCAGAGTGTGAAAACACAAAAAATTGAATAAAATATACCTAGAGTGAAATCTGGAAAAATTGAATAGATGGAACTGAAGAGCTCTGAAATATGGTTCCAATGTTGTTGAGATTGCGAAAAATGGAGAAAGAGGTCAAAAGTTACGAGCTTGGGACTGAAAGCAGCTCCTTTGATTTCAACTAGCTATAGAATGCACCAATAGATAAATGAAGCAATGAGACCCACACCACTAGAAAATTGACAGAACCAGCTTTCCAACGATATCTCATTTGCCAAAAAATGATATCGTATGCCCAAGTTATGACCTCTGGAAAACACTAGCTCCAAAGGGGGAAAAAACCAATGTTGCATTAAATTTGACAGTCATACGACCGTCGCAGCAAAAATACAGGCCTAAATTTCACAGCCAAATGGCTGTCACTGCATTTGTGCAATAGGGCTTATTACAATAAAAAATTGTTTTTTTTCATATAAAAAAAACAAATAAAAAAAAATTACAAGAATTTTTTTTTTTTAATAAAAAAAATTGAAGAAAAAAGAACTTTTGGTGGGGGAGGCATGTGGGCCCACCCTCACCGCACCCAAGGAGGGCGTGGGTACACTACATAGGTATGGCCTTGTGGAGGTCTATGCAGGTACGAACTTGCGCAGTTGCCTGCATAGGTATAGACCTGCGCAGTTGCCTGCGTAGGGTACCCTGCAACTAGGCCTGCACAGGGAGCTCGGTCCGAGGCTTGAGCAAGCCTTAAAAAGGCTCTTTTTTTGTTTGATTTAAAAAAAAAAGAAAAATCTAAAACATGTACAATGAAAAACTATGAATTTTTTTGCAGAAATTTTTTTTTATTTATTTTGACGAAAAATAAATTCCGAATAATATTTTTTTTTTACCAGGCTGACGGACAGTCATACGGGTAAAATTTTTTTGCCCCTCAAATCAACTTTGTCCAAAATGGACAAATGAACAATCAATTTAGGGGTTTTGGACCACTGCAGATGCAACGAAGAGGTCCATTTAGACTCAAAATGCTTTGAAATTGCAAGTGATTCCCTGGATCAAAAAAACAAACCCCAAAACTGTGAATGCCTGATTCAACCCTTGTAACTCCAAATAGCTCCAAATTCTTCAAACAAGAATATGCATGCAACAAGAAAACTCTGATACCATGTAGAAGTTGTCAAAACCAACTTCAGACTCCAAGAACACCTGCATGCAAATGGATACCTGTCACAAGGAAGAGAATGGATGGAGAAAACAAACAAGGGTTTGAAGCTCTGAAAAATGGAGAAATTATCTTATCAAAACAAAAAGGAATTATGAAATATACAATGGATCAATCCTTAAGAAGGAGATCATGCAAACCCTAAAAGAAACCCTAATAGGAAAACATTTAATAATTAATATAATTATTAATTGTTACTTTATGCAAACTAAAGTGAAATCTTAAGAAGGGAATAAAGGTAACTTAATCAACATAGTTAAGATAAAACCTTTACTCTAACAGGCACGAACCAGGAAGGAAGGCATCTCTCAGCTGGGTTGGTAACATTCGGTACAAAATATCATTGTTTTTGGTTTTCTATCTTTAGGTTCATTTATTCAGGTATTATCCTCTTATGCTTTGAAAAAGTTTTCAAATTTCAAAAGGGAACGACAGTTACCATCTTTTGTTTAAATTCAAATGATGCATTCAATCCAATTACTTTGAATTTCTGATTGTGGGCAGTCTGAAAAAAGTCAGTTATTTATTGGTTATTGCTTTTTATCATGGAGTTTGAGGTTTGGTTACACTTCTTCTGGCATTTGCAGTTACAATTGTTTCATTTTTCTATTCGAATGGAAAAAGGGTTTAGAGGGTGTTATTGTTTATTTTTCTCTTCGAAAAATATTTCTCTGGTGAAATACGTTACTATAATCTTTGTTTTTAGATGGTATTGTGGTGTAGATTCTTTGTGTGGTTACTTCTCTGATTCTCAGATCATATCGTCATATTTTTTGGTCAGAAAGTTTGTATTTTTGTGTATACCTCGCACAAATTCAACAATATTTTTGAAAAATTGGATACACCTCTGTTGTTGAATAATAAATAGATGTTTTTGATTGGAATAGAAAAATAGAGAGAAACAGTTTGTGAAAAATGAAGAGAGATTGAATACAACAAATGTGTATGAATGGTCTATTCTGATAGACATGTTTTATTCTGAGATTGTAAATCTGAAATATAAGATCAATGCAAGTTGTCTTAAGATTAGACAATGACTAAAATTTTGAAGGCTCAACTCAAAACTTTGAGGATTGTAGGTATTGTTTCTTGAGAGGCACTTGTGAGAAAAGAGAGAAACAAAGAGACCCTCTGTATCATTGTATTTTCTATAAACTGAAAATGGGTTGGTGCTCCTTGAGGTTGTGCTTATAAATTATCCTATAAGGCATTGTTAAAAGTGGTTTTTCAAATATAAGCCTAAAAGGTAGTAGTTTAGGAGTGGTTTTTCTACCCCAGGAGGGTTTTCCACTCAACATATCTTGTGTCACTTTGCTAATTTGGGGTTCCTCTAATTTATTGTGTGAATGATTTATTATGAAATTTTTCACTGTCATACTTCTCATTTTAGTTATATGTGATTGCATTCAATATATGGATGAGTTAACCATTGATAAATGAAAGCATAAATCTGTTTTATTTAAGTTTCTATAAAAAAATTCAAATCAGTTCATGACACTGACTCACCCCCCCTCTCAAGGTCTTTTCACTCCAAAATTCTCCTCCATTTTCATCCTCAACCTGAGTTTCAAAGGAAAAAATTATGGAGTATTTTTGGGCTAGAGGGTGAGAAGATGGGAGAAGGGAGGTTCAGGCGATCCAGGGGGGGTTCGAGCGAACCCCCTTTCAAAAATGGTTTTCCTTTGTGTTTTTTGCAGTAATGGTGGATTTGGGGCATTTAGTGGGTTCGCTTGAACCTAGGTTCTAGTGAACCCTCTTTTGGTTCTCTCGAACCAATGAGTTTTTTCGAACCCCAAAAACCAAAATTTTTGGCATGGAGTCGATTTTTGCAGCTTTTCCTTCCTCACTTGAATTGTAAACCACTTTTATGGGTTTACCCGGAGGAACCCATTTGGGTAAAAAATACACCACCAAAATCAATAGTGCTTGTATTATTTAACCTTAGAACAAGATTACAATAATACTGTATCAATCCTTGATTGATATGCTTCCTTTCCTTCAAAAATTCTTCTTCACAACCTACAATAAACTCTCTTTGACTCTCATTGAATTCACAATAAAACTCTCATACACTTGCTACAATTTATACACAATTCTAAGCATGTAAACTCACATAAGAGTTATCAATACAAGAGATAAACTCTCCTGACAAATATCCATGCCCAAATTGTGCAAGTAGAGTTTCACAATGTAACTTGAAGCCAAAACCAAAGTCTCCTCAATTTAGGCATCCCAAACTAAACACTTAACATAACTCTGGATAAGAAGATATATTAGAAGCTTCACCTCAAATTTGGTGCCCAAGACTGGGCCCACTTAATTGAACCTTGGAAATATCTTTTCATGCAAAAGATGTTAACTGAAAGATGCTAGCTCGGGCGCCCAAGGTGGGTCCAAGTCAATCTTAGTTAACTGAAACATATCTCTCCACCAATTCATGCAAACATCATGCATCCTAGTGTTGGGGAACACTTTCCAAGGACTTAGGAGATACATGAAATATGTTTAGGATTGCAATTAAATGACATCCTATTCCCAAAAAATTCTTCAAAGGGATAGTCCTTGTAGTATGATAGTTAATTTAGCAAAGAGGATGTGCTAGTCAAATGACAGTCACCAATGTTGATAAGGAAGCACCAGGAATAAAGCAATCAAGGGGGTAGTATTAGGGTATTATTAAGTAAATGGAGTGTATGATAGTGATAGGTTATTTATTTTTAGTATATATAGGGAGGAAAATCTATTAATACTATTCATTTGGCTACCTCAATAAGCATGAACTCATGGAATTTGTTTTCATTGTGTTCAAGAGGGGGGTAGTAACATGTTAGTAGCTTCATCATAGTCATGCAAAAGTTAAAATGAGGCAACCTTCTATGTTGGACAATAATAAGAAAGAATAGTAAGCTCATAGACCTATTGAGGATAGTCCATGAGAGATAGCTTACAGATGGAACAATCTCCTTGTAAGAAATTTATGAAAGAGAAATGATAAAGAGACAAAAAATTAAGTGTGAAAGAGCAACATGTAAAAGCTATCAAGGAAGTAGCAATATGACGTGATATAGAGCACCAATATAGTTTTTATTTCCAAGAGTATGAAATGTTGAGGTACCCACCATCCATGGTAGCAGTTGTAGTTGTATACACAACACAATGTACACTAAATAGAGTTCCCAACAAAGATAGATCTAGGTAGATATACTTTGATGCAGGAGCATCCAACGATGTAGGAAAATGTTGCAACACCCAAAGAAATTGTTTTCTTTATTTTCTTTAGTTTCTTTGAGTTCCATGATGGAACTTAAGGGGCATAAGATAGTCAGGAGTGAAAAATAGCAAAAAATGGTCACTTACTATTTTTAGTAAGTTGGCCTAAACGGGCTCATATGGACATGAAAATTCACCCAAAGGAGCAGAGCTGAAAAACAGTTTTGTTCACGAAAGAATCATCTCAATACCCTAAATGATTTGGGAGAAATTAAATTTTATGTCACGGGAAATTTCTCCAATGCAACTTCAAATTCAAATGTAAAACTTTAGAGGCCCTAAAACATCTTGAAAAGTGTCTGAACCGACCTACAATGGATTTTCACATTGTATATCTCTTCAAGAGTTTTCCAACAATATGCAATAATAGAAAATCAGACACTCGGATCAAAAGTTATGGCCCTGTGAAGTTGCCCCTCTAAAAAGTGAATTTCATTAAAATTTCTTCCTAGGCTAGAAATCAAATGGCGGGACTTTTGGCACAAAAATAAAAGAGAAAGTTGCACCTTCTAGAACATTCTAGGGCGGTTATTGGGGTAAAATAAAAGAGTTAAGTGGGGGATTGTAGAAGGTGGCTCCATTAGTGCAGATTGTGGCTCCGAATAATAGTGTTTTTAAGAGTTGATTTTGTTGTAATGAATCAAGCCCATGAGGCTATAGTGTGTAAGTTTTGAATCTATAATTTCTATGTTTTGAAAATAATTGAAAGTGGGTTATTTTTTGTCTCCCACCTTTTGTGTTGGTATCTATTGTTGTGTTTTTTGTGGTTTGGGCGGTGTATCCCTCATCAAGTGGTATTAGAGCATGAGTTCTTGAGTGTGTAGACAGATCGTCGAACATGAGGCAATTTACACCAAGACTTGTGGTTGTGGGTCTATGAGAAAAGATGCCTCCACAAAGAAACTGTGGTGGAAGAAATGTTAGGGCAATAGAAGAGGTTGTTAAAGCCCTCCAGAGACAAGTTGAAGCATTGCAGGAGGAGCTACGTAGAGGAGCTGATGCCAGAAGAAGAGATGAAAGTGAGGATGGGTCTGAAGATGAGGAACCATTAAAAGAGGAAGCACAAGATGCAATGGATCCTGGAGAAGTCAGACTGATTAGGGCCATTTCTAAGATTGGAAAGAGGCCGAAGATAGAAGTTTCTAATTTTTCTAGAAACCTAAATCCAAAGGAGCTGATCAATTGGATCAATGACATGGAAGAGTATTTTTAGTATGAGAAAATAGAAGACCCAAATAGGGTCAAATTTGCAAAGGCCAAATTGAAAGGCCATGCTAGCATATGGTGGAAAGAAGTCCAGTTGAAAATAAATAGAAGAGGAAAAGAGAAAATAACAAGATGGGATCATATGGTGGAAAAATTAAAGAGATACTTCATTCTTTGGGACTATGAGTTGGATTTGTTGAAGAAGATACAAGGGTTGAAACAAGCAAGAAATTTTGTTAAGCAGTATAGAGAATAATTCTACTGAGTCTTGATCAGAACAATTCATTCTGAGGCTGATAAGGAGAAAGTTGCTTATTACATAAATGGGTTGAAGCTAAGAATTCAAGAAGAGTTGAGTCTAGTAAGAGTGTCTACCATTGAAGATGCATATCAGTTTTCCTTGAAGATATAAGAGAAGTTAAATAGAAGGTTTTAAAGAAAACAAAGAGGTGGAGGTCATGGTGGAAATACTAGTGGATGGTCATATGGGAGTCAAAATGAAGATCAAAGGAAGGGTGAAGGATCTAGTAGTAATTAGAACCAGAAAGGAGATAACACCTACCATCCCCGTGATTAGAATAGTGGAGACCAAATAGGAAGAGAAAGATCTGGGCAAGGACCAGGAAGAAGAGGCTTTCGTGGAACATTTTTCTAGTGTGGAGAAGGACATAGATCCTATGAGTTTCCTCAACACCAAGGAAGGAAAAATAGAATACCTGAGGGTAATGCACGAGTTACAAATGTAGATGAAGATGTTGAATCTTCATATTTTGAGGATGCAGAAAGAGGGGAGGTTCTTGTTACTAGAAGAGCCTTATTGAGTGAGGAGAAGGAACCAAATCAAAGAAAGAATTTGTTTCACAATAGATATAAGTGTGAAGGTAAAGTTTGCAATATTATTATTGATGGAGGTAGTACTGATAACCTTGTTTCAGAGGAAATGGTTAGTAAATTGTAGTTGGAGAGAAGAAGGCATCCAAATCCATATCGGATTGCTTGGTTGCAAAAGGACCATAAAACCTTGGTAAATGAACAATGTTTGGTAAAGTTCAAGATTGGAAATTACCATGATGAGGTATTATGTGATAGTATGCCTATGGATGTTTGTCATATGTTGTTAGGAAGAATATGGTAGTTTGATCGACGAGCAGTACATGATGAAAATGACAACACCTACTCTTTGACAAAGGATGGGGTTCATCATAAGTTGAAGCCCTTGAAATAGGTAGAAGAAAAGGTATGTAGTAATGCAAGAATTTTTTTTGTTGATGGGGGAAAGTTCCTAGAAAGTATGAGGCATGAGCATATGTCTTTTTAATTGATCCCTAGAGTTGATAAAGAAGATACTATTGAGGTACCTATAGAGGTTTCAAATTTGTTGAATGATTTTCAAGTTATTATTTTTGATAACGTACTTGAAGGTTTTCCTCCAGTAAGAAAGATTAGTCATCAAATGGACATTATTCTTGGAGCTAGTTTTTTGAATAAGGCAACTCATCATATGACTCCAATAGAGAGTGGAGAGTTGAACAAACAAGTGCAAGAGTTGTTATGGAAGGGATTGATTAGAGATATTTTGAGTCCATGTGTAGTACCTATAGTACTAGCACCAAAGAAGGATGGGGAATGGCGAATGTGTACAGATTCTAGAGCCATCAACAAGATCACCATCAAGTATAGATTTCCCTTGCTAAGAATGGATGACATTATAGATTATTTGAGTGGAGCTAAGTACTTCACGAAGATAGATTTGAAGAGCAGATATCACCAGATCTGGATTAGAGAAGGAGATGAATGGAAGATAACATTCAAAACCAAGGAGGGCTTGTACAAGTGGTTAGTCATGCCTTTTTGGCTAACCAATGCACCGAGCACATTTATGCGGCTTATGAATGAGGTATTGAAAGAGTTTTTAGGAAAATTTGTTATTATTTATTTGGATCATATTTTTATTTTTAGTAAGACATTGGAGGAGCACTTGATGCATATTCAAAGTTTTTGGGAAGCTAAGGGAGGAGAAGGTATTGATTAATTTGAAGTAATGCAGTTTTGTGAAGAGAGAGTTGGTGTATCTGGGATTTTTTTTTATCTCAATAGAGGGTCTCAAAATGGATCTAGAGAAGGTGAGAGCTATCATTGAATGACCTACCCCGAGGAGTGTTATAGAGGTAAGATCATTTCATTCTCTAACAAGTTTTTACATAAAGTTTATTAGGAATTTTAATAGTTTTTATACACCTCTAAGTGAAGCAATGAGAGGGGATAGAAAAGAGTTTAGGTGGACTACAAAAGCAACCAAAAGTTTTGATATGTTGAAGAATAAAGTTATAGAACAACCTATTTTGGAACTTCTAGATTTCAATAAGGTCTTTCAAGTAGATTGTGATGCTAGTGGCACTGCCATAGGAGCTGTTTTGAGTCAAGAAGGTAAGTCGATTGCCTATTTTAGTGAGAATTTGAATGATGCTAAGAAGAAATATTTTGTCAATGATTAGGAGTTTTATGCTGTAGTTCATGCTTTGAAGAAATGGAGACAATATTTGTTTCCAAAATATACATTTTTATATATTGATCACTAGGATTTGCAGTATCTCAATAGTCAAGGGAAGTTAAATCAAAGGCACTTAAAATAGGTTGAGTTTTGTAGAGATACTTTTTTTTGAAGCACAAGAGTGGAAGGTCAAACAGAGTTGCAAATGCCTTAAGTAGAAGGATTTTTTTTTTGATAAAGGTGAATATAGAGGTTGTTGGGTTCAATGAACTCAAGAGTTTGTATCCTGAAGATCCAGACTTTGTAGAAGCTTGGAAGGCTTGTTTGGAACCTATTACATTGGATAGGACAAGATGGCTGGATTTTTTAATCCAATATGGGATGTTTTTTAGAGGAATCCAATTGTGCATTCCAAGGAGTTCTATGAGAGAGAATATAATCAAGGAGAAGCATTGTGGAGGATTGGCTAGACATTTCGGTCAAGATAATACCATTTCTCTTGTTAGTGAGAATTATTATTGGCCATAGTTACAACAAGATGTGAATAAGTTTGTAAAAATTTGAAAAGTATGTCAAATAGCAAAAGGGACAAGTCAGAATACTGGATTATATCGGCCATTACTTGTACTTGAGAGGCCATGGGAGGATATTAGCATGGATTTTTTTCTTGGCTTTCTAAGGACAAAGAGAGGGCATGATTCCATATTTGTGGTGGTGGATATATTTTCAAAGATGGTACATTTCATTCTGTGTCATAAGACCAATGATGTTGGTCATATTGTAGAGTTGTTTTCCAAAGAGGTAGTGAGACTACATGGTCTAGCAAAGAGTATAGTTTCAGACATAGATACTAAATTTGTTGGATATTTTTTAGGACATTATGGAAGAAGTTGAAAATAGATTTGAAGTTCAGTTTTGCACACCATCCATAGACTAATGGAAAAATGGAGGTGGTGAACATGAGTTTGGGTAACTTACTAAGATGCTTAGTAGGAGATAAGACCAAGGGATGTGATTTAATTATACCACAAGAAAAAAATTCTTATAAAAATTATGTCAATAGGAGCACTAGTAAATCACCATTCCAGATTGTGTATGGAAGTAGTACAAAAACTACTTCTGAATTGAGAAAGATGGATAAGGGGGAGAAGAGTAGTGCTGAGACTGAAATTTTTGTAGAGCAGCTGAAGAATTTGCATGAAGAAGTGAAGAAACATATCAATAAGATGAACTCACAATATAAGGCCAAGGGAGATCAAAAAAGGAGGCATAAGGAGTTCCAAGTAGGAGATGAATTCATGGTTCATTTGTGAAAGGAGAGATTTCTAGCTGGCACATACAACAAGTTAAAGATGAAGAAGTTTGGACTATGCAAGATCCTAAAGAAGCATGATTCAGGAAATGCATATGAGGTAGAGTTGCTTGATGAAATTTATATTTCACTTGTGTTTAACATTTTAGATTTAGCAGAAGATCATGAAGGGGAATTAATGAAGAAACAATAGAAGCACAGTGGAATATTCCCACACCTACTTCAAAAAAGGAGGAGATAGAAGAAATCTTGGATAGCCATGTGGGCAGAAGTATAAGGAACATACAATATGAAGAATATATGGTCAAATGGAAAGGAAGGAATGTTGTAGATTCATCATGGTTGTCTAAGGCTGAGGTTAACCATATTGGTTTCCCTCTAACTCCTGAGAAGTGATAGGGTCACTTTTCTAATTACTCGAGGTGTCTGATGTAGGAGCATCCAACGGTGTAGGACAATCTTGCATCACCCAAAAAAAATGTTTTCTTTATTTTATTTAGTTTTTTTGATCTCCATGATGACACTTAAGGGGCATAAGACAGTCAGAAGTCAAAAATAGCAAAAAATGGCCACTTACTATTTTTAGTAAGTTGGCCTAAACAGGCTTGTATGGACCTAAAAATTTACCCAAAAGGAGCAAAGCTAAAAAAAAATTCCAGTCATGAAATAATTGCCTCAATACCTTGAATAGTTTGGGAGAAATTAAAGTTTCCATCTTGGAAAATTTCTCCAATGCAGCTTCAAATTCAAATATAAAACTTTAGAGGTGATGAAATAGCTTGAAAAGTGGCCAAACTGACCTACAATGGGTTTGTGCATTGTAGATCTCTTCAAGAGCTTTCTAACGATATGCACTAATAGAAAATCAGACACTCGGATCAAAATTTATGGCCCCGTGAAGTTGCCCTTCTAAAAAGTGAATTTCATTAAATTTCTTCCTAGGTTAGAAATAAAATGGCGACACTTTTGGCACCAAAAAAAAAGGGAAAGTTACACTTTCTAGAACATTCTAGGGCAGTTATTGGGGTAAAATAAAAGGGTTAAGTGGGGGATTGTAGAAGGTTGCTCCATTAGTGCAGATTGTGGCTCCAAATAATAGTTTTTTTTTAGAGTTGATTTTGTTTTAATGAATCGAGCCCATGAGGTTGTAGCATGTAATTTTTGAATTTGTAATTTCATTTTTTTGAAAATAATTGAAAGTGGGTTATTTTATGTCTCACACCTTTTGGGTTGGTATCTATTATTGTGTTTTGTGTGAGGCATTGTAGCCCTCATCATACTTTCTCCAAACTCATGTTATCAGTACAAAAAAGAGGAATCAAAGAATTCAACTCTCAAATTAGGTTTAAGAAGACCTTCAACTGAATCTTAATGTGGTAAAGAATGGATTTTTTTCTAGATTTGAAAGATTAGGAATGCATTGTGAAGGTAGAAGGAGATAACACACAAGGACAAAAAGGAAATGGTTGCCAAAAAAAAAAAAGTGTTCTCATTTCTGATACAAAAGGAAATATTTTTTTTTTCATTTTTCTATCACAAACAAAGAACCTCCAAGGTTTTCTTTCACTCAATATAAAGAAAAGTTTCAGTATTTTCATGAAGAGAAACTTACCAAAGGAAAGCTGTCCATATTATAGAAGAATCTTCAAAACTCCAAACCCATAATGGCAACATAGCAACATGAAAGCACATTGATGAAAATAGAATGCAAATGAGCCCATGGGTCAGGGATTATTCTTTTAGTTTTTTCATGAAAACCTAATTTATCTCCCATTTAAGTGATTTTTATCACTTTGTTTTTACAAAAAATTGCATATGTATTAATGCTTTACCTTGCTCATATTTTTTTACCAAACTCCTAGTGAGGGATAAGTCAACTCCCCTTTTTGCATGGATTTGAGGAAAAAATAAAAATGTTAACAAATATTAAGTGTAATATTTTATAAATTACCTTAATATTTGTCATGCAGATGCAAAAATAAAAATGTTAACAAATATTAAGTGTAATATTTTATAAATTACCTTAATATTTGTCATGCAAATGCAAAAATGAAGGCAACCACATAACACATGTTAAATTATCTTAATTGATTACTTTAATATTTTTTAGATTGTTTACTCCTATTCCAAAATCATGCAAGGATAGAAGGGGAGTGAAATTGAGGTGTTTGACCTTGATTTTTAGTTAACTGGAGTGGAACTGACATGCATTTGGAGTTTATTTTGACTTTGAGTCAAAATGAACTAAGTTTGAAGTCCTCTTTGGTTAGACTAGTCGAGAGAGGGAGTTTCAAGCTATTTTAGCTCAATTTGGAGTAGTTTTGGGTCCCCTTTTTGGGGATTTTCTTCTTTGCTCGTAAATCACTTTGGAGGAGATTTCGAGTGTAGTTAGAATACAGTGTTTCTCATGCACTTTGGAGTTAGTTTTTTAAATAGAGGAAAAGACTTAGTCTTTTTTCCTTAGTTCTTACTTTTTTTCTCTTGTGCATTGTAGAGAGCAAGAGTTTTGTAACTTATCTTTTATAGTTTTGATATTCAAAATCTCTCTCAAAATCCTTGTGTTGTGAATTTCATGAATGATTTGATTTAGTTTTTGTGATTTTAGTTTTGAATCCTCAAATTAGGTCTCATTTAAAGTCATTTTCATGCTAGAATATAGAAATTATGCAGGTCATTGGCTATGTTGATTGTTTTAGAGAGCTTGTAACCATGAAAGAAAACTATTTTCTTGCAACAAAGTATGAAACACAACCTTCCATTGAAACACTTTTGTATAGGTTGGTCGAACGATTGAGTTGTGCATAGAATAAAACTATTCTTTTGAGAAAGATTGTGAGTTTTAATAGCAAGTACAAAGTATTTTTACCATTTTGGTGCATTACCTCCTAGTTTATTTTTTTCCACATTATCATTAATCCTTCTCTCTTTTCCCCAAAACCTTTAGTTTCTAGGAAATCAAAAGGGGAACCAACCCATAATCTAGAGATTCACCTTCACTTTGAGCAACCCACAGGCTCGAAGGTGTTTCCATCTTACATAAGATTTATGAGCCTCTAAGCTTAGCATCAGGGTGCAATCATATGTATTAACAATTTTTGCCATGCTTGGTGGGACCCGAGTGGACTATTTTAGTCCAAAGTTCACTCATATATTGATGATATTAGGTGTACATATCAGTAAGATCAAACTTTGGAGGCATAATCTACACACATCTGGTGACTCTAAGCTCAACTTTATTGGTTTCAAGTTGGACAAAGTGTTGGTATGTTTCTAAGTTTTGAAGATGAATCTTGATATTTTGATTTATGGGTATTTCAATGAGTTTCCAACTCATATGAATGTCGAAAATGTATCCATTTCATGGAGAAAAGCTTCATCATGCTCCATTTCATGAAGCAATTGTTAAAATACCCGCTTTCTAGCCTTATGAAGCTGTTCATTATTTTGGTTTTACACCTGATTACTTTGATATATAAATAAAATAGCATGCACAGTATGAATACCTCCCACCCACCCCAGTTCAACCTGGTTGGTATCCTATACATAAGCCAAATCAGCCCCAGGAAGCCTATTTTCTTAAAAACCAACAGTATACCCTTCCCAACCATCTTCAAGAGAGTGAAAAGGAGGAGATCACAATCATAAAGAGTACATTGCTTGACTTCACAAAGCAGATAGAAGAGATTAATAGAGAATGATAGTACAACATGGAACATGAGGAGGTTTCTTACCAAGCCTACCTCCAACAGTAGGAACAAAAATCTTATGAGGCCTTTTGTTATCAGCAAGAGATGGAAGAAAAGAAAAAGCATGAAGAAGAAGAGGAGGAACAAATCAGTCAACTTCTAGCCCAAGTTCATACTTGCTTACAAGCTAAAGCTATAAAAATCCACTCCATTAATCCTTAGTTTCAATCATATCAAGATCCTGGACCCATTCATCAAAGTATTGAACAACTATGGCGGCCTTCTTGGACCAAGCATCCTGATTTTAAAATGTCAAACCTTGGAAAAGCTATTCCTTTTATACCAATCCAAGATCAGAAAGAAGACAAGGCTGTAGAACCTAAATCAATCAAGATTCCAAGTTGGTATAATGGTAAAAAGGAAGAGTTAGTGAAAGAAAAAAGGGAGTCATATATTGTCTACAAGCCTCCATATGATATAAAAAATGAGAAATCATACTTTTTATAAGGAGGTAAGTATGAAAATGAAACTCTATGGCAATAGGAGTAGGAGGTTGTTGTTTTGTGTACTATGTCCCCAACTAAAGATAAAGATAATGCATGTGAAGAGGATGTTGAATAAGGATTTCCACTGAATCCTTTGCATTTTTATTCATTTGAATTTTTTTCTAATGCTTTTTATAAGATGAATGAAAGTAGGGTATATAAATTACAAGGTAAAGATCTTAAGTTCCAAAGACAAGATGCCGAAGTTTCCTTGGGGAAGGCACCACATGAGGAGGAAGAATTGGTTTCTTTGTTTGATCAACTACCTTGTTTTGTTAAGCAATATGAAGAGAGCATATAGGTGGGACAACCAAAAGGTATTGCAAAACATGATTTATTGCTGGTTCATGAAGGAAAGGATGAGATTGAAGCCTCAATCTATACGAAAGAGAAAAAGGACAACCCTATTTTGGAGGTTAATTAAAATAATTTGCATGAAGAAGTTTACCGGATTGAACAAACAACCAGGTTAGAACTTGTGCTTGAAAAGGGTGATCTTAAATCTAAGGTAAGTCCTCTTATGTAAACAAGTAAAGAAGATTTTAAAGATGACTCTTTTTGGGATGAATTAGAGGTTTTTTGTTCAAATTTAGATGTCAAACCAACATCTTAGGAGGGAAAAATTCATGAGAAGCAAGAGTATCAATTGGAAATGACCTCTTTTCCACTAGTTTCTTATCAGTAGGAGGAAGGAGCAAAAAATTGTCAAGAGAAAAAAAATACTGTGTTTGGGCATGATTTTGTCAAAAGGATCTTCTATTCGACATCTAGTCCAGTTGAAAAGTAACAAGGACAATCCACCACTTATCATGCTTGTTTCTAGGCATGAAGATGAAAAAAATCAAGTAATTTCTTTCCAAGTTGAGGATGTAATGTCAAATCTCAATCAAGAAACCAAGAGTATGAGCCAAAAATTCATCCTTGCAAGAGGATGTACACTCATGGATTTAGCTGGAAAAGACCTAAATAAGGAGACACATGTTACTGTTGTACCCAAGGAGGTGGTTGTAGCCTTAGAATAATAGACCCAAATCACCTATTCACCCCATAATAGCAATATTTATGATCAAATTCAAGAGGTGAGTGAGTTTGGTTATGTTCTTCAAGGAGCATTCCAACAATTTGTGCGGTATCTTCTTTATTCTCACCTCTTATCATTAATTCATAAACACACGATGCATCCTTTGTTGGTCAGAAGGGGGAGTTATTTTACAAATCTAATTAATGGATTTGTCTGAGCATATCATCCTTTGCTGTTTAGGGTAGGGTAGAGTAGAGTTTTTAGTTAATAAGTGTTGTTTGCACATCTATTTCAGTCTAGTTTTGTTTTTCAAGAAGTTTTTTTTTGCACAGTTTGTTGACCTTGTTTAGAGCCATTGTAGTTTTCTTTCAATTTTTTTTGTTGTTGTTCAAGTTCCTGAAAACCGAGTTACAGATAATTTTTGAGTTGAAAAATCATATATTGACTCCTATTCCCAATGGATAGGTTTATGCTACTGGTCTAAAATTCTTAGTAGGCAAGCATATAGAAGAGGTTGCCAAAATGTTACCTAATTATGCTTTCGGCCCATTAGGTAGGGATGGAACAGTAGTGAATAATTAAGAGTGAAAGGTACATAAATTGTTTTGCTATATTTTCATTATCATACACAAGGATGCAATAAAATGAATTATTCCAGTTTTCATTTATGCAATTATTTTACAAAAAGAGAAAAGATTACACAAACTTTTCATAAAATAGATATCTTTTATTCATTTTACAAAAGTATGCTAATAAGTTTCCCACACAAGCCATGGGAATGATTGAAATATGAAACATATAACTAAAATATACATATGAATAAAAGTAAAAGAACACATGAAAGGAATAGGGATCTGTCATTGCTTGAATGACGAACCCCCAGGTTGATTGAATGCATCTTCATATCCCTTCATTCAATAAGCTCTAGAAATTCCTACAAGAGATGGAACAGATGGTGTTAGAGCTTGGGATTCCAATTCTCCTCATATGCAATATCAATAGATATATAACCTACTTTTATGAAGCATTAAAATCATATATGCAGTTTTCACAAGTATCCAGGAAAAGTAGAAGATCATTAATCATCATCAAGCTTTGAGCTTCATTGTTTTATTTAACTTGTTTATTCATTGTGTAGGTATAGGTACATTTACCGTTGTAGGATTAATCTATTCAACATAATAGTATGTGGAGAAAAGTGGGCTCCCACAATGGTTGAGCCTAGCATACTGCCCTCTTAGTTCTTGAGAGGGATAATGATGAATTTCATCAATGCAAGTCTCATTAAACAACAAACGAGGAGATTATAATTAATTGATCAAGGGAACAATCCACCAAAGCAAGATGCTTTCATACTATAATTATATTCTATAAGTACTTTGATCAACATTAAATTAATGAGGCAGATAGTACAGGTTTTACAAGCCCCAACAATCACTTGTCATTCATAATAGTGGGTATGAGAATCACCATAAAATAAAAACCCATATGCAAGGAAAGTGAATGTATCAAGATTATGCATGAAGGTAGCTTTAAAGGAGTGCCATAAAAAAAGATAAAGAATATCAGTGGAATCCTTGAAGGGGCAGTCTTATCAAATGCAAGGAAGCCTAAAAATAAAGAGGCAATCATTGTTGGAAGGGGCAGCCATTTGAGAGAGAGAAAATTTTAAATAATGTGTTATTTCCTTTCAAAATAAAAGAATAATATCTCAACTAAAGTGATGACAGTCCAAAGAAAATAATAAAGTTAGTCACAAGAGGCTTCACTTTGTAGCTTACCTAAATTTTTTCAAAGGACATTGTTCGATGACTATAAAGCAATGAAAGTAACCCTAGGTTTAATATTGTGATATGGTGTTTCCAAGAGGTAAGATAGATACACTAAATGAAGGAGAAACCACTGTAAATGATAGAGCTTATGGAGCGATCCATAGAAGTCAGTGCTACTCATTATATTGAAAAATTAAGGCAATATAGGTTGTTCATGTTGTAAGACATCAAGTCTTAATGACCATGGGATAATGGACTAGGTAATAGTGAAATAGTGGAGTCAAAATTCAAAGAAAATAAAAATAAATTCCATTGTAATATTCCTTTTGTGCCCCTATGAAAGACGATCAAAATCTTCCATTCATTCAAAGAGGACAATCATTTGAGGAACAAATATAATTCATGACTGTCATAATGTGGAAAATACAGAAAGGATAGTAAGGGATAGTCCACCATATAACTTTGAGTCATATGGGGAGTAAATTTTTCAAAGGGACATCCTTCTAGTATGGCAGTCAATTTAGCGAAGAGGATGTGCCAATCAAATGACAGTCACTAAAGTTGATAAGGCAACACCAGGAATAGAGCAATCAAGGGGACAGTGCTTGGGTATTAGTAAGGAAATGAAGTGTATGATAATGATAGGTTGTTGATTTTGAGTGAATATAGGGAGGACACTCCATTGATACTATTTTTTTGGATACCTCAATAAGCAAGAAATCATGAAATGTGTTTTTTCTATGTTTAAGAGGGGGTAGTAACATCTTAGTAGCTTCATCATAGTCATGCAAAAGTCAAAATGAGGTAGCCTTCTATGGTGGACAGTGAATATGAAAGAATAGTAAGCTCATAAACCTATTGAGTATAGTCCATGAGAGATAACTTACAGATGGAATAATCTCCCTATGAGCAATTTATGAAAATAAAAATGATAAAGGGACAAAAAATTAAGTGTGAAAGAGAAGCATGTAAAAGCTATCAAGGTTGCAACAATATGACGTGATACAAAGCATCAATCTAGTTTTTCTTTCCATGAGTATGAAATGTTTAGGTAACAACCATCGATGGTAGCAGTTGTAGTTGTATACACAACATAATATACACTAAATAGATTTCTCAACGAAGATAGATCTGGGTAGATATACTTTCTCCAAACTCATGTTATCAGTACAAAAAGGAGGAATTAGAGAATTCAACACTCAAATAAGGTTCAGGAAGACCTTCAACTGAATCTAGTAACATGGTAAGGAATGGTTTTTTATTCCATATTTGAAAGATCGATAATGCATTGTGAAGGAGAAAACACACAAGGAAAAAAAGGAAATGGTATCCAAAAGAAAAACAAATGTTCTCATTTTCGGTACAAAAGGAAATAATAGTTTTTTCATTTTTCTATCACAAACAAAGAACCTCCAAGGTTTTCTTTCACTGAATATAAAGAAAAGTTTTAGTATTTTGATGAAGAGCAACTTACCAGAGGAAAACGACCCATATTGCAGAAGAATCTTCAAAACTCCAAACCCATAATGGTGGCGAAGCAACATGAAAGCAGAGAGATGAAAATAGAATGCAAATGAGCCCATGAGTTAGGGCTTATTCTTTTAGGTTTTTCATGAAATCCTAATTTATCTACCCAAGTTATTTTTATCACTTTGTTTTTATAAACATTTGCATATGTATTAATGCTTTACCTTGCTGATATTTTTTACCAAATGCCTAGTGAGGGATAAGTGAACACCCCTTAATTTTTTGCATGTATTTGAAGCAAAAATAAAAATGTTAACAAATATTAAGTGTAATATTTTATAAATTACCTTAATATCTATCAATGTAGATGAAAAATGAAGGCAACCACATAACACATGTAAAATTATCTTAATTGATTACTTTAATATTTGTTTAGATTGTTTACTCCTATTCCAAAATTATGAAAGGATAGAAGGGGAGTGAAACTAAGGTCTCTGGCCTTGATTTTTAGTTAATTGGAGTGGAACTAACATACATTTAAGGTTTATCTTTGACTTTGAGTCAAACTAAAACTTTTTCAAGTCCTCTTTGGTTAGACTGGTCAAGAGAGGGAGTTTCAAACTATTTTAGCTCAATTTGGAGCAATTGTGGGCCCCCTTTTTGGGGATCTTCTTCTTTTCTCGTAAATCACTTTGGAGGAGATATTTTTGGATTTTAGTTAGAATGCAGTGTTTCTCATTCACTTTGGGGTCATTTTTGTATATAGCAGAAAAGACTTAGTATTTTTTCCTTAGTTGTTACTTTTTCTCTATTGTGCATTGCAAAGAGAAAGAGTTTTGTAACTCAACTTTTATAGTTTGATATTCAACAAATTTTGGTTTATTTTTCATGATTTGTACAAGTAGATTACTTTGTCAATTTCAAAAAAATAGTTTTTTTCCTTCTCAAAATCCTTGTGTTGTGAATTTCATGAATGATTTGATTTAGTTTTAAATCTTCAAATTATGATTCATTTAAAGCCATTTTCATGCAAGAATATATAACTTATGTAGGTCATTGGATGTGTTGATTATTTTAGAGATCTTGTAGATATGAAAACAAACTATTTTCCTACAACAAAGTTTGAAACACAACCTTTCATTGAAACACTTTTGTATAGGTTGGTCGAAAGATTGAGTTGTGCATAGAATAAAACTATTCTTTTGAGAGAGCTTATGAGTTTGAACAACAAGTACAAATTATTTTTACCATTTAGGTGCATCACCTCCTAGTTTATTTTTTTCCAAATTATCATTAATCCTTCTTCTTTTCCCAAAAATATTTAATTTCTAGGAAATCAAAAGGGGAACCAAGCCATAATCTAGAGATTCACCTTTGGTTTTAACAACCCACAGGCTCGAAGGTGTTTCCATGTTACACAGGATTGTTGAGCCTCCAAGCTTACCACTAGGGTGCAATCCTACATGTTAACAATATTCAATTTCACTAATGCAATATTTAGAAACCCTATAATTCCAATTAACTAATGCAAAATACAATGTAATGTTAATGCAAGCTAAATCTAGAATGATAATGCACTCCAAATTAGAATTAAGATGTTCTAAATGTAGGTTCACCAAAATGAAACAACGAGATATAGGATGGGGGTAGTGTACCTTTGAGGAGATAGGGTTCTTATTTCACACTCAATTTTAACTCAAGGAAACCCTAGAGATCCCAATCTAATATATGCAAAGGAGAAAGAGATCTTGCTATAGGGTTGTCCTAGGTTCTGATTATAAATTAAAGAGGGTTTCACCACCAAGCTAGGGTTTGGAAAGATGAATGAAATGCTAAAACTAATGTTTAAACTTAATGCAATTCTATATTTCACTAACTAGCCTAAAAATGCATGTAAATCAAAATAGAAAGTTGAAAGATCAGAGATGTGCGCTTGGAAACTTGAAGAGGCCTGAATGAAGTCCCAAAATGCTGAAAAATTGAATTTAATGCTGAGTGGGACTTATACACCAGACTTGGTGATTTATTCCATGATTAGGGTTTCTACAAAGGAACAAAAATCTGGCAGAGATGTGTTTGAAACTCTTGCAATCTCTAAATTTTCCTATACTAGGACTCATATGCCAGAAGTGGTGTATCGGTCTAGTTAGGGTTTTCTTGAAATTCAAAGTCTATTTCTTCTCTTAAATGTATTCTCTAGTATTTCTACCTAAATTTCATATCCGAAACTCTGTTTTTCAACGTGCAGATGTCTTTCAATGATCTCTAATGCAAGGTGACAACTTTGACAACTTTGAACACTTGCCAAATTTCTCCAAATTTTCTCTTTAATATTTTTTCAACCTAAATGTACAAGTCACACACTAAAGAGAGGGGAAAATGTTGTTTTTTTAGTAGAAAGGGGTTTTCCTTGGTCAAACCCCATTTTGGTAATCAAATCTTGAAATGAAATGAAATAAGGTGAAGGAATGATGAATGAAAAAATGTAATGTTGCAACTCACCAAACCCTAGAAATAAAGTTCTCCAAACATGTATGAGATGGCTCTAAAGGATGTAGATCTTGACTCATGCTTGAATGCGATAGATATTTACTTGAATACTTGCTTGAATTATAAAACCCTTCATCATAATTGTTAGCTAAAAAAAAAACATGATGCATGATGACTTTGACATGATGCTTGATGCTTGAATAATGCTCTAAAACACTTGATAATTAACTCTTGAAGATTCTTGAATACTCTTGTAAAATTTTTTAAAATCTTGAATTATTCCTTGATCAAAAACTTGCTATAATGCATGAACACTTGAAAGCTTGGGATTAAAATGAGTGAAATAAACTTGTATTTATACTTGTTTATTCTAAATTTCTCGAAATTGCAACACTATAAGCTGACATCGGATCTAGGAGGATAAAATCCCGCTAAGAATTTGAATTAAGTTTGATTTTGGGCCACATGGGACTCATAAACTATTAGGAATTAAGTATGGGACACATTTTCCAAAATGCTTAGAATGATGCAAAATCTAAATCGGGGCCACGAAACTTAGGTGGGACCCATACACCCAAGGTGGCATATGAGTCCTAGATCACTAAATCTGGGCCACACAACCTAAAAACACCTGAATTATGATTGGATGTTGATTTATGTCAGGATTATCCCCAAAAAAATACATTAATTAAGGTTTGTGGATGCAAAATAAGGCTAAATCAGACATAAAGAATCCCAATTAATAATGAAAACCCTACAAAATTATGAAAGTGTGGAACAACACTTTACAACACCTTAAATAAGGTACAATTAAGTCCATTTAGCTCACAAGGGCCCAAGACCTAATGTGAATGTCTCAAACACATTACAAAAATAAATCAAGGCAACATTATGCTCAATTCAACAAGGAGGGCCCTTAAAAGAAAGAAAAAGCAAAGGGATACTTTTTTCATTGTTGTACTGAAGATTTTGTCACCTCTTGCACCTCTACGGTTTTGCACCTATATGAAGAGAGACAAAGATCAATCACTTCATTCAAGAAAAAACCCTAGAGATTCCAATGCAATAGGGATTGAAATTTGTCAAAGGAGATTGTTCCTAAGGCTAAAAGTTGATAAAGAAGATAAACTATGGATGCAAAACTAAAGAAATGTAAAGTTTTTGAAAAAACATTGTAGTATTTAAAAACACTTAGAAAGATGAATAAAAATGTAAATAAAACATAACAGAGAAGTTAAGTGGAAAGAATGCACCAGGAAACTCTAAAGTGCTAGAGAGGAGCTTTGGAAATGATGTTGATTCTAGAATTCTGGCCTACTAGGACTAATTCATCATTCTGGGTGACTTAGTCCCAGATTTGGAAAACTACACTAGAGCCCATTTCAGCCAAATGGGTATCCAAATCTACAAAAAACTCTAAAAAAAATGTGCAGTGAGACTAAGTCACCATTGATGGTGACTTAGTCCACTTTAGCTTTTCTGGAAACTTGAAAGTGGAAATGAAAGCTCTCGATCTACACTTTCTATTGCTCTAGGTATCCAGATTATAATCTATGATTTTCGACACTGTAAGTGAATTTTTGTAGATATTTTTCCCTAACCAACAAGGATATTTCTTCAACCAGTCTACAACCTATTCTCTAATGATTTCCAAGCCTTCAAGATGCCTAAATCTTCAAACACACAAAGATTCAAAGATAAATGTTGAATGTTAGGGCATGGGGGTTTACCTTGGTTAAACCCCTTTTGGGTAATTAAACCAAAATGATGAAATAAGATAATGAAGCATGAAATAGTGGAGTTAGAAACTTTCCATGATGATAGATCTTGAATTTCTATAGCAATGGTTGAAGAATCTGCCCTTGAATGCTTCTTGATGACTTTACAATGCTAAAACCCTAGCTTGCTTGAGAAGAATGATGAATGAGTGATGAGTCAAGAGAGAGAAGAGAGGTAGAAGGCCCTAAAATGAGTGAAAAACTATATATTTATACACAATTATGCCCTAATTCCTGAAGATACCAAATCACAGGCCGACCTTAGGGCTTAGAGAATAAAAACTTGCCAAAATTTTGAAATAATTTGATTTTTGAGCCAAATGGGATAAGCTGCCCCAAGTGGCGAGTTGGTCCCACTTAGGAATTTTAAGTGGATGTCAAGAATTAAAATATATTAAATGATGTTTATCGAGTTTATTCTTAAAAAAACACTTAAATAAGGCCTGTAAGTGTAAAATGGGGCCATTTAAGGCATAAGAAAGGTGTAATTATTGATGAAAAGCCTAGAAAAGTGTGAGAGTTTGTTACATCTCCTTACAAAAATTTGAAATAAGGCTTGGTAAATGATAAAAAGAGGTTATTTAAGTGAATTATGATAAAGGGTCCTAGAAAAGTGTGAAAGTGGGTTACAACACTTCACAACACTTTTACAAGACACCATATAATTCTTATGGATTCATAAGGGTCCAAGACCAAATGTGAATGTGTTGACCACATTACAACATTAAATCTAGGCAAACTAGGAAAAAATCCACAAGAAAGACTCAAATGAGTGAAAATGTCCAAGGATACATTTTTTTGCGATGCATTTAGCCCCCACTTTAGTGAGAGGATGAACTTGCTTCAAACTTACACTAGAGTAGACATTCAGGAGGGGTCCAATCATACCAGTGGGGATGGCCAAGGATGACAAGGATGAAGGAGGCGGTCAAGCCCCTAGGATAAAATATCCTAAGTCAAATAGACATAAGTGCAAAAGGATAGACACAAGGGTGAATGATTTGCAGACAAACAAGATACACGATCATGCAATGGAAAGAACTAGAAGGAAGAGATGTACAAATGAGAAAAAATAAAAAGGTGGATCAAGCTTTAACCATTTGTCCAACATGTTTTGGATCAGATCTAAGTTGTTTGTCCAAAAATATATACTCACTCTAAGGTGACGAAACCCTTTGATGTTTTCCAAGTGAGAAATTTGAGAAGGTGAGAAACATACACTCATGGCCGATATGCACTCACACACACAAGTGGCTATGGGGAAATTCATGCCCTGGAATGGGCTTCTCACTTGAGCCATACCAAAGGTATACCTCCTGATAACTATTGTGCATGTTTTGCACATACGCCCCACCGTGAGCAAGGACCCCCTCTTTTCACTCCTGATGGGCTACTTTTCTCCAGTCTCATTTTGTGTGCCAGTTTCTTAGAGCCTAAATTCATCATGTGCCATCCACGATCAAATTCCCCTAACCAAATTCACCTACCTGAGTTTCACCGAGTCTTTTGATTTCGTGGAAGTGCCCTTGCGAGTTTCCCTTTGCCAATTGCCCCAACGTCCTCTATGCCTCATTCCTGCTTGCTCGATTCACTTTTTCCTTCATTTTGAATTTGGGGACAAGTTTCCCATGGATTTGGGATGTTTTTGTGGTGCCTAAGTGAACTGCCAAGGTTTCATTAAGTTTCAGGAAGTTGCGGAAATTTCATTCCAAAACTCCGTCCCTCCGTGGCCATTTTGGGAACTTCGCCTCACCATGGTTGTTCCAAATGACAAAATCCAAACAGCTTTCCCTCATCATAGCTCTAGGTGCCCCAATGATGGTCCAAACTCCTCCCAATCTAAAAAATAAGCTTTGACCCACATGTTGAAATTAGACCCTCTCCTGCATGAACTTTTCAAATTGCATGAATTTGAAGCCGAGAGAAACCATCTGGGTTGCCTTTCCCTGTTCGCCCTTTCATAACAACATTCTGGCTAGGGAAATCTATCCTCTAGGGCTTGAACCATCCATTTCCCTTTCAAAATAGTATTCTGGCCAGGGAAATCCGGCCTTCGGGGCATGAACCGTCCATCGCCCTATCAAAAAAAAATTACAGCTAGGGAAATCAAGCCTTTGGGGCCCAGACCATCCATCACCCTTTCAAAACAACATTCTGACTAGGGAAATCTGGCCTCCAGGGCCTAGACTATCCATCACCCTTTGAAAACAACATTCTAGCTAGGAAATTTTGACCTCTCAGCCCTGAAATGTCCAAACGCCCTCCCAATTTGGAAATGAACTTTGACCCACATGCTCAAATTGGACCCTCTCCTGCATAAAATTTTCAAATTCCAAATTTGAAGTCGGGAGAAACCATCCAAGTTGCCCTGTCCTATTCGCCCTTTCAAAACAACATTCTGGCCAGGGAAGTCCGGCCTCTCGGGCCCAAAACTTCCAAATACCCTCCCAATTTGGAAATGAACTTTGACCCACATGCTCAAATTTGACCCTCTCCTATATGAAATTTTCAAATTCCAAATTTGAAGCCGGGAGAAACCATCTGAGTCTCCCTACCTTGTTCGCCCTTTCAAAACAACATTATGGCCAGGGAAGTCCGGACTCTCGGGCCCAAAACGTCCAAACGCCCTGGCAATTTGGAAATGAACTTTGACCCACATGCTCAAATTGGACACTCCCCTGCATGAAATTTTCAAATTCCAAATTTGAAGCTGAGAGAAACCATCTGGGTCGCCTTGCCCTATTCACCTTTTAAAAATAGTATTCTGGCTAGGGAAGTCTAGCCTCTGAGGCCTGGAACATCGAAACACCCTCCCAATTTGGAAACGAACTTTGACCCACATGCTCAAATTGGACTCTCTCCCCCATGAAATTTTCAAATTTCAAATTTGAAGCCGAGAGAAATCATCTCGGTCACCCTTCCTTGTTCGCCCTTTCAAAATAACATTCTGGCTAGGGAAGTTCGGCCTCTCGAGCCTGGAACGTCCAAATGCCCTCCCAATTTGGAAACAAACTTTGACCCACATGCTCAAATTGGACCCTCTCCCCCATGAAATTTTCAAATTCCAAATTTGAAGCTAGGAGAAACCATCTGGGTGGCCCTGCCCTGTTCACCCTTTTAAAACAACATTCTGGCCAGGGAAGTCCAGCCTCTCGGGCCTGGAATGTCCAAACGCCCTTCCAATTTGGAAACAAACTTTGACCCACATGCTCAAATTGGACCCTCTCCCCCATGAACTTTTTAAATTCCAAATTTGAAGCCAAGAGAAACCATCTGGGTTGCCCTGTCCTATTTTCCCTTTCAAAACAACATTCTAGCCAGGGAAGTCTGACCTCTCGGCCCTGGAACGTCCAAACTCCCTCCAGTAAACTGCTAATGGCAATTCACATTGAATATTATGATATTTTGATGATGCATGGATGGATCTAACAAGGAATTTGCAAAATTTGACTAACTTTTACCTTGATTTGTGTATGAAAGCACTTATGAAACTTCGCATATGTAGGATTCCAGAAGCCTACCGTGGGTCCGTCAGGGAGACCCGTTGAGAAAGTTGAACGAAGAAAAACACATAGCTCCTGTCACCATTTATTTTATATCCACCTTTCTTCATAGCACCCATCAATAGAGCTAGTATTAGAAGAAGGCCATTTCCAAGGAAGTCAATGAAAAAATGCAAGGGGGTGGCCTTGAAGAAAGCATAAGGGAGCTGCCCTACTTTTCACCAGATGATGGTGATCTTTAAGGGGGTGTCTGCCTGAATCAGGGGCAACCAATTCATTGATTCCAGTCATCGACGAGCCCATTTGATCCAATGAAGAATGTTGCAAGTCCATCAAGGAAAGGGAAACTTTCAGGCAGTTTTAGCTATAGTAAAAGAGAAATCAGCTAGAAGACAAACTGCTACAACACCTGGGCACTAAAAGACAAAATAGAGAAAAGATAAAAGATGTATTTTAAATTGTTGAATATTGTGGGGTAGGTGAAGCCCTAGTGCAATCAAATATGGGCCATACAATGTAATTCAATCATATCCATTCATTCAGGCTTTGGAAAACTATAAATAGGGGTCTCCCCCTCATTTGTAAATGTTTGGAGTGCTAGTGTAAAGGCATTCTGCAGCAATAGAAAGCAACATTGCGTGATTTATGGGTGTTTCCTTTTGAGTTTTCTCATTATGTGTACATTGTTCTAATTCCCTTTTAATTTAGTTGTAGTTTCTTGAAGGGAAGTGATGATAGTGCTTGCTGTTACTGTATTTGATGAATTTCTAGCTCATGCTTTTTGTGGTTTGTTGATGATAAATCACTTTGTAAAGCTAGTCTGAGCTTCTTTACTCTATTGCTGCAACATAGTTTGATGGTATGTGCATGATGTGTGTGTGTAATCTAAAAATATGTAGTCCTTAGAAGATTGCAATGGTTTTGTGTAACTGTAGGTTCCTCTTGGCCAAGAAAAAGCTAGTTTAGGGAGTTTCTCTACTATAGCAGCCTCCATGATCATTGTTCATTCATAGTTTCATGTCTATGAACTTACTCTCTTCCCTACTCTTTTTCCTTTTTTTTAATAGGTAACCTTAGGGAAGGTTCATTGCACATTATAAAGCTAAATCTGATGTTGAAATGGAGTTCAAGACTACTGTTTGAACCTACAGCAAATGCATAACAACTCTCCCATCTTAAAAACTCCATTTGCAGATCCAACTTCCCCACTTTGTAACTCATTCGTAAGTCTACCTTGTGATTTCAGAAAATCACATGAAACAACTGAGATATTCCAAGCACTGTTAAGACCTGATACTCAAGAGACCTTGGCGCAATTTTCACAACTTGTGTTGGAAATTTCCTTTCAAGAGAGGTGATGCACCTATACATTACCTATGTTGAGAAGTGTATAAAAAAAACTCAACAGAACTGGCGCTAGAAGGAGGGCATGCCATGTTGAGGCTACAAAGGTGAAAGTTGAAAATTTTAAAGAGCACTTTCAAGAAGAAATCTGAGATAAGGAGATCTCTTTTAATGCTGAAGCTTAAAATCAGAAATTTTTGAAGGAAAACAAAGTTGAGCTGAGATGGAACAACATTTACAAATTAACATCACCCAGCTACATGCAAATTTGAACAGGAGATTGAAGAGACCATTGCAACAATTTTCATTGGCAGATAAGTGTAGGATCCATTGCACTTGCGGGCATAGTGAATTGGAGTTTCTAACATTCTTGGATAGAGTTGAAAGGGTCTTACAGGGAGAAATTCCCTTTTGGGAAATCTATCAATCTTTAGCCCCTGTAGACCCGGAGGAAGAATTGACAACCATGGTAGCCAAGGAATTTGAAGATCTAATCCAAGAATGTCTGGGCAGTAAAGATGGACCAAGATTGGATGAAGTACTAATGTCAATTTGGTGCAGATTTTATAATGCACCAATACAGAATTTACTTGTCCATCATGTGGAAACATCATCACCCAAGTCAAGGGCAGTTTGAATAAGTTGGAGCAGCCAACTGTCAAGGAGGATGAGTCACCCCATGAGGTAGAGAAGATGTCAACATATGGAGGATAGCACCTTCAAGTCAGACCAAGAAGCTTCATAGAAATAGATGTTGGGACAACAAGCATTGAAGTTGAAAATCAAGAAGGAGAAGTTGATTTCCTTAGGACAACAAAAATATTTGGTGAAGGTTCACTAAGAATGGAGTTGAAAAGCCTCTCCTCAACTAGTAAGGGGCAGTCCTCCACTGAGGAAGAGGAGCCATTGGCAATTGACGATGGGTCAACAAAGTTTGCAGCAACTCATGAGGATGCTGAAAATCAGAAAGAGGAAAATCAACAAAGGGAAAGGGATGACAACTTTGCTAAAATAAAAAATGATGATGAAGGCATAAGTGAAATCAGATTGGAAGGTCTCTCCTTCATAAATGATAGTGATCGAGAATATTAAAATGAAACTTTGGAGGACTGGGAACAACCACTCACCATGACTATTTACCATCAAGCTTCTTTTTCAAGTGATGATGAGGACCTTGTAGCAGAAAGAAATGACCAACTCATCTCCAGATTAGCAAAGGATTGGTCAAAGTTGAAATACCAAGTGGATTTGGAAGTGCTACTACTGCCGAATTGGTGTAGACTTCATGATTTATCGTACTCAGAGTTCACATGTAGATTGTGCCAAGAAGCCATCAAGCAAGTCAAAGAACAAGAAAGACAACCAAGCACATTACTTCCTACAGTTGCTTCAAGGATGGAATGTGAGGATCAAGAGCCTGAGCCAAGTGACAACCTAGCAGAAGGTAGTCCTCAAGAGGATGTTGGGACATCAATAGAAGAAGGACAACAATACAATCTTGAGCTTCTGAGTGATGAAGTAGATCAAACAGGAATGTTGTCCACCAGTTATTAAGAATTTATTCATCTTGAGGAGCATTAGTACACCATGGACGATGGGATTTATGGCGAGTCCTTGGAGGAAAATCACGTAGTTGATTTTGGTCCCCTTGATGAGCTGCCATAAATTGATGACTTCTTTTTGTTAGGAGATGTATTGCCGAGGTATGTTCATGCTGAGGAAGTGCACATCCTAGAAGAGGATAGCGATGAAGACATACTCCTTGAGCCTCCAAACGGTGATGCACTAGAGTTTTCGGATTGGGAGAGGGGTTCCTTCTCCATCTATAGCGATAGTGAACAAGGGGAAACGAGTGAACATCATGATGAGATGCATGAATAGAAAAGTGAAGAAGACAAAGGTGGGGGTGTTGAGATAGCTGCCAATAGAGATGAAGCACCCAGTTGACTACAAGATGGAACTTGGAGTCCTTCCACCATGATCATTGCTGATCCTCCTTCATATTCAGATGGTTGCAATCAGAAAAATTCGTGCATGCCATTGTCCCACGACATTAAACACCACATAAATAAGGAAAAAACTTGGGAAAGGAAGTGGGACAATGTTCTACCTTTTGAGGACAACAATCCATTAGACACTAGGTTTGCAGAAGATCAACAAGATGAAGTCTATCTTCTCAAAGAACAACTGACAAAGATTTTCGATCCCACGTACGATGTGGGAGAAGTGTTTGCTACCCCATTCTACCTATCTTATGCAAGCTTGATTCTTGAAGTGCTACATCCTCCACCATGCCTGCTTGAGGTTGTTGATGCAAAGACTAACGATGTAGTGATTGCTCTCGACTATCAAACACTGCCACAATTGCACAATGAAATACAGGTTCTATCTTCCTTGCTCCTATTAATTGTCATAGCTGCACTTATCATTTTGATTATGGGAATGAGGGGAGACAAATGTGTTTATGGATTAACCATGGGTTTAGTGAGCCTCCTCAATTGCTGATTTTCCCTAACTGGGTGAGTGAGCTTGAGTGCTGCAACATTGATTTTTTTTTTTTTGAATATAAAGATAAATTTGCATGGTTAAGAACGATAATGATTTCCCATTTGCTTGTGCATGCACTACGAAATCCAATGAGCGTTGATGTCAGTTTTCCTTGCCTGGACATAGTGCTTTGTAAATATCTTTTTGTACATAGCTCATTTTTGACTAAGTAGGTTTCCTATAAATACTCCGCTTTCTTTCTTTCCTTACGTTAGTTGGTTTGATTTGGGGTAGTTTCTTGGTTTTTTCCCTTTCCATTTTCCTGCTTTGGTTAGTTTAGGTTGTTCGCTTTTTGTTCGTTTTTCTTTCATTTTTTGCTGCTGCTTTGCTACTGCTTTTCCTGGGGGCCCTCTGATTCTAGCTAGGCGCATCTGTGCGCACAATAACCATCTTTATTGTCTAGGGTTGTTCTATGTATTTCTTTGTCAAACTCTAATCAAGTTTTCAGAGTGGATGGTGAGGATCTTCTATTAGTGTCAAGTGATCTGGGTGTTTGATTCAAAGAGGATAAGTCCTTGGTTGATCTCATTCTCGATGTATTCTGAAATCTTATATCTTTTACATATTTTAAGAATTTGGAGGTCGTTGTAGGTCCTTTGTGAATTCTAGTTAAGTGAAAAATCTAAAATTTTGTTTTAGCGCCACTGTGATTCTTAGCCTTGAGGGCGAGCTTCAATGCTTGTGGGTTGAAATAAAAATAATTAAAAATTTAAAAATCAAATGAAAAGAAACAAAAGAGAGAAAAATATTAAAAAAAGAAAGAAAAGAAATTAAGCTTTTTAGGGGTGTCAGAGCAACTCTACCAAGGCTATAGATGCCTGACCGACAGTAGAGCAATGTTCAGGAGAATCAAAGCAACGACCTTGTCGGGGCTATGGACACTCGACTAGCAGCGAAGCAATGTCCTAGATGCTTTTGGAGCTAGAATAAACTATACAGCTTAACTTGATGGAGCTTGGGTTCCTGTAGCAACTGAAGGATGGGAATTGACGCAATTGCACACTTGGGTTTTCAGCATACCGAAGGTTGGATTAACTAGTGATCCTTTGGTTGAGCGTTTGGCTTGTTTTCCCTAGCGTGAAGATTAGAACCAGAGATTCTGGGTTCATGATTCTAGTTTATCATCAGAATTATCTAAAGCATTTCCCAAGTGAGTACTCACCATTTGTTGTGCATGTTTTACACACACACCCCATCGTGATTGGGGACCCCCTCTTTTTGCTCCCAATGGGTTGCTTTTCTCCTATCTCATTTTGCATGCCTCTTTCCTATAGCGTAAATTGGTCATGCACCATCAAACGATTGAATTCCCCTGACCAAATTCACCTATTTGAGTTTCACTAAGTCTTTCGATTTCATGGAAGTGCCCTTCCCTTCGCCAGTTGCTCCGACGTCCTCTAGGCGTCATCCCTGCTCATTCGATTTTATTTTTCCTTCATTTTGACTTTGGGGACTAGTTTCCCATGGATTTGGGATGTTTTTGTGGTGCCTAAGTGAACTGCCAAGGTTTCATTAAGTTTCAGGAAGTTGCAGAAATTTCATTCTAGAACTTCGTCCCTCCGTGGCCGTTTCGGGAACTCTGCCTCACCATGGTTGTTCCAAACAGAAAACTCCAGACAACTTTCCCTCCTCATAGCTTTGAGTGCTCCAATGATGGTCCAAACTCCTCCCAATCTAAAAACAAGCTTTGACCCACATGTTGAAATTGGACCCTCTCCTGCATGAACTTTTCAAATTACATGAATTTGAAGCTAGGAGAAACCATTGGGTCGCCCTGCCCTGTTCGCCCTTTCAAAACAACATTTTGGCCTTTGTGGCCTAAACCATCCATCCCCCTTTCAAAATAGTATTCTAGCTAGGGAAATCCAGCCTCTGAGGCCTGGACCATCCATCACCCTATCAAAACAACATTCTGGCCAGGGAAATCCAACCTCTAGGGCCCGAAGCATCCATCGCCCTTTCAAAACAACATTCTAGCCAAGGAAATCTGGCCTTCAGGGCCTAGATTGTCCATCGGCCTTTGAAAACAACATTCTAGCTAGGGAAATATGGCCTTCGAGGCTCAGACCATCCATTGCCCTTTCAAAATGACATTTTGGCCAGGGAAGTCCGGCCTCTCAGGTCCAGAACGTCCAAATGCCCTCCCAATTTGGAAACGAACTTTGACCCATATGCTCAAATTGGACCCTCTCCTGCATGAAATTTTCAAATTCCAAATTTGAAGTTAGGAGAAACCATCTAGGTCACCCTGCCCTACTCACCCTTTCAAAACAACATTCTGGCCAGGGAAGTTCGACCTCTCGGGCCCAAAACATCCAAACTCCCTCCTAATTTGGAAACAAACTTTGACCCACATGATCAAATTGGACCCTCTCCTGCATGAACTTTTAAAATTCAAAATTTGAAGTTGGGAGAAACCATCTGGGTCGCCCTGCCATGTTCACCCTTTCAAAACAACGTTCTGGCAAGGGAAGTCCGACCTCTTGAGCGTGAAACGTCCAAACGCCCTCCCAATTTGGAAACGAACTTTGACCCACATTTTAAAATTGAACCCTCTCTTGCATGAACTTTTCAAATTTGAAGCCGAGAGAAACCATATGAGGCACCTTGCCTTATTCACCCTTTCAAAACAACATTCTGGCCAGGGAAGTCCGACCTCTCAAGCCCGAAACGTCCAAACACCCTCTCAATTTAGAAACAAACTTTGACCCACATGCTCAAATTAGACCCTCTCCCATGAAATTTTCAAATTCCAAATTTGAAGCCGAGAGAAACCATCTAGGTCGCCCTGCCTAGTTCGCCCTTTCAAAATAGCATTGTGACTAGGGAAGTCCGGCCTCTCGGGCCCAGAACGTCCAAACACCCTCCCAATTTAGAAACAAACTTTGACCCACATGCTCAAATTGGACCCTCTCCCCCATGAACTTTTCAAATTCCAAATTTGAAGCTGAGAGAAACCATCTGGGTCACCCTACCCTATTCGCCCTTTCAAAACAACATTCTAGCCAGGGAAGTCTAGCCTCTTGGGCTTGAACCATCCAAACTCCCCCCAATAAACTGCTAATGGCAATTCACACTGAATATTATGATATTTTCATGATCCATGGATGGATCTAACAAGGAGTTTGAGAGATTTGACTAACATTTTCCTTTATTTTTGTATGAAGACACTTATGACACTTCGTGTATGCAAGATTCAAGAAGCCTACCATGGGTCTGTTAGGGAGACCCATTGAGAAAGATTAATAAAGAAAAGCACATAGCTCTTGTCACCATTCATTTTATATCCACCTTTCTTCGTAGCACCCATCAATAGAACTGGTATTAGAAGAAGGCCTGTTCCAAGGAAGTCAATGACAAAATGCAAGGGGGTGGCCTTGAAGAAAGCATAAGGGAGTTGTCTTACTTTTCACCAGATGATAGTGATCTTTAAGGGGCTATCCGCTCAAATCAGGGGCAACCAATCCATTGATGCTAGTCATTGATGGGCCTGTCTAATCCAATGAAGAATGTTGCAAGTCCATTAACCCTAAGCAACAAAAATAAACGACATAAGAAAGAGTTGGAGGTAATGATATGAGCAATACATTAGAAAATGAAAGCTTATTCCATTTTGTTGCTTAGCTTGAGTATGACAGGGTAATATAGAACAAAATTTACCAAGGAGACCCATTGAGAAAGATTAATAAAGAAAAGCACATAGCTCTTCTCATTTTGTGTGCATGGTTCTACTTCCCTTTTAATTTAGTTGTAGTTTCTAGAAGGGAAGTGATGATGAAGTTTGCTGTTACAATATTTTGATGAATTTTCAGCTCATGCTTTTTGTGGTTTGTTGATGATGAATCAATTTGTAAAGCTAGTCTGAGCTTCTTTACTCTATTGCTGCAACTTAGTTTGATTGCATGTGCATGATGTGTGTGTAATCTAAAAATTTGCAGTCCTTAGAAGATTGCATTGGTTTTGTGTAACTGTAGGTTCCTCTTGGCCAAGCAAAACCCAGTTTAGGGAGTTTGTCTACTGTAGCAGCCTCCATGATAACTGTTCATTCATAGTTTTAGGTCTAGGAACTTACTCTCTTCCCTGCTCTTTTTCCTTTTTTTTAATAGGTAACCTTAGGCAAGGTTCATTGCACATTATAAGGCTAAATATGATGTTGAAATAGAGTTCAAGACTACTGTTTGACCTGTAAGAAATGCACAACATTTCTCCCATCTTAAAAAATCCATTTGCAGATCTAACTTTCCAACTTTGTAACTCATCTTTAAGTACACCTTGTGATTTCAGAAAATCACATGAAACAACTGAGATATTCCAAGCACTATCAAGACCTAACACCCAAGAGACCTTGGGGCAATTTTCAGCAAATTGTGTTGGAGATTTTCTTTCAAGAGAGGTGATACACCTATGCATTACCTGTGTTGAGAAGTGCATAAAAAACATATCAACAATAAATTTAATAAGGAACCACACAAAAATGATGTTCGAGCTCTATGAGGAAAGAAAAAATTTGTATGCTTGAAACTCATAGACATTGTAAATACAGGATAGTGTCAAAAATGTTCAAAGGGATTTTACTTAGTTCATGTAAGGTCTCATCTTAGGGAACATCATGCCTAATTTATTGAAGAGAGGATAAGTGCAAATGGTCTCATCTTGTTTTCAAGAGAGGAGAAGTGAAAAATGTCTCATCTTGGGAAACATTGTTCCTAATTTTTCCAAGAGGGGACAAGTGAAAAAAGTCTCATCTTGGGTAACATTGTTCCTAATTTTTCCAAGATAGGAAACCATAATAAAAAGAAAATTACACAATGAAATGTGAGTGTCAATGTATGCCCCCACTTTAAAGTAGTTGCTAACACCATTACTATGAGAAATTTCTTTAAAATAAAAGAACACATGAGAGCTTATTCAAAAATCCCTATGCCAAGTCCATATTTTTCCTATAAGCTACACCATGAAAAGGGGAGTATGTCACATGCGAGCCAACTTAAGGAATGTCATCGACATCCCAAGATTACTCTTATATGTTCACGAAAGGTTAACAACTAGCCAAAAGAGGCAATGAAAAATTACATACAAGGACAAGGCTACCTAACCCCTTGCCCCCACTTAGTGTAGGACAAGAGAGAGCCAAAAGGATTGATGAGATGAGAGGTAGAGTGAAAATCAGTACCAATTAGACGAATTAGGTTCCTCCACTTAAGAGAGAATACCAAACTCCTTAAGATGTTGGATTTTACTACTAAAAGCCTTACTTTCATTAGTGGAATGACCATGAACTCTATGATATGCACAAAATGAATATTTGTAGTAGAATTTCTTTTGAGTTCATGGAGGAAGGGATACCAAGTGATCTTGGAGGAGTCTCGATAAGATATTCTCTTGATCAAAGGTAGAAGAGGTTCCTTTATCTTGTGACAAAGATGTGTCTTTCTTAGTACAATATGTCATATCTACACAAGACTCTATAGATTGTGAGGATTTGTACACTCCTTTAGAGGAGTGTGTAAAGTCTAATGAATTCAAATCCTTAGTTTTTTGCAAGATGACATTTACATTAAGCAGAGACTTATTTTTTTGTTTCATTTCTTGCAAAGGAGATAGACCACTAGTGTCTATTAGTTCCGGATGTACTAATGTTAAGGTTGGTTTAGAGGAATGATTTGGGATGGTGTTGATGTTGAGTGAAGGATTGATGATTTCTATTAAAGGATAATAGCCAAGACCATGAGTCATTTCTTGTGTGTTAGGCTCTATAGGGTTGCAGATGCCTTGTTCATTAGCACCACATCCTTTTCCACTCTAGCCCAGTTGTTTCATAAGTTCATAACCTTTTCCATAAAGCTTTTTCATTGATTTTGGATTTGGTGGTTGTTCATTGTTGAGTTCATCAAAGATTTTTGTGTAATTTGTTGGCTTTTGTTCTAAGGTGGTTGAGGTGGATGTTGTCAAAGGGTCTTCCAATTTTTGTGTTGACAAGATTGATTTTCCATTTTCAAAGTCTTTGTTTATGATCTTGTATTCTCCCATTAATGTAGGTGTGAAATATATGGAACCCCAATAATCATCTAATAGCCTCATGACTTGTTCAATATGTTGGTCTTTGTTTGTTTGTTGTATGGTTTCCACTTGTGGGGTTGGTGTGAATATGTTTAAATGATTCTACTTATTTTTCTAAGTTGTAAGACACTATAAGGCTTAGGATCAGTGTCAAGTATGTGCACTTGGTTGTTGTATATGTACTTGATTTTATGATGAAGAGTGGAAGGAACCCCATTCATTGCATGAATCCATGGCCTACCTAAAATAAGATTATATGAAATATCATGCAGCATAACATGGATCAGTGTTGCTAATGTGGCCATTACAACTCTAATAGGCAAAGTGATTACACAAATCGATTTCTTTCCTACACTATAAAATCCATTGATAGATAAAGAGACAGGTTGAATGTTTGATTTATCCACACCAAGCCTATCCAAAAGGGTCAAAAAACCCACATTAACCCTTGAGCCATTGTCAACAAGGGTTTGTTTTATCCCTTTTCTTTTATATTGAGATATGATTATGAAAGCTTCACCTTGTTTTTTCATTTCCAAAGGAGGGTGCTGACTTCGGTGAAAAAAATATCAACATTTATTTCTTGAATCATGGCTGCTATGTCATTTGGTTGCACATTAGAATGGACAAGTAATTTTTGTAAGGTTGTTTGAAGCATAGTGTGATAGCTAGGTGAATTTTGAATTAAATCCCATAGGGATATCTTTGCAGGAGTATTTCTAAGTTGTTCAACAAGACCATACTCCCTAATATGTGAATTTAATCAAGGATCATGAGACAATATGGGATTGGGAAAAGGTAATGGTGTTGGGGTTGGTTGTTGTGGTTTTGGTTTATTTCTAGTGTTATATGTATGAGCAATGGTATTATGACTCAGTTGCTGTGAAATAGTGTTCTTAGGTGGATAAAGGATGAGTTTGCATTTGTTTTGCATTGGGTCTTTGTTTGAAGGGGGGTAAAGGATGAGTTCGGCTTTGTTTTGAGTTTGAGGTTTGTTTGATGGTGGGTAAAGGATGAGTTGAGGTTGAATAATAGTAACATCCCTTAGTGAAGGAGAGTCTAATGTTTCCTCATTATCTTCTTCTAAGGACACTATATCATTAGTGTTGTTGTTATTATTTTCTTGTACCATGGTATCCTTCCTAGGAGGAGAGTTTTTAGGAGAAATACAAGGCAAATGTTCTTGACATGAAAGGATTGGTTCTTCCAAAATAACTTTATCGCAAGGGAGTTATCAATGGTGGAATTTATCTTGTTTAACAAGAGTGGGGATGTTATAAGAAGGATCTATGTGATTGTCTTGGTTTTCAAAGGTCTCATTCACTTGTTCCATTTTATCTGCCCTAGTAGGAGAACTTGTCATATATTCACCACTAGATTTATCACAAGTAGGGGAGGCATCAAGAGAAGGACAGCTATGATTTTCAAATAGATTGTCCCAAATGGTAGGAGCATGAGGGAAGGGAGGGTCAAGATTCTTATGACTTGTAATAGGTATGTCTTCTAACACCAACCTATCCTCTTTCCATCAAGGAGGGATATTAGGAGATGTATAATTTTGATAGTTATGGTTAGGGAGACTAGCTAAGGTGATATTTATAAATGTATTTATGATCTCATCCTATTATTTTCTAATGTCTTTCAAAGGTGGAAGAGGAGAGGGACAATTAAGACTCTCAATACTTGTACCTACTTTCACCAATAGGAGAGGTATTGGGAGAAGAAAAAGTATGATTGTTATGATTGTCTATAGTTGCATCCTCTTTTTCTATGACATTCTTACAAATCCGGTAGGTACTAGGAGGGTATGAAACATACTTATCAAATATTCTACTTTGTTGTCCTAAATTATGTCCATAAAAAATAGAATCATACAAGCCACATAATATACTAAATTATTGAAAGGAACACATGCTAACATGAGAAGATAAATAAACTGCAATGCAATGATTTAAGTTGAAATGTTTTGAATGCAATTTTCAGATGTGAAATGAGGGAATTGTCTGATTACATTATACAACAACTTGAAAATGAAATGTTGTAGATGCAAAATTGAATATGAGAAATGCATGAAATGAGCTAATTTAAGCTAGATCTAATGAAATGCATGTTACATAAATTAAACCAACTTATATAGATAGGTCATGGTAGCAAATAGAAGCTGAAAAAAAGGGTTTCCAATGCTGTGAAAGGCATTTTCAAGGGTGAAAATGGACTAATACAAAATTCAATTCAATGTTAATGTAATGCAAACCTAGGATGATAAAGAAATTCAAATTAGACAAGAAGGTATTCAAAAAGAAGGTTCACCAAAATGTAGTGAATATTTTTGTGACCTCTTGCACCTATAGGTTTTGCACCTAAAAGGAGAGAGACTAAGATCAATCACTTCATTCAAGAACATACCCTAGAGATTCCAATGCAATAGGGATTGGAATTTGTCAAAGGAGACTGTTCCTAAGGTTGAAATTTGATAAACAAGATAAACTATGGATGCAAAACTAAAGAAATGTAAAGTGTTTGAAAACACATTGCAATATACAAAAATACCTAGAAAGATGAATAGAAATGTAAATAAAATAGAAAAAAGAAGTAAAGAGGAAATAATACACGTGGAAATTGTAAAGTGCTAGAGAGGAGCTCTACAAATGCTAGTGATTCTAATATTCTGGTGTACTAAGACTAATTCGCCATTCTGGGTGACTTAGTCCCAGATTTGGAAAATTGCACCAAAGCCTATTTCAGCCAAATGGGTATCCAAATATATAGAAAACTCTAAAAAACATGTGTAGTGGGACTAATTCACCATTGATGGTGACTTAGTCCACTTTGGATTTTCTAAAAACCTGAAAGTGGAAACAAAAGCTCTCGGTTTGCACTTTCTGCTCCTCAAGGTATCCAGATCTAAAACTATGATTTTTGGCACTGTAAGTGACTTTTTATGGATATTTTTCCCTAGCCAACAAGGATATGTATTTAACAAGTCTACAACCTATTCTTCAATGATTTCCAAGCCTTCAAGATGCCTAAATCTGCAAATGCACAAAGAGAGAAAGATAAATGTTGAATGTTAGGGCATGGGGGTTTGCCTTGGTCAAATCCCTTTTAGGTAATTAAACCAAAATGATGAAATAAGATAATGAAGCATGAAATAATGGAGTTAATAAATTTCCATGATGATAAATCTTGAATTTCTACAACAATGGTTTAAGAATCTACCCTTGAATGCTTCTTGATGACTTTACAATGCTAAAAACCTAGCTTGCTTGAGAAGAATGATGAATGAGTGATGATTCAAGAGAGAGAAAAAAGGTAGAAGGCCCTAAAATGAGTGAAAAACCATATATTTATACAAAATTATGCCCTAATTCCTAAAGATACCACATCACAAGATGACCTTAGGCCTTTGAGAATAGAAACCTGCCAAAATTTTGAAATAATTTTTATTTTTAAGCCAAATGGGACTAAGTTTCCCCAAGTGGAAAATTGGTCTCACTTAGGAATTTTAAGTGGGTGTCGGGAATTAAAATATATTAAATGATGTTTATTTGGTTTATTCTCAAAAAGACACTTAAAAAAGGGTTTATAAGTGTAAAATGAGGCCATTTAAGACATAAGAAAGGTGTAATTATTGATGACAAGCCTAGAAAAGTGTGAGAGTTTGTTACAAATCCTTCCAAAACTTTGAAATAAGGCTTGGTAAATGATAAAAAGAGGTTATTTAAGTTAATTATGATAAAACGGTCCTAGAAAAGTGTGAAAGTGGGTTACAACACTTCACAATACTTTTACAAGACACCATAGAATTCTTATTGATTCAGAAGGGTCCAAGACCTCATTTGAATGTGTTGACCACATTACAACATTAAATCTAGGCAAACTAGGCAAAAATCCATAAGAAAGACTCAAATGAGCATGAAAATGTCCAAGGATACATTTTTTTGCGACACAATTGCCACATTTAGATTTCACAACATTCATGGGATAATACAAGATTAGAGACAAATATTATGAAAAAGGAAAAGAAAAATTGGTAATGTCAACCTAAAATTTGGAAGACCCTTGAGAAGAATTCACCTCAACCACTTTAGAAGAAACAACAAATTATACAATTTTTTTTGATGAAGCTGATTATAAATAATCACTGAGTCCAAAAGAAATGGAAAAGCTTTATGGAAAAGGTTATGAACTTATGAAACTATTTGGATATAGCGGAAAAGTATGCGGTGCTAGAGAACAATGTATATATGTCCCTATAGAGCCTAACATACAGGAAAATATTAGTGGTCTTGGTTATTGTCCCTTGGAAGAAACAAACAAGCCTTCACTTAATATCAACACTATTACAAAAGATCCCCCTAAGCTGACTTTAACATTAGTGCATCCTAAAATGATAGAAACTAGTGGTGTTGGTTATTTCCCTTTGAAATAAATGAAAGAAATAACAAAATCCTCACTTAACATTAATGTCCACACAAAACAATAATTATTTGAATTCGATAGATTTAACATCCTCCTATAAAGGAGAATACAAAATATCACAAGCTAAAGAGTCTTGTGTAAGTATGAAATCTTATACTAAGCAAGAGATATATTTGTCACAAAATAAAGGAAAATCTTCTACTTTTTATCAAGAGAGTATCTTTTTGAGACTTGTCCAAGATCATTTGATATCCCTCCCTCCAAGAACATGAAAGAAAATCTACTACAAGACTTCATTTTTTGTATATCATAGAGCTCATGGTCATTCTACTAATGAATGCAAAGCTATGAGTAATACAATTCAACATCTTAAGGATTGTGGTGCTTTTCCTTGTGTTGAAGCACCTAGTTCCTCTAATTGATACTGATTCTCATGTCTCTCATCAATCACTTTGACTTATCCTTGTCTTGCAGTAAGTGGAGGCAAGGGGTTAGGTTAGCCTTGTCCTTGTATGTAACTTGTTGTCTCTTTTGGATAGTTGACCACCTTTCATGTACATATAAGAGAAAACTTGGGATGTGGATGGCATGCCTTAAGTTGGCCTGCGTGTGACATACTGAGTTATACATTTTTGGGGAAAGCCATTTTCTTTTCATGACATAGCTTTATTTGGAAATATATTACTTGGTATAGGGCTTTCCAAATAAGATCTCATGTCCTTTTTATTGTTAAAATTTATCATTTTCTACTTTAAATTGATTTCTCATAGCGTGGTGTTTTAGCAATTTGTTTAAAGTGGGGACATACATTGACATTATTCTTTTGCATTGTGTAGTCTTCTTACTTCATGTGATGCATCTTGCTCTTTGTGGTGACATTGGGTGTGATGTTCCTCAAGAGTGTGATCTCTCTTAGCATATTATATTCCTCGTAGTGGCTTGATGTGACACATTGCATCCCCTAGGTTGTGAACCTTCTATTATTTGATTAGTCCTTTCTTGGAGATATTAGGAATAATGTTACCTAAGTTAAGACCATACATGAACTAAGAAAAAATCCTTTCAATGTACCTTACACTCTTTTACATTTTCGGTTATATGGGCACCTTGCATAACACACTTTTCTTTCTTGTGGAGTCATCTTGTTTGTTCATGAGTTTCAAGCATACAAAGCTTTGCTTGCTCATGAAGCTCGAAGTTCATTTTTGTGTGGAACTTTATCAACATTATCACAGGTTATAACTTTGGTATGGTTGTATGTGTGGGAGCCGAACTTAGGCATGAATTTCCAATAGCCACTTGCTTATTTATGTGAGTGCATACCGACCACATGTTTATGTGTCTCACCCTTTTTGGATACTCACCCAATAGATAGCCTAAAGTTTTGCTTCCTTAGAGTGAGTGTGAATTTTTGGTAAAACAACTTAGATATGATCCACAATGTACGAGAAAAAAAAGTCGAAGCTTGATTCACCTTTTCTTTCATCTTTACATCTTTGATATTGCATGTTTGTGTATCTTGTTTTGTTGCATATCATACACCTTGTGCATTTACTTTTGTGCTTATGTAGATTTGACGTAGGATCTTGGATCCTCAGGGCTTGACCACCTCCTTTGATCTTTTTTATCCTAGACCATCTGCATTATTAACCTTCGATCGCTCTTCAATTTATAATTTAGTGTGAGTTTGAAGCAAGTTTGTCCTCTCAATGAAGTGGTGGATAAATTTAATGATGAAAAATGTATCCCTCTACATTTTTGCACTCATTTGGACCCTCCCAATTAAATAGAGCCTAATTTTTCCTTGATTTAGTGTTATCAAATTAAGTTTTGGACCCTTATAAACTAAATAAACATAGTTGTGTCTTATTTAGGGTGTTGTAAAGTGTACCTATATGCTTTCACACTAATCTAGGATTTCAATAATAAATTGGGCTTATTTATGCCTTATTTGGCCTTATTTTTCATCCACAAGCCTTAATTATGTTAGCAAGAGACATTGCTAACATCATTTGGTGTTGTCATTGATGACAACCCTAATCTATGATTGGATACACACTTCATCATTTGATCATATCGACAGACAGATTGAAGATAGTCAAGGAAGAACAGAGCATTCGACAATTTTGTGTTCATCAATTCTTATGAAGATTTCTTGTTATTATTTTGTGTTGCATATCTTAGAAAATATTTTTGGTATATTATCTTTGTTGCTATTGAATCTTAGTGGCTCGTATTGATCCATGTGCGAGTTAGAATATCCGGTTGAATAATTTCCTGTTTATCAGTGCATGGAGGTTGACTTTGTGGATATAACATTTCGCAGATATTTGGGAAGGAATTGTTCAAGTATGTTTGTGTTTGAGAATCTTTGTTTGGGTCCTATCTAAGTTATGACTGATTGTTGTGGATGCACATTATACATTACTCATGATTTGAGTGAACAATTGTAAATGTTTTTGTGTTCTATTGATGCCAACATATTGTGATTAAATTCTTGGTCACAGATATATATATAAGTGATTGATCATATAATTTTGAGATATGAAGAAGGTGTGTCGATGCGAATTGTGAATATTAGAAGAGAAAAAGAGGGATTATGCACAATTTAACTTGTGCATTAAGGATTTTGTTATGTGAGTTTGAGAAGAGCAGAGCAGAAGTGTAGAATCAGTTAGAAGGATAGAAGATTGATTGTTGAGCCTAACCAGAACTGTAATCAAGCATATGTAGATGCTAATTTCTCATTTCAATATCTCATATGGATTTAATCTGATTATCTTTGTAAGACAATGATTCTTCTTGAGCAGTGAGCTCTAGGTAGTGTGCCTAAATGCAAGTGCATTCCCCATATTGTAAACTTCATTTGAGTATACTCAGATCATATTGTGGATTGGCCATCCACCATGGTTTTTCCCTTAACAGGATTTCCACGTTAAAATTATTGTGTTATGGTGTTGTGATTGTTTTCTTCATGTTCATGCATTTTGGTTGAATGTTACAAGTGCTTTGAAGATAAAGGTTAATAAAGTTAATTTTTGTACAACACTGATTTACCCCCCCCTCTTAGTGTAGCTTGTTTCCAACAATTGGTATCAGAGCTAGTTCCTCAGAAGAAGTATAACAACCTGGGGAGATATTGGAAAGTGTTTCAATAGATTCAAGAAGTCTTCAACAAAAAATTTTGGTGGCCCTAGATGATCTTGATCAATCAAAGTCTAAAGTTCATAAATTGCAAGAAAACCTCATGGATGCTAAGAAATTCATTGAGTCTTTGAAAGACAAAATCAATAAGTATAGAGAAAAGAGAAAGGAACTTTTTGATCAGATTAAGCAGAATGACAGTAAGAGCATTGAAGATGAACAACTTAGTCAAGCCCTAAAAGGAAAAGATAGAAGAATGTGAAAAGCTCACCAAAGATAATGTTGTCCTAAAGCATGAGATGGAATCTATCATGATGAGGATGACCAAGGAGCTTGAAGACATAAATAAGAATGAAGAGAACCTAGCATAGTCCTTGAAAGAAAAATATGAAGTATGCAGCCAATTCGATAATGAACTGGAACAATCTAAAAACAATGAGGAAGTGCTTAAAAAGCAGATTGATGATCTCAGAAATGAACTTGTTGTTGTAAATGAGTACAAGGATTAGTTCAAAGTTAGCTCAAACAAGCTTGATGAATTGATTAAAGGACATAGGATAGAAGGTGACAAGCAAGGTCTTGGATATGAAGAAGGAGAAAGTTCCAGATCAGGACAAAGGAGATTCAAGCAAGGAAATCAAATGAAAAAATCTGGAAGGTATCCAGTAAGGCAACCTAATGCTCAGAGATTAAATGGATATTGTTTCAGTTGCAATAAATTTAAACACAAGGCTACTCAGTGTAGAAGTAGGATGAATTCAAGTGGTCCATCATTCTTAGGTTAGTGCTTTAATTTCCATAAGTTTGGTCATAAGTCAAATGAATGTAGAAATATGATGGACAAATTTCATAGAAATGTCAGATGCTATACATGCAATAAACTTGGCCATATTGCTAACCAGTGCAGACGAAGTGAAAATCATTGGAAAAACTAGTCTAGATAGAGAAATGTTGTGCTATAATTGTGCTAGGGTGATCCCACAATACTGGTTTATAATTTTTGGGCAAACTAGACACCAACCTAATTTTTTTTAACTAAATCTTCACTTTCGGGCTCCTATAGTGGCTAAACGGTGAGGAATTTTAAGATGATGAAAAATAGTGATTTGTGACGTTTTGTCTATAGATTCTAAATATATGTTTTTTATTTTTATGGAATTGGATTGCACTTCTTTTTCCATTTCCTTTGAAAACTAGTTTTTTTAAAAACAACATTTTTAAGGAGTGACACTCACCGTATACAACATAATTTTTTTGTATGAAGGATAAAATTCTATTTTTTCTTTAATTTAGATTTGTAACTACAATATCTAACACTTTCATTTGGTTTTATAGTGTTTTATTGAATATTTTTTTCCTCAATCAAGTTTCAAAGTCAAACCAATTGCAATTCAAACATAGGCAGACTGTATACAACACAACTTTTTTTGTATGTATCGAAATTCAAAATTTCTTTTTTTAATGGATCAAGGGAATCAATACCCAACCCAAAAATATTTTTCAAAATTTAATTTTGATAATCGGCTATTTTTCCACATGTGCAGGAACAAAGAGCTTGCTTTTCGGTTAAAAACCTATGTTTAATAAAACTAAAAAAACATATACATAATAAAACCAAAACATATTAAAATTATATTCATTGGATAGATCGTTCTGAGGAATACCATAATCATTTGAAATAAATTTTAAATGAATTAATTTGATCCCCCAAAAGGTAAATCAAAAGTGATTTTTTATCATCATTTTGATAGGTGTAAACGAGACTCATTTATAGGTATGGTTTAAAAGTAGAGAGGTTCTATCCAAGGGGATTTGATCTAAGGTGGTTTGATCAAACCCTCTTCAATTGGAATCCTTAAAATGGAATTTTTAAACGCTTAAATCACTATATTTGCTAAAAATATGTGATTTCAGCAAAAATCAATTTTTCTCAGAAATTGTAAACCAACTTTGTGGGATCACCCTGCAACAAATTTTGTCACATTGCTACATTCTATTGGAACATAAAAGGTCCAGTAAATCAAAAGAAAAAAATGCAGAAGGATATTAAGGGAAAAGGAAAAGTCACTACAGATGTGATCAGGCAGGAGATGTAGAAGAAATGGGTGAAGAAAAATCCCTCTATTGAAGTAAATGAGCCAACACTAGAATCTGCTTTTGCTAATTCCTCTAGGAATTAGCTTTAGGCCTTTGGTCTAGTGGGAGCTATCAAGAAAATATCTTAACCCCCTAATCAATAACTGACACCAGATGTGGATAAGTTCAGTAAGTGCACAGATGCTCTATAGATGTTGTTGAACTCATTGGAGGAAGTAGTACACAGTATTGGAGGTCCGTAGAAGAATTATCTTTTATAGTGTATGAAAACAGGGTATCTAGATGGGATAGGGTAAAAAGCATTTATCGCTTCAAAAAGGGTTAGGTATGCGAGTGATAAAAAGTCATTTCTATCTTTCATTTGTCACTTTGCATTTTGAAGAAAACAAGTTTGGAGAGCTCTGAAGGAAAATTTGATGAATTGAGGTGAAATTCAAGTGCAAAGGAGATTCAATAAACAAATCTGATCTGATGAAAAGGTATTTATCAGCAAAACCCATAAATTTGTGAATTGGTGAATATGGCTACTCCATTGGTAGTATAAGTTAAGGATAGACCCCACCCCAAGTTTAAAAGGCATCCTTTCAATTCTATCGAGACCGACCTGTGAGGTGCATTTTTGTCTATCCTATATGACGTCTTACACACTGAAGATGTTAGGGCATATATTCACACTAACATTGAAGAGCTAGGAAGCTCACAACTGCTAAATTTGTATAATAATCACATTATAGGAGAAGATTTTTGTGTGAAGCCAAAACTTAAAACCCTAGAAGAAAATAAATTTACACAGATTGTTAAATTCCCTGTGTTTGAAGAGACCGAATGGGTCCATTACATCTTGAGTCGAGTTCATGATGAATTCATGTGGTTAAGTATACCCTTCAAAATAACAAAAGAGGCTATAAGTGCTATTATAGGTTTGAGCTCCTCTAGTGGATTACCAGTTCTAAAATCAGTGAAGAATCAAATGGTCACTAATGCAACCGGTTCTAAGTATGACAGAAGAGAAATGAAAATTGATGACATTGTTGATATAGATGCCAAATTTGCATCTATGGTTATTGGGTACAAAATATATCATTCCAGTTGAGACAACTTTGTGTCTGGTACAACCATTTATGAAGCCTATCAGATGGTAAAGGAAAATGCAAACTATGATCTATGTGAGTTGTTAAGAAGTTAGCTGATGGAAAATCTTGTGAAGATCAAGAAGGATAAGAAAAATTACTGTAAGTATGGTAACTTTCTATTATGCTTATTCTTTTACTTTATGAATGAGGTTCTAAGATTCAGAAAGGTTTATTGGCAAAAAGATAAACTGGTAGCCGCTTAGATCAGATATCTCTTTCACAAATTTGCAAAAATTAAGACAAAGAATGCCACTATTTGGGGATATTCCAAAAAAATTCAAAGTATGATGCAGACCAGAGAGAGGATTCTTACTTCTATTGTGGAGAATTTTAAGGATACAATTTGTTGTATGGTAGATATTGATCAATGCATGATGGAAGCCGTTGATCCCAAAATAATCTAGATCATGCCAATGGGCTATGAAGTTGAAGAGTACATTCTAGAAATGTATGGACAACATTTATTGAATAAGCCTCTGGATCCAACATAAGAGAGTTTTGGTACTTATGCATAAAATAATATACAAGTACAGAATGAACTTTGGAAGCCTGTGTTAGTTAGAAGAGTTAGAAAAGAAGTAGAAATCTTTGCAGAAAGTATGGGCATATCAGCAAAAAAATTAAGAGAAGCCAAAAGGAAAATAGAAGAAGTTGAAGTAGAAAAGGATGCAAGAAAAACTGAATTAGCTAGTTCGGTAGCACCCTTTGCCAAAACTAGGTCAACAAGGAGCTCTGCACCCCTATTTTCTCCTGCAGCCAAGCCAATTCCTGTGAAGACATCTAGTAAGGATGGAAAAAGAAAGAAGGATAAAATCAAAAGAATTTATGTGGAATTCTCTGAAGATGAAGAGATAGAATCAGATGAAGGAGTATGAGATTTTGGAAATGAGGAAAGTCAATTCTAGAACAAAAGAAGAACAAATGAGAGAAAGAATCCTTGCAAAATTATGTCTAGTAATGTCTATGGAAGATATGCTGGCACTCTTGAATAAATCCAAAAAGGAATTCAAGAGTAAGACAAGGGTGAATAGGCTCATGATTGGTCTGACTGATGATGTTACAAAATAAACTAAACAAATCTTGAGAAATATTTTGTTAAATGATATAACTGACATTGTCACTAAAGAAACTCATGATAAAGATGTCCCATCTGGTCTAGAAGGAGAAGAAGAAGAAAAAATTGATATAGCTAAGGATACTCAGATTCCTCTTGATATGGACAATACAAAAATACCTAAGGAGATTGAGACTCCTAAAATTGTACCGGTTGAGAAGGATGAGAAAATTGAAATTCCAGAAGTTAAGTAAGAACCTGTAGCTGAAGAAATAATGGTTGAGGAAAAGAAAGCTGAGGTAAAGGAAGCAAGAGACACTACAGAGGTAGTGAATAAATTTTTGGTAGAACAACAAGGAAAATTTGATCCTGAACTGATTGAAAGTCCTATTGACCTATCCACTTTGTCTCCAATTCAGAAAATGAAGGTAGCATAATTCGCCTAGGCGAAGGCTAGAGAAAAATTGTTGAGGTCTCACATTGAGGATAGTGACATTTTAAACCTTGCATGTGGAGTTCTGGAGAAAATAATTCCTACATATGCCAAAGATCCATCTGGTTCCTCCTCCAATGAACTGAAAAATCTCATCAACTCTATAAGTACTCACTTTGAGTCACTTGAGAAATCAGCTATGGCTAAAGTGCAAAAAGAATTTGATGCCAAAAGGTTCAATGGGTTGAAATAAATTATTACTAAGGATAAAAATATGATAGTCACATGTGTGAAGAATGTTCAAAATTCTCTATTTGAAGGTGGAAAGATTTATAATTCATGTATGTCTTTGTCAAAATTTACTGAGGGAAATGAAAAGAAGGTTAAGGATCTAGAAAAATAGTTAACTACTACTTCTGAAGCCTTTGATCCTTTAGCTGGTGGTGTTACAAAGCAAGAAGGTCAGGTAATATCTCTACTTGATATGATAAGAAGCTTGAAGCATGAAAATGACAAATTTATGGAGAAAGAATGTGAACTTAGAGGCCTAGTTGGTCCGAAGATTGAGATAATGTCAAGTGCACTAAAGGAAGGTAAAGATGCCATGGTAGTTAGTGATCCAACGAACTTGGAGTCTACAAAGATGCAATCCTACCTAGTTTGTGGTCACATAAAAATCTTGGAGAGTCTCAAAAGGGTTTGGGACACAAATCTGATCTAGCTGAAGAAATTTTTTGTAGATATTTTCCAATTTATGTAAGTTTAAGAAACATATTTGTATATATGTAGTCTATTCATAATAGTTTTGTTTGATCCTTTTTTTGGTACATGGATCCCTGCCTTTGCCATTGATTTCAAAGAGGGAGAATAGTAGTGTTAAAAATGTATAATCATCTCAGGGGGAGAGTTCTCTTTTTGGAATTTTGAAGATGGCAGTACAATTCATGTTGGTATTGATCTGACACTTAGTCATTTTTCACTAAGTGCTGCCATCAATGCCAAAGGGGGAGATTGTTGGCAAGATACAATACTAATATCATTTGTTGTTGTCATTGATGAAAACCCTAATCAATTATTGTATATGCACTTCATCATTTGATCATACCAGCAGACAGATTGAAGACAATCAAGGAAGAACAAAGCATTTGATAGTTTTTTGTTCATCAATTCTTATGAAGATTTCTTGTTATTATTTTCTGTTGTATATCTTAGGAATTTTTTTTTGGTATATTATCTCTATTTCTATTGAAACTTAGTGGATCGTATTGATCCGTGTGTGCGTTAGAAGACTCGGTTGAATAATTTTTTGTTTATCAGTGTATGGAGGTCGACTTCATGGATATAACATATTGCAGATGTTTGGGAAGTAATTGTTCAAGTATTTTTGTGTTTGAGCATGTTTGTTTGGGTCCCAGCTAAGTTATGTCTGACTATTATGGATGCACATTATACATTACTCATGATTTGAGCTGACACTTGTAAATATTTTTGTGTTCTATTGATGCTGACATATTGCGATTAAATTCTTGGTTGCAGATATATATAAGTGATTGATCATATCATTTTGAGATACGAAGAAGGTGTGTCAATGTGGATTGTGAATATTAGAAGAGAAGAAGAGTGATTATTCATAGTTTCACTTGTGCATTAAGGATTTTGTGATGCAATTTTGAGAAGAGCAGAGAAAAAGTCAAGAATCAGTTAGAAGGATAGAAGATTTATTGTTGAGCCTAACCAAAACTGTAATCAAGCATGTGTAGATGCTAATTTCTTAGTTCAATATCTCAAATGGATTTAATCTAATTATCTTTGTAAGACAGTGAGTCTTCTTGATCAATGAGCTCTAGGTAGTGTGCTTGAATGCAAGTGCATTCCCCATATTATAAAATTCATTTGAGTATACTCAGATCATATTGTGGATTGGCCATCCACTGTGGTTTTTCCCTTAACAGGGTTTCCACGTAAAAATCCTTGTGTTATGGTGTTGTGATTATTTTCTTCATGTTCATGCATTTTGGTTGAATGTTATAAATGCTTTGAAGATAAAGGTTAATAAATTTAATTTTTGCACTACATTGATTCACCCCTTATCAATGTAGCTTGTTTCCAACAAATTAATGCATCTTTCTAAGGATAATCCTTACATCTACCAACATCCAATCATGATTCATGTGATTTTGGATTGTATGGCCTAGATTTAGTTATCTAGGACTCATACACCACCTTGGGCATATGATTCCCACCTATGTTTTGGGCCCCGATCTAGATTTCAAATCAATCTAAGCATTTCTTGAAAAATGTGTCTCAAAGCCTAGCATAATAGGACTCATATGCCACAACTAGCGTATAAGTCTTGTGTGGCTTAAACCTAAATTAAATTCAAATTCTTGGTGGGATTTTATCCTCCTAGATCTTATGTCATCTTATACTATATAAATTTCAAGAAATTTAGCATAAACAAGTATAAATACAAGTTTATTTCACTCATTTTAAGCTAAGACTTTCAAGAGAGCATTCCTAATAGCAAGTTTGTGATTACAAGACTTCACAAGAGTGTTCAAGGAAATTCAAGAGAATCTTTAAAGTATTCAAAGGTAGATTTCTTCATCATTTGTTGCAACAATTCAAGATCCATCATCATGTCAAAGACATAGTGCATCAAGCATGTTGTTGATGTGGCATTGAAGATCCATTTACAATCATTGTTCAACATCCAATTTGAGATCAAGATCTACATTATTCATGGCCACTTCATGTTATTTTTTATATTTTTATTTCAAGAAATCATCCAAGGCATCATCATTTCATGTTTCATGTTTCACGCCCTTATTTGATTGTTTCATCATTTTCTTTAATTACATAAATGGGGTTTGAACAATGAAAACCCCTATTCCCTAACAAAACAACAATTTTTCTCTCTCTTTGTGTGATTTGAGGTCTATAGGTTGAAGACAAAGTGGATTTTAAGCCTTCAAAATTATCAAGATTGCAATGTTGTAAAAAATGCAAAAGTTGTCAAGGCTCATGGAAACTCAGATCTAGAGCAAGATATCCAACCCATCTACGTGAAACCAATGGAAAAAGGATTATTTGATGCATATTGAGAGGCTCACAAAGCTTCGCTTCATAATTCTACTCTTGGGACACTTCATGACAAAATGGGATTGATATACCACTTGTGGTGTATGAGTCCCAATATACCTATTTTTGGGTATTTTTGGTATATCATTATTCATTAGTTCCAAATTCCTATTTCCACCTAAAAACCATAGTCTAGGATTGATATGCCTAGCCTAGCATATGAGTCCCAGTGTACATTAAATTTATCATTTTCAATATTTCAGAGCTTGCTTTGAGCTTTTACTGGTTTCCAGGTGCACCTCTATACTTTTCCAATTTATTTTTCTAATATGCATTCATTTCTAGGTCATCTATTCAAGTCTCACACATCATTAGCTTTTTTATGTTACTTCTCTTTCCAAGCCCTATCTTGGTGGTGAACCCCTTTTTAGTCTCTAAACATACCCTAGCAAACCCTATTGTAAAATATATTTTTGTCATTCTATCATCAGATTGAGATCTCTAGGGTTTCCTTGAATGGAACAAGAGTGAAATATGAACCCTATCCATGTGCTCCATCTCCTAAAAGGCGGGGCACCCTATTTTCATTGTTAGAGAATATTACATTGATTTTGCATAGTCCTTGCATATTAGTGTATTTTTAGTCATTTGCATAAGAAAATTGAGTCAAAATTGGATTTCAAAAAGTGTCACTTTGTTCATCATTCGTCACTATTTCATTTGCATTAAGACACCTAAATCTAGAAAATTTTGTTACAAAAGATATAGTATGCAACCTGAAACAAAGAACTAAAACATAAAGCAATAAATTCAAACTTAAATTTTCTATCACCCTAACCTAGGACTCATTCACTCTAGGGAGAATCAGTCATTGTATAGATTCTTTTCCAACTTTTTGGGCATTATAATGTCTTTGTTTGCTTCATTTTTTTCTACTATTAAATCTAGGTTTTATTTTTAGAAAATAGAAATTTTTTTAATTGCTTGCATTAGGTTCAATTGGTCAAATTAAGCTAAAAAATAACCCCCTACTATTTGAAAGGTGTTGAGGCATCCCACTTTCTATAGTTAAGGTGTTAACTAATTTTCTAATCGATAATTAGGCCATCCCTCACCCACTTGGTATTAAAAACATATCATTTTCAATTCCTTGCATTCCAAAATCATAAAATCTTCATAAAAAATTTTCATTCTTCCATCATGGACATGTGTTTTGGTAAACTATGGATGTCATTCAAATCTTTGGTAGATTTATCAAGTTGTGTATTTGGTGATGACCCTATTGAAATTGATCCTATTAATGAATCTTCACCCCCTAATGCATCTCCATGAGGTGGTTATCTTAGGTTACGATAAATATAGCATGCAACAATTCATACACGAATCCCTAAGTAACCTTGAGAATAATGCATCCTTTTACCCCTCCATAAAACAACCAACACCTCATACAATACCATCACTTGATATGTCAACCTTTACATCCTAAAATTGAAGCACAAAGCAAACCTCAACCAATAATCACTAATGAACATGTTAACAAGAATAATAGTGATACTTCTATATCATATTATATTCAAGTTACCAGTACATACATTAACTTAGAAGAGAATTATGATCAAGGCTTTCAAATTTTAAGTAAACAAGGATGTGACTTAACCAATGAACATGAAATCCATCAATTGCTAGAACAAACACCATTTGGAGATACCAAGGGATAATAATATCAAGCTACTCATTCCCCACCTCCACATCACCGAATTTCCCCCCAAAAGTAAGAAATCCAAGTCCTATGAGCTCAACAAGTTACCATTCTTACACACTATGATAGATTATGAACAAAAAATGGGTCAACTCCTCTGTCTAGGATTGATTTACTTGCCACCTATTTGACAAAAAAAGAGAGGAAAGAGTACAAACATGAAATATTGTACATTTCATATAACTATTGGGCATCTTACTGACCAGTGTTGTCTGCTATAGTGGTTGATACGTGAACATGATATCACTAATTTAATTGAATAAAAATTCATGCACTCTTCTCCTTGCCATGTGGTAGTTTTAGGATCATAGCATTCTCACTATTACATATTTTACATTTAATGGAAATAATTTTTATATTATAAGGAGCCCATTCTCAACACCTATCTCTACTCATCCTTGTCCCACACTTAGTGAGGACAAGGAGTTAGATAGCCTTGTCCTAGTTTGAAGTTTGTTGTGGTCCCTTTGGCTAGTTATCTATTTTTCACATATGATGAACAAGATTGGCATGTGGATGACCTTTGATAGGTTGACTCACATTCACCCTACTAGTCTTTTCTTTTTCCTTTTTTCATGTTTTTTTTATTGCATGTGCATAATGTGATCCCCCATACTATCCTACTTGGCATGTATTTATATGTTTTTGAGCCTAATTTGTATGACCCTTGTCACTCTATGGATGTAAGGATACAAAGAAAGCAAACCTATCATGACATTCTTCTATTTGTATCTTCATTCTTCTATCTATCATAACTATTTATCTTTTCTCTTGTCTTGTGTTTTTTCTTTTGGGGATGACAAACATAATTGAGACATTTAGGTCTATTCCATGTTGACCCAAAATCTTTCCTTTTTTTTACTCCTTCTTTGTCATTCTTCCTTTCTTGTTGTTCAATGAGTTATTTAAGGATTTATTATGGTTCCAATCTCAATTATATCATTGTAACAAAGAAATATGTTGACCCCAAATCTATGGATCCCTTATGTGTTATCTTATAATTTCATATGGGGGGCAACCTTCCTTTCCATGGCATAGCTCTACTTGGAAGCATATGTTTTAGATAGGTCTTTCTGAATAAAGCTCACATGTATTGATGTTTATTGTGTTCTAAGTTTTAAAGTAATTTCTCATAGCATGGTGTTTAGAAATTTATTTAAATTAGGGGCATACACATGCCCTCTTATTGTTTGCTTCAAAGAGTGGTCTTATTACATCACATGATATTTCTTTTTGATGGTGACATGGGGTCTTATGTCCTTAAAGATCATGACATTTCTTGTCATATGGCATTCCTCATATTGGTAATGCTAAGACTTGCATTCCCTATGTTTTGAATATTTTATCCTCGAATAGTCCTCTCTTGGTGATATTGAGCATGATGTTCCCTAAGGTGATACCTTTCATGAACTAAGAAAACACTCATTTGAAAATCCTATTGTATTCAAATGGCTACCAAGCATAACACAATTTGATTGCTAGTCAACATGAGTGCCTACCATAATGCAACTTGCTAGCCTTCTGACCATTTTTATGGATTCTTATCAAAGTTATTAGAAGGTATAAGTGTGGTATGGTTGATGAATGTGAGCCTTTAGACCTAGCATGACTTTCTTGTCAGCCACCTTTTGGGGCTCACCTAGTGGAGAATGGATTTCACTATTCCATGTAAGTATATTTTGTTTGCATAATGGACAACGAGTTTTGACTTGTGAATTTTTTTGGACAAATAGATAAGGGTTGATCCATACCTATTGGAAAAATAGTCACGGCTTGATCCATCCCCTTATTATTTAATTTTTTCATTAATTTTGGTATTGTATGATTGTGTATCTTGTCTTGTTGCTGCATATTTAACATAAGCATGCATCTCTTTGTGCATTTGTTGGTTTTCCACGAGGTCTTAGATCTTGGGGGCTTGATCACCCTCCTTGACCTTTGTTGTCTTATCTTTCCAACAATTACATAATTATACCTCTCTTGCTGTTTATTTTTCTACTTTAGTGTGAGTATGAGCATAAGGTTAATCCTCTCACTAAAGTAGGGGCTAAATGTAATGTCAAAAAATGAAATCCTTTACATTTTCACACTATCATTGGGTCCCTTAATTAAATTAGAATTAATTAATCCTTTAATTGACCAAGGAAAAACCCCATTCAATAAAAAACAAACAATTTTTCCCTCTATTTTATATGCAGATTTAGAGGTGAAGAAGGATTGAAGATTGATCAAAAGTGTTGTTACTAGATTTTACTTACAACTCAATTAGGTAAAGCTTGTTGATTTTAAACTAAGAAAATAAGTTACATTTTATTAACTTTCCTTCATTACATTCAAATGTATAAATGAAACAATCAAGAAAATATTACAATAACAAATTACATCATTCATGCACATGCATATATTAAAAGAAAGATTCTGATCTTTTCAGAAAAAAGTAATCTTTATTGAATGTATAAGTGTACATTGTCTCAGACAAGCCATGAGACTAACCTTTCCTTATTCAGTACAAATTATGAAAAAACTCATACATGAATAGGTAAATAAAGAACAATGAATGTGCATATAAGGAAAGTAACCAACCATTGCCTGTGAATGACTAGTCTTGACTAGTGTTGTATCATCTTACTGCTGTCCTAAGCTTTATTTGCCTCTTCTAGCTCCTTTCCGCTCCTAGTATTCCATATGACAATAAGAAATGGGGTTAGAGTATACTCTAAGCAATTACTGATTACAAACATTGCATACAAATTCACCCTATGCATGTAGAAACCATCCATAATGTGTATTAGAAAAGATATAGGTGTCTCTGAGAATCATCAAGGTCATCAAGCACATCCAAAATATGCATTTATTTTTCTAACTTGTTTGCTTCATGTGCAGATACAGGAAAAGTATGTTGCTATTTTGATTCATTTAATTTCAGCATGTGGGTTAAATGTGGCTCACACAAGGGTTGAGCCCAACATGACTGTAGTTACCTCGATATGATACTTATCATTCATAGTAGTGAATTGATGAATTTACTATTAAAAACAATCAATATATGTTCGATACAACTAAACATCCTTATATCAAAGGGGATATTATCTTCACTAGCTACAAGGTATGGTTTCAACAAGACACTATAAGACAAAAGATCATGAAATCATTAAAGGAGCATAAAGTACAATGACATAGACAATGGTATAGTTTGAAAACAAGAGCTATAAATTGCTATTAGAATATATCTTGAGCTATACAAAATCATGGTATAGAAGTAATTAAATGATAATAAACACAATGACAACTAGAAGTGTAATGCACAGTGCATACCTGTGCTAGAGGAGAAAGTTACATAGATGGTAAGGCAACAATATTATCATGAAATAAAGTGGGAAGAAATGAAGGGGGTTCAACATAACCAAATGATAAGGGAAAGTTTGTAGAAGGTAATGATCACATGCTTTGAGGAGTTTGAAAACCTTCAAAATTGATGAGGGAAATTCTTATTAAGGAAACAAAATGATTTCAGAATTCACCGAAGGATCTGTTGCATTCAAATATGTGTTTGGAATCCTAGACAAGATCACCAAACCAATCCATATTGTTCTCAAGTGAACAAATCACTTAAAAAATTCTAGGAGATTAGAGCAATCATAAATACCAAGGGTTCTAAGTAGGTAAGTAGAGTACCAACAATATGGAAGAATGGGTGGTCATGAGTAAGATAAGGATTTTCCAGCCATAAAAGGATAGAGATGTGAGAGTATGTCATGAAAACAAAGATCAAAGATTCTAAGATGTGGCTCGTGGTTCAAGCATCATATAGAAGGAATATCAATGATTAAATAAGGTTGTTTCCCCAAACATCTGACCATACAAAGGAATAAAGTAAAGACATTCTACTATGGAGATTGAAAGTGCAGATTCAAAGGTAAATCTTCATTCATTTTAGATGATTAACTTTCAGGACAGTCCAGAAGGAATCAAGAAGAGAGAAATTCATGATTAAAGGCATGACACCTATCTTGCACTTGTTGGCTATTATTGCATCTTAGGATGGTGCCAATATACATCTCCAATACTTATTATCTGGTGTCTTAATTTTCATAGCTTTTCATGGGAATATGAGTCATCTTGCATAACAGTCAAAGGATAGTGAATGCAATTAAGAGATACATTTCCTAGCATGCACATGCATGAGAAGAAAGGAGCAGTGAATGTGTAATACAACTGTGAGACAATAAAATTTTAAGATAGAAAAAAATTCATTGTTTGCTCTTGTGCATGAGTTACAAGGTGAATATTATGATTGTGAAGGGTTTAGTAACAGAAAAGATGAAGTGCAAAGATAAAGAACGGTTTGCACTCAAGATTTGCAAACCAAGAAAATAGTGGAAAATAAAATCCTAAACCATGTTATCTTTGTAGGGAAACATTTTCTTGTGGAACATTGGCTGAGATAGCTTTAATTTTATTTGTCCATTCTCTCATGAAATCTTGTTCATATTATAATTCTGTAATGGCCTTATCACAACAAAGGGGGATACAACAATGGAAAGTAAAATACATGGTCATGGCTATGCATAAGGAGTTTCAACCTTCGTGATATCAAATCCACAAGTAACCCTCCATTCAGGTTACAAACCAGAAACAAAGGCTGAGCAAAGTTACATAAAGAATGTTTAAGAATGGCACGACTATAGAAAAATGGAGGTCATGCTTGTAGAGAAATCTACAAAGTGAAATTCCACGAATATTTAGAGATTTTGTGTGTTAGAACTTACCCAAATTCGATTTTGAGCTATCACAAAGCAAAGATACCAAATGGCATGTGTTCCATGGCTTTTGGTTTCCATTCTCCTTGGTGGCCAGTCACAGAAAAAATAAAAAAAACTGAGAATGGGTGAAGAGATTATGGGTTATGTGGTATGTGAAACACTCTCAAATCACAAATAGAAGTTTTTCTTAGGTTTTCTCTCAAAAATAACTTACCTTTCTATCATGGAGGGAAGGATTCATGATACCTATGCAGAAATTCTACTATAGTTGAAAGAGGATCCACCATTGCCGAGCTTCAAAAAAAATTCTACAAACCCTCGTTGGCCTTGAGCTTCCTTGAGTAGTTTCTCATTGCTTCGTGAAGAATGAAAATGACTTAGCATCATTGCCTTCCTTTTTTTTAGGGTTTGTTTTTACCCTAACCCGAATGGAGTATGTGATTTTTATCACATCTTTTAAATTTTTTTTTTCCATTATCTAATACCTTCGTGGTATTAACATACCTTACATGAATGGTCACCCTATTCTATGCTTTGTAAACAACTTTTTTATTTGAAGACTTTGTAAGTACATGACTTTATGATGTTTTTATAAATCATTTGACTCATTGTATCCTTAAAAAATGCAAAAGATATGGTGTGTAGCCTTGTGGATACTTCTTCAAAGGTTATAGTTATGAGGAGGTTATCGGTTGGAGGGCAAGTAGGGGCATATGTTCTAAACACCAAGTCAATAAGGCAGGAGTTTTTTTTTGCATTTATGACCATGGAGGGAATATTGGGATCTATTTTTCAGTTTTCTATCATGTGGAGAGAATCTATGGGTTTCTTTGGAGACGTGAGCAGATTTAGGCCTTTTGACTCAGTTTGAGGCACTTGTGAGTGGATTTTATGGTTTAACAAAGTGAAATTTGAAATTTTTACCCATTTGGAGCTCTTTTAGAGGTGATCTAGGGGCTAGATTTGTGGTCTTTTTGTTGCATCCGACCCAAGGAGGTTGAGGTTTTCCTTGTTTGGTGGAATTTTTGTACTTAGTCACTTTTGGCTACTCTTTTTGGAGTTACTTCTTACTTGTTGCTTTCCAGCTTACTAACTTTCAAAGTCCATAGTCAAATTTTTGCAAGCTTTGTAACTCAGTTTTGGATATGGAATACAATGCAAACCTTGGAGTATTTTGTTGATAACGTTCTTGCCTTCTTGTTCTTGCAGTTTTGTGCATGCTAATGATTGATCAAGTGACTTGTGAAATTTCTATGATTTCCTTTTAGGTTTGTCTCATAGTTTATGAATTTTTTTGTAATTAGAGAGTCATTATAGGTTACTGATTGTGTCATAAGATTTCTTATAGTTTTCCAATTGTGAAGTTTGTCTTCCTTTTGTTAATCAATATGATCGACCTTTTAGTGAAATATTTATGTATAGATTCATTGTAACAGGTTGTGTAAACATAGTTTTCATTGGTTGAAGCCAAGTTTCATTTTCTATTTCATATTATCCATCTTAAATTTGGTGTATCATAATAGGAAATAGTGTTACTAGTTGTTGTTTTCATTTTAAAGTTTACTCCTTCTCCATTTTCCTTAAAAACCAATAGATTAGGTGATACCAAAAGGAAGCCAACCTTCTCTAGAGGTTCTTTTGCATTACAGGTGACCCACAACCTAGAAAAGTCCCCATGTTTCTCTAGAGTGTTAAGTTTTACAACTTAAGCATGGTGCAACTTTATGAGACAACAATTTTTGGCATGTCCGGTGGGACTGTTGAGCAGACAGTATAGAAATTTCAAGATATTTTTCTGGTTTTGATGTGTTGCCAACAAATTTCAGACCTCACAAGAAGGTTTCTTAAGCACATTTGGTGACTCCATTGGTGACAAAGCAGTAGAACTAGTACGTTTATGAAAAGGATACAAATCAGAAGTGCAAGTTCAGGTTCCTTTGAATATTTATAGCTATCCCTACCCAAAAGGAAGGGTAAAATAGTAAGGAGAGCTCCTGCTATAGTTAGGAAAACTACTTCAACTCTACCTTCAACAAGGTTAGCAAAAACTCCTATAAGACAACAAGTAGTTCAACAAGTTGTTTTTTCAGCAATGGCTATCCCAAGGAATCAAGTGTTTGTCACATTCAATCAAAGTAGCCTATTACAATTAGCACAACATGATGATATACCAGTGGCTGCACTCAGAAGTTTGTCGCATTTTTCTGGTGAATACCAGACTACACTAATAGAGCACATCAAATATGTAGCAAATTTGTGCTTGGTGCATCATATTACTCAGGAAAATATGGTTGTAAGATTATTAGCAACATCTTTTATGGGTAAGTCGCTTCAATGGTTCAAAAGCTTAGCAGTGCGTACTATTCATACCTAGGATGAGTTGGGAGAAGCTTTATACAAGTAGTTTGAGTTCACTTATGATAACTTGTCTCTTGTAGAGCAGCTCACTCAAATTAAAAGGGCACCCTATGAGAGAATGATTGATTTTAATTTTAGGTTTCAAAGGACTTGGGATAGAATCCCAATAGATTCAAAGCCTCCAACTAAGTATGCATTTCTATACTTTTCAAGGGCTTTGAATAGTGAAATAACACTTATGATACAGTCTATGGGTGGTAATACTTTACCACTAGCCTATGATTTGGTTTTTGCAGCAGAAAATAGCCTTATTTAGGGTGGAAGGATTGCTCCAAGACCACTTATGTCCATCTTTCTGGACATTCAGTCTAATGTGGTATTGCTTGCACCTCAAATTGTAGTATTACTAGTTGTTGTTACACTTGAACCTGTTACACCTGCTCTTATAAATTAGTCAAAAGAGCTACAAGATATTAAGGAAAGTCAACAAAAGATCAAAAATTATCTTCAAACTTTTGGAAATGAGCTTACTAGTCTCAAGAAGCAATAGTTTTAGGGGTTTAAACCCTATCAACCTCAGAACCAAGGTCAAAGAAGCCAACAGTATCAAACCAACAAACAACCATATTAGGGAGGTTTCCAAGGTACAAGGAAAAATATAAATCAGAGGCCATTTCATCCATATAACCCTATTCTAGTTAGTACAACAAAGGATTTGGTACTTGTTCAAAACAATCTTGCTGTTGATTTTGAATGGTGTTATCCATGTAACAAGCCACATAATCAAGCTACTTTCTCTAATGTTGTAATCAATCAAGATCTTATGGTTCATAATGTTGTAGGTGCACAAAACATACCTGAGGAAAGGTCTTCACAACAATAAGATCAAGCTGCAAATGAGACAACTCTCTTGAATTGGTAGGGAGAGGAATTATGTGGAGTCAATCAAGATGATACACCTATTGCTTCCAATACTAGAGCCAAGAAAAGGGCCTTTGAGATTGAACAAACAACAAATAAGGATAAAGGAGTTGCTGGTCCATCAAATCAGCAAGTACCATGTGTTTTACAGTGAGGTCAAGACACTAGTAAAGAGCAGCTAACTCATGTTGCATCTTCGAATCAAATGCAACCTGATCACGATATTGTAAAAACTCAACCAAAGGTAAATGTTTCTGCATCTTTCAACATTGTTGAAAACATGAAGAAATTGAATGTTTCTATTTCAATGTGGGATTCATTAGCAATACCTAGTTTAAGGGATTTATTATAGTCGACCTTGTCTAATCTAGTTGGTTTAAATGTTCCAAATGAAGCCCCTGAGAGCCAAGCAAGGTCAGTTTTAACCAATGCACCTCAGGATAGCACTCAACATCAAGGTAAGGGTGTCAAGTCCCCTCCATTTTATATTTCATTGATAGTGGGCAATAAGTTGGTGAATAATTGCATGGTAGATAGTGGTGCAAGTAGTTTTTTTATGCCCAAAAAGATTGCGGACTAGTTAGGACTGAAATATCAACCATTGGAGAAAGGAATACTTCAGCTAGATGGGATAGTTGCTAACATTGTAGGTGTTATCAAATATTTGAACCTTACATTACATGCTTGTCCTAATTTTTCAATCCCTCAAGATTTGTTTGTTATAGATTTTCCCCCATTCTTTGCATTATGATTGTCTAGGGATTTCACCTCTAAAATTGAGGGGTATTTATCTTTAAATTGGTCCCATATACTTTTCAGGACTAGGTATGGTACTAAGGTAACCATAACATCTGAGTCTCTTACCAAATATCACATCGAACCTTATGTGCAAACTATTGTTAATGTTAATTCTATTGTTTTAGAGGATACCGAGCTTGCTGCAACTCAAGAGCTGTAAGTTGAAAGTGTACCTAAGGTACTCCTGAATGAGTGGGTAGTTGAGAACATGGTTGATAACCCAAATGATTATATTCAGGATGCTGGTTTGGGTAATTATGTTTTGCATGAACTTGAATCAGAGATTCCTAACCTTGAAAAGAAGGTAGAAGATCCACTTAAGTTGCATAATGAGTTGTGGAAGGTGTACTTTGATGGATCCAGAAGTAAGAATGGAGCTAGTGGGGGTGCAATGCTTGTTTCCCCTCAAGGTGATAAAATTTTTGCTTCCTTTGGTTTCTCTTTTGCTTGTACTAACAATATTGTTGAGTACGAGGGGCTGATTCAACGTTTGGAGTGGGCAAGGATAAGGAAAATTGTAAATTTGCAATTCTTTGGTAATAGTGAGTTGATTGTAAATTAGGTTAGAAACTTGCATGTTACTAAGAATGATGCTTTAAAATACTATAAGCATAGAGTTTGGGATATGATAGAGGAGTTTGATGCATTTAATTTGGTCTCCATTCCTAGAAGTGAAAATAAACATGCTGACAAGTTAGCAACAATAGGGGCTCAATTTGATATACCCAATGATATTTCAAAAGGTAATGTACAACAACATGTTAAGGTAGTGGTTAGGCCTTCCATTCCTAATAATAATACCAGCTGACAAGTTTTTGAGAATGATGAACAAATCTTAAGTTTTATTCTTGAAGAGGATTAGTTTTCAGTCACTAATCAGGACAAGTTGAAGTAGCAATTTGATGGAAATATTATTCAGTTGAGAACTAACAAACTTCCCAAGGGACTTGTAACATTGGAATCCATTTTTAGCACTGATGATCAGCTGAAAAAGAATAAAAGAAACATACAGATCAAGGAGGAGTATTATGAAGCGATCAAGATTTTTAAGGGTAAGCTCCTTAAGATAGGTAAGATTTTTTCAAAAGAAGATAAACAAGCTTTTATTGCCTTATGCCAAGAATTCAAGGATGTGTTTTCTTGGGATTATTCAGATTTAAAGGGCTTTGATTCTCATTTAGCCCAACATACTATTGAGTTGGAGCCAAATTCTAAGCCTGTCTGGTAGAAGCAGAGACCTTGAAATCCAAAACTTGAACCCATAATGATTAAAGAGTTGACAAAGCTGATAGAAGGTAGTATTATTTACCCAATTAAACACACCTCTTGGGTGTCAAATTTGGTTCCTGTTAGGAAGAAGAATGGGGAAATTAGGCTCTATGTTGAATTTAGAGACCTAAATATAGTTTCTTTAAAGGATCATTACCCTCCTCCATCAATGGAGCAAATCTTGCAAGCATTTGCTGGATATGAGAGGTTTTCTCTCCTTGATGAATACTCAGGGTATAACCAAGTGCAAGTCAAGGAAGATGACCAGCATAAGACTACTTTTATAATAAAGTGGGGCATAATGGCCTACAAAATAATTCCTTTTGGCTTGCCAAATGCTAGCTCTACTTTTCAGAGAGCAATGGATATGGTTTTTTAATGGATTAATGTATAAATTGGTGTTGGTATATCTTGAAGATATCATAGGATTTTGAAAAAATGCTAATGAACACTTGTCTCATCTGAAGCAAGTTTTTGAAAAATGTAGAGAGTTTGGCATATCTCTCAATCCCAAAAAATGTATTTTTGCAGTTCATGAAGGTAAGCTTTTAGGACACATAGTGTCAAAGTAGGGTATAACCATTGAACCTGAAAGAGTTAAAGAAATCTTAGAGTTACCTTTGCCTAATCATAAAAAGGGGATTGCAAAGTTTTATAGGCAAGATTAACTTTTTTAGAAGATTTATCCCTGATATTGAAAATCTATTGAAGCCACTAATAGATATGCTGAAGAAGAATGCATTATTCATCTGGACTAAGGAGGCTAGGAACAATTTTTAGATCATAAAAGAGGCTGTTAACTGCCCCAACTTTGGTAAACCTAAACTTCTCAAAGGACATTATTTTGTATGCATATGATAGCATAGATACAGTTTCTTCAATTTTTGTATAGCAAAATGATGAGGGCTTTGAGCAACCCATTGCATTTTTTAGCCAAGGTTTGGAGGATTACAAACAAAGGTACAATTTCATTGAGAAGCATTTTCTTGTTGACATTAGGAGTTTAAATAAGTTTAAGCATCCAATTTCTAATAATAGAGTGCATTTAATGGTTTCCCACCCTAGTGTCAAAGAGTTTTTACTAAGTAGAGATTTGAATGGCAAGAGGGCTGGATGGATCACAAAGGTTATGGAATATGATATTGACATAAAAACCACTAAGCTTGTGAGAGGAAGAGGGCTTAGTGAAATAATTGTTGATAGTTTTGATGTTGAATTAGAATCAAGAAAAGAATAGGTTCTGGTTACTGAGAATGAACTTGAAATTAATGTTGCACCTATGTTAGATGTAGGTTGGATTCAAGAGATGACTTGTTTCCTATAGACTGGTGAATGTCCACCAGGTCTAGACAGAGTCAAGAGAAGGTACTTCAGGTTGCTGTCTATTCCATATGTGTTAATTGATAATGTGCTTTTCAGGAAGGATACTAATGGTGTTTTTTTGATATGTATTAATACTAATCAAACAGAAAAGGTGATTCACGAGTTCCATGATGGAACTGCAGGGGGTAATTTTTCCCCAAGGAAAAATGTATGGAAAATTATGAGAGCTAGATATTATTGGCCCATCTTGTTTAAGGATGCCCATGCTTGGGCAAGAAAGTGTGTTAAATGTGCTCTTTTTGCAAGAAAAGAGAGGCTACCAACTTTTCCTTTGCAACCTATTCAAGTAGAGCAACCCTTCATGAGATGGGGCATTGATTTTATTGGACCTATAAATCCACCCCCCAATGATGGTCACAAGTGGGTACTTACAGTAACTAACTATTTTACACGGTGGACAAAAGCAGTAGCTTTGAAAGAAGCTAATGAATCTTCTGTTCTAAGTTTTTATGAGGATATAGTCACCAGGTTTGGAGTAACTAAGTCTATTATTTCATATAATTCCTTGGAATTTGTTGGACTCAAAGTGAGTGAATGGGTTGTTAAGAATGGTATATAATTGAATACATCTTCCAATTATTACCCACAGGGTAATGGTTTAGTAGGAAGTACAAAAGGACCATGGAGGAGAACCAAAGAGTTTGGCATACCACATTAAAATCTACTTTGTGGGGAGATAGAATAACTCCTAAGAGGTCAATTGGTAATTCATCTTTTGTACTAGTTTATGGTAAAGAGGAAAGATTGCCTTTATTTGTAGAGTTTCCATCTCTTGATATTGTACATCAATTGGATATTTTTGAAGAACAGGATCCAATATCCATAAGATATGTTGAGCTCATGGAGCTGGAAGAGACACGAGACAAGGCGATGAAGTCTTTGGAGTATCATCAGCTCCAAAAAAATAAGATTTTTGATAAGAAAGCTACACCCATAGTTTTTCAGGGAGGGTGATGTTGTGCTAAAATGGGATGTGCTGAAGAGTAGGCCACGTAAGCATTCAAATTTTGACAACTTTTGGACTGTCCATTTTGTTATTACTAAGTGCAAGGAGCACAATGCATTCCAGTTATCAAAAATGGATGGAGAAGTTCTACCTAGCCCAATCAATGGGATACACCTCAAATGCTATTTTGAGGTATGATCTACCTTTGTATATATACTAGGTTAGGTTTTACATTTTCAATAAAGTGTTGCTGCACTTTAGTTTCAATGCATTTTCATTCCCCAAGTGTTGTTTTTTGCACAGCTAGATAGTTTCTTTCTGTTGTTTTGTTTTCTTGGTTCCAAGGTGTCTTTCATACAGTTAATTTGAGTTATAAAAGTTCTGAATCTATTTTTTTAAGTCATTAGCCTAGTTTCTGAGTGTCTCCGTGCCCAAGGATAGGTCTAGGAAACTAGTTAATAGTTTTTAGTAGGCAAACACTCCACAAAGGTCGCCAAAAATGTTACCAGATTTTACTTACAACTCAATCAAGTAGAGCTTGTCAATTTTAAACTGAGAAAATGAGGTACATTTTATTAACTTTCCTTGATTACATTAAAATGTGTAAATGAAACAATCTAGAAAAGATTACAATTACAGATTCCAACATTCATGCACATGCATGTAATAAAAGAAAGATTCTGATATTTTCAGAAAAAGTAATCTTTATTGAATGTATAAGTGTACATTGTCTCATACAAGCCATGAGACTAACCTTTTCTTATTCAGTATAAATTATGAAAAAACTCATACATGAATAGGTAAAGAAAGAAAAATGAATGTGCATAGAAGGAAAGTAACCAACCATTGCCTCTGAATGAATCATCTTGATTGGTGTTGTATCATCTTGCTATTGTCCTAGCTCCTTTCCACTCCTAGTCTTTCATATGACAGTAAGAAATGGTATTAGAGTATACTCTAAGAAACAACTGATTACAAACATTGCATACACATTCACCCTATGCATGTATAAACCATTCATAATGTGTATTAGAAAATCTATAGGTGTCTCTGAGAATCATCAAGGTCATCAAGCACATCCAAAATATGCATTTATTTTTCTAACTTGTTTGCTTCATGTGCAAATACATGAAAATTATTTTGCTATTTTGATTCATTTAATTTCAGCATGTGGGTTAAATGTGGCTCCCACAAGGGTTGAGCCCAACATGACTGTAGTTGCCTCGATCTGATACTTATCATTCATAGCAGTGAATTGATCAATTTACTATTACAAACAATCAATATCTATTCAATACAACTAAACATCCATAGATCAAAGGGGATATTGTCTTCACTAGCTAAAAGGTATGGTGTCATCAAGACATTATAAAACAAAAAATCATGAAAATTTTAAAGGAGCATATAGTACAGTGACATAGATAATGGTATAGTTTGATAGAAAGAGCTATCAAATTCTATCAAAAGCTATCTTGAGCTACAAGAAATCATGGTATAGAGGTCATTAAATGAGAATAAACACAATGACAACCAGAAGTGTAATGCACAATGCAAACTTGTGATAGAGGATAAAGTTACATAGATGGTAAGGCAACAATATTATCATGAAATGAAGTGGGCAGAAATGAAGGTGGTTCAACATAACCAAATGATAAGGGAAAGTTTGTAGAAGGTAATGATCACATGCTCTGAGGAGTTTGAAAACCTTCAACATCGATGAGGACAATTCTTATTAAGGAAACAACATGATTTCAGACTTCACTAAAGGCTCTGTTGCATTCAAATATGTGTTTGGAATCCTAGACAGGATCACCAAACCAATCCGGATTGTTCTCAAGTGAAAAAATCACTTACAACATTCCAGGAGATTAGAGAAATCATAAATACCAAGGGTTCTAAGTAGGTAAGCAGAGTACAGACAATATGGAAGAATGGGTGGTCATGAGAAAGATAAGGATTTGACAACCATAAAAGGATAGCGATGTGAGAGTATGCCATGAAAAACAAAGATCAAATATTACAAGATGTGGATCATGGTTCAAGCATCATATAGAAGGAAGATTAGTGATTAAATAAGGTTGTTTCCCCAAACATCCAACCATACAAAGAAATATAGTAAAGACATTCTACTATGGAGATTGAAAGTGTAGATTCAAAGGTAAATCTTCATTCATTTTAGATGATTAACTTTCAGGATAGTCAAGGTGGAATCAAGAAGAGAGAAATTAATGATTAAAGGCATGGAACCTATCTTGCACCTATTGGCTATTATTGCATCTTATGATGGTGCCAATATACATCCCCAATACTTGTTATCTAGTGTCTAAATTTTCATAGATTTTCATAGGATATGATTCATCTTCCATAACAGTCAAAGGATAGTGAATGCAATTGAGAAAGACATTGCCCAACATGCATAGGCAGGAGAAGAAAGGAGCAGTGAATGTGTAATACAACTATGAGGCAATAAACTTTCAAGATAGAAAAAAATTCATTGTTTTCTCTCGTGCATCAGTTACAAGGTGAAGATTATGCTTGTGAAGGGTTTAGTAATAGAAAAGACCAAGTGCAAAGATAAAGCACGGTTTGCACTCAAGATTTGCAAACCCAGAAAATAGTGGCAAATAAAATCCTAAACCATGTTATCTTCACAGGGCAACATTTTCTTGTGGAACGTTGGCTGAGATAGCTTTCATTTTAACTGTCCATTCTCTCATGAAATATTTTTCATATTATAATTTTGTAATGGTCATATCACAACAAAGGCGAATACAACAGTGGAAAGTAAAATACATGGTCATGGCTATGAAGAAGGAGTTTTGACCTTCGTGATAGAAAATCCACAACTAACCCTCCATTCAGGTTACAACCAGAAATAAAGGCCAAGCAAAGTTACAGAATGAATGCTTAAGAATGGCATGACTACAAAAAATGGAGGTCATGCTTGTAGAGAAATATACATAGTGAAATGCCATGAATATGTAGATATTTTGTGTGTTAGAACTTAACCAGATTTGATTTTGATCTATCACAAAGTGTAGTTACCAAATGGAATGCATTCGAGGGCTTCGGGTTTCCATTCTCCTTAGCAGACAGTCACAGAAAAAATCACAAAAAATGAGAATGGGTGAAGAGATTATGGGTTATGTGGTCTGTAAAACCTTCTCAAATCACAAATAGAAGTTTTTCTTAGGTTTTATTTGGGAAATAACTTACCTTTCTATCATGGAGGGGATGATTGATGATTTTTGTGCAAAAATTCTATAGTAGTTCAAAGACGATCCACCATTGTCGAGCTTCAAAAAAATTTCTACAAACCCTCATCGGCCTTGAGCTTCCATGAGTAGTTTCTCATTTCTTCGTGAAGAATGAAAATGACTTAGCATCTTTTCCTTCTTTTTGTTTTAGGGTTTAGTTTTACCCTAACCCGAATGGAGTATGTGATTTTTATCACATATTTTAAAAATTTATTTTCCATTATCTAATACCTTCATTATATTAAGATACCTTGCATGAATGGTCACCCTATTCTATGCTCTGTAAACAAATTTTGTATTTGAAGACTTTGTAATTACATCAATTTATGATTTTTTTATAAATCATTTGACTCATTGTATCTTTAAAAAATACAAAAGATATGGTACATAGCCTTGTGGAGTCTTCTTCAAAGGTTATAGCTATGAGGAGGTTATCGGTTGGATGGAAAGTAGGGGCACATGTTCTCAACACCAAGTCAATAAGGGAGGAGTTTGGTTTTGCATTTTTGACCATGTAGGGAATATTGGGATGTGTTTTTTAGTTTTCTATCATGTGGAGAGGATCTAGGGGTTTCTTTGGAGACATTGTGAGCAGATATAGGCCTTTTAACTCAGTTTGAGGCACTTGTGAGTGGCTTTTATGGTTTGACAAAGTCAAATTTCACTTTTTTACCCATTTGGAGTTCTTTTGGTGGTGATCTAGGGGCTAGATTTGTCGGATTTTTGTTGCATTTGACCCAAGGAGGTTGAGGTTTTCCTTGTTTGGTGGAGTTTTTGTACTTAGTCACTTTTGGCTACTCTTTTTGGAGTTATTTCTTACTCGTTTCTTTCCAGCTTAGTGACTTTTAGAGTCCATAGTCATATTTTGGCAAGCTTTGTAACTCAGTTTGGATATGGAATACAGTGCAGACCTTGGAGTATTTTGGTGATAATGTTCTTGCCTTCTTGTTCTTGTAGTTTTGTGCATGTTAATGATTGATCAAGTGACTTGTGAAATTTCTATAATTTCCTTTTAGCTTTGTCTCATAGTTTATGCCTTTTCTGCAATTAGAGTCATCGTAGGTTACTAATTGTGTTATAATATTTCTTATAGTTTTCCAATTGTGAAGTTTGTATTCCTTTTGTTAATCACTGTGATCAACCTTTTAGTGAAATATTTATGCATAGATTCACTGTAACAGGTTGTGTAAACATGGTTTTCATCGGTTGAAGCCAAGTGTCATTTTTTGTTTCTTATTATCCATCTTAAATTTGGTGTATCACCATAGGAAATAGTGTTACCAGTTGTTGTTTTCATTTTAAAGTTTACTCCTCCATTTTCCTTAAAAACTAGCAGATTAGGTGATACCAAAAGGAAGCCAACCTTCTCTGCAGGTTCTTTTCTATTATAGGTGACCCACAGTCTGGAAAAGTCCCCATGTTTCTCTAGAGTGTTAAGTTTTACAACTTAACCAGGGTGCAACTTTATCAGACAAGTGCAATTTTGCAAAGTTGTCAATGTTGTCATCAACATTTTCTAGCCATAGAAACTCACAAAGTTTATTTTTGATTTTTTGACTATGAGATCCTATAGTGAACTAAAATGCATACCCTTGAATTTTCACACTTGTTTGGGCTCTCCTTGCTTTATTTATGCTTCTTTATGGCTTAATTAGATCCTATTTTACATCCACAAGCCTAACAAACTATATATTTTTATGGAAAATCCCGACAAACCTCAAAAGATAAATGATCATTTAATGTCTTTGTTTGTGTGTTGTTGATTTGTGGATTGGGACTAAAATTCCACCTAGGGCGTCTTTTTCCTCCATGGGTCGTGGGACCCTGATTTTGAATGTACCTAAAAAGGTCCCTTTTTGGAGTTTGTGCCCCGAGATTTGACCCTTGGGACTATGATGCCACCTAGGGAATATTAGTTCTCCTAGGCTTATTTTTGGGGTCCAATTTCAAATTCGAGTGGGATTTAGCCTCCTTTATTTAATTATTTCACATATTGGCTTGTTGTGGTGTAATTTCAAGATATTAAGAATGAATAAGAATAAATACAACGTTCCTCCACTCATTTTCATACCCAAGAATAATAGGTATTCAAGTATTCATTCCTAAGGAAATTTTATGCATTTAAGAGAAATTCATCAAACATTTGGAGCCATCATCAAGATTCAAGCATCATTTAAAGGATTTAGTGCATCCGTTCATGTTGTTGAGCAAAGATTGTGGATGTAGCATTGAAGATCTATTTACAACCATTGTTCACATCAAATCCAAGGATCCAAGATCTACATTCTTCATGTCCACTACATGGTAGATTGCAGATTTGCTTCACAAGACATTATCCAAGGTGATATAATTTACACATTTCATGTTTGATGCTTCATTTCATCATTTGGTTCAATTACCTACAAGGGGTTTGACCAAGGAAAACCCCCATTTACTAACAATAAATAAGTTTTTCCTCTCTTTTGTGTTTGTATTTGCAGATCTAGGTTGAAGGTCTACTTGAAAATCATTTGGAGTGCAAGATTGAAAAGTTGCAAAATTTGTATTGCCAAAGTTGTTATCTTCATGGAAACTCACCTACAAGCCGAATCCAAAAGTTTCAGAACATGAGATTGGAGGAGAAGAAAGTACAGACCTTCTAGCTTAGCATCACACTCAGAGTTTTCAGAAATTTAGAATGGGACTAATACGCCACCTTGGGAATCTTAGTCCTCCCGAGCATATTTTTCAGAAATTCCTTTAGATCCGATTTCACCAACCGAAGACTCTGCATCTACCTTGAAAAAAATAATACCAGGACTAATACACCACCTAGGGCATCTTAGTCCCACATAGAACATTTTGGTAGCTTCTTTACATTTTTATTATCCTCCCAACATCTCCAGACTTCCCAGGTACATGTATCTTATCTCCCTATTGCATAATTTCATTATTTGCATCTCTCATTTAACTTGCATAACTAGGTTTTGTGGGTTGAATGTTCATTTGTCTCTTCCAAGTGCTTTCTTGGTGGTGAACCCATTAAAGATGAAAGAGCCCCCTCATAGGTCCTCCTCATTGTGAATTGACTCACCTTGTGAGGTTGCTAGTCAATCCAATTAGGACTCCTAGGACATAATCGAATGACCTAGATATAATAGATAATAACCCTTCCTATTTTATCTTCAATTTATTTTGGTGAAACCAACTTCTTGAGAATTCATTTTCTGGAGTTCATTAAGACCCTAGATCTAGATTTCATTCATTCTTGCATTGCATCTTGCATTAATAAAAGCGCATTTAGGGTTTCTTACATTTGCATTAGTGAAAGTGCATATAGGTTGCATTTTTTTCTTTCTTATCTCATTTAAAAACTCAAAAGCACATTTTTAGTCATCCTAATTGCATTTAGAAACATTGTTATTGCATTCAAAATTGAATTTTTTTTAATCCAATTTCTTGTCACTAGTTACTTTTTCTTGCATTCATTTGTACAATTTTATGTTTTCAAACATCAAGTCCCTGGGTAGGCAACCTGGGAACACTGTCAACAACTCAAAATTTGTTTTTTCTTTGAAAAAAATATCCACTAGGACAAGAATGTCCTTCCTGGTGTCTTAGTCCCTCTCAAGGTTTTTGGCTCAAAACCTTGTCTAAGTTGTGTTTATTCTAGTCCACTTTATGGACCCTCCAAATTCCTTCAGTAGGACCAATACGCCCTTGCTAGCATCTTAGTCCCTGTTGAGTTTGAAGTTGCAGTTTTCAAGGTTTAAATTTTCTTTTCTACATTTTTGTTTACTATCATTGGTCATCTATTTTAGTGGGTTGACTTTTTGTTTCATGCATTTTACTAAATCTAGTTTGAAGTGATTTATTTCATGCATTTCTTAATTCCAAATTTTAATTTACAACATTCCATTTTTAGATCATTGCATACTGTAATTAGTAAATTACCTTGTTTCAACTCTAAACATTTCATTTCACTTTAAGTCCTTGCATTTTACTTGTTGGCGCTTTTTACTGCAATCCACACATGTTTCCTAGAAGCTCCTATGAAATTTCCACATTCAATAATAAAAGACTTAAAGGATAATAAAAATTCATTTGCACACAGGTAAGCAACAGATTGATCCCCAATTAATGTTAAAGGGTGAAATCCTTCAAGAAATTGGCTATTCCTTAAAACGACTCATGTCCAGCTAATAGAGAATCGCAAACTCCACATAAAGTAAATTGATAGGAAATGTTTGAGTAAAATATCTTGATGCCATAACACAAAATATGCAAGAATAAAATTTAATCAGAATTCTAGTGCCATATCCCAACGTGCGGAGTCAAAAGAGAAAACTAAACTACAGGGTAAATTTCATTTTGAACACTTATGATCTATTATGAATTGCATTACAACCCATATATCTATACTTGAATTTATTACTCCTTTATGAATCCTATTTGTTATATTGCATGAATTTACTGGTTAACTAAAGCATTTAACTGATCCTTTGAACCAGAGCTATAGTTAAACATAATTCATAGTAAAGAACAAATGAAAACCAATGAAAATAATGCTTTGATCGATATTTCATTAATAATCCATGTAACATAACACAATAGGAGAGAAAATAAACTCCAAATATTCATGAGTTTGATACAAACATGCTCAAAAACCCCATGATTAACAGATTTCTCCAATCTGACTCAAAACTTTAAAAATTGGACTTACAATACATACTCTCTATATTACTAGACTCTTATTTCTCATATTTTAGATATTTCAACAGACCTCTCTCTTGGCCCAGAATTCCCTTTTATAAAACAAGGGATCCAACAAGCTTCAGGTCGGAGAGTACACATGTCCATTTTTTATTGGACCACTAACTCCTGATTTAGTTTCAATTCTATTATGTGAGTGGAGAGCATAAGACAAAGATCATCATTAGTTGATAAGGAGGAAAGAAAACATTGCTCCAAAGGCTACTCCCCATACATCAAAGGCATGCTTAGCCGTTATAGTATTAACTCTAGCTCAACATCTTGTACTTGGAGTCAAAAGGAGAATGCAATTTTAGAATATAATATCTAAGGCGAGACCTGTATTATACATGACCAAGTTACAATTCTCGACTATAACACTCATAATTCCAGTTCATCAATGAACACCTTTTTCCATAATTCAAACTCCTCCTCGGAAGGCCACTAGAAAGCCACAACCTAATCAACCTTGCTTCGATAGGGAGCATACTTTACCATTATCGATGTGGCCTTTTTATCAAAGTTTTCTAAGAAACTTATAACAAAAGACAAAATTTCCAATGTATTCTCTAGCATGCGGATGTCAACATTTTTGCATATCTCATGTGCTTGAGACATCATTATATTGTTCATTTGCTCCTTCCAAACCTGAAGGGCTTTAATTTCATCCTGACTATGTAAAATATGAGGCAATGGGGTCAGTTCCTTTCCATCATACACATCTTTCAACAATTTTATCTTGAATTCCATAGGGGCAAAAAATCCCTAAAACTTTTGCTCAACAATTCCCTTGAACAATTGATACGTTGCTATAATAGTAGGATATTTATCACCATGCTGTTTTGCTCCTACTGCCATGAATTTCAACTTCTCCATTCTTGGGCTCCATTTATTTAGCAATGGGATAGCCAATTCTTTATCTCTTGGATACATTTTTAATGCTTGCAACATTAGGAGATAATTTGCATGAACACTATTTAGCTTACTCTAGACCCTTCTATTTAAATGCTTCAGAACAGTGTCCACTATCACTGCATTGCTTCTCCCTACTGCATCCTATATTTGCTTCACCATCTCCTTATATTCTTCAACCTGATGAATCAGTTTCTCCCTAGAAAGTCCTCCTCCAGGGCTAGTAGCCCTCTCAATAGCAATAAACACTTGCCCCATATTATATGGAGCAATAGCCAAAGACTGTGCTTATGCAGGAGGTTGAGACTTCTCTACTGGTGGGTTGGGAATAGTGTGGCTAGAATTGGCATGCTTTTGAGACCTCATGGTATCCATTTTTTGCCTCAATAAAGCCAATTCAGTTTCTAACTCTGCTACCTTTTGTTGACTCTTATTATATTCAATAATAATGTCATTATATTGGCCTTTCAGAGTATCTCGGTCCTTGGTCAAATCTTCAACATTCGCTCTGGTGAATTTGGCAACATTCACGACCATATCAGCAGCTTCCAATGTTGGAGTTTCAACAACTCTCCTCACAACCAAGTGACCACTGAAGTTAGATGGTTCTGCAACAATTGGCTTTTTAGAGCCATTGGATAAGGACCAGATTGCCAAAGCATCCCATTCCTCACTAAAGGCTGATCCTTTGAGTGCCAATGTAGCTTCCTCTTCAGTAGCAAGAATTGGCTTATTAGCCCTTCTTATTGTGTCAAACACCACAACATCAACGATATCCCATTCAGGGAGTAGCAATACTCCACTTTTTTGTACCAATTCCTAGCCCTGCTCTGGTGTTATTGCTTTGAATTTGTCTCTCATCTGTTCCCTGACCTTAGCTTGAATTACCTTCTCTAGGAGTTTTGGATGCAGACTTCTCTCATGTGCTACCTTCTCAGCATATAATGCAGTATGTGCTCTCCAAACAAAATCTTTAAAAGAACTAATTTGAATAAAAGATTCATCCATCATGAATTCTCTGTAGGCTTCTATTCTCAAGTCATCATTGCTTGTTATTCCTTTGATTTCATCTTTTCCTAACCTCAAAGAAACTGTAACTGAACCTATTGCAGTGTCAATTGGGTCCATTGGCATCTCAGGATGCATTTCATCTGGAGTTACAATAATTTCATCCCTCCTCATCACCATCACAATCAACAATCTTTACTCTTTCAACCTTCTACCTCTTTGGTGATGGTGGGAAATCCTATTATGCAAAACTTGGAGGAGAATCCAAATCAACAACATTTGGTACTGACTGCCTTGAAGAAGATGGTGCAATATTTTTATCAACAAATTCAACCCTACTTCCCTTTCTTCTAGGAAAAACCCTTATCTTCTTTTGAGGCTGATAAGTAGGACTCTCCTCTTCCTTTACCTCAGGGTACTCCTTGATGGTTTTTGATTTTCCCCTTTCTTCCACAACCCTTTCATCTTTCAAAACCCCAACCAAGCTCTCAAAATTATCAATAGCATAAATTTTCCTACTAAACTCATCTTTAGCATTAGGTATGGGATTGAAACCAGGTATTTTCTCCTACTTACTTTTTACCATTTTAGAGTAGGCAATGTATAGTGCCTTTCTCTCATCTTGTAATTCCATATCAAAAATATTCCTGATGATGTCCTTAGGAAAGTAGAAGTTGTGGACAAAAGCTCTTGTCCGATGTTTTGCCTTCATTTGAGAGATGAAACTCTCAGAATCATGATTCATGGGGTGCACAGTCCTTAGCCTATAAGACCCAAGTAATATGTGCAAATCCTTCCATACTCCTTTTGCCATAACAAAATCAACAAATGTTGTATATTCAGGGAAGAAAGAACATTTCTTCTATTCAACTAGAAAGTGTAGTTCCTGAGCGCCTCCCAATTGCCTCATGATTCCCAAGAATCCAATTCTAAGGGGCACCTCCCTTGGTAGAACCTTTGGATTGACATTAGTGCCAGAAACCTTGAAAAATGTGGTATTATGGTAGGGGATAATGTCTCCCCAATTGTGCATTATGTTCAATTCAAGCCTTCTCTCCATTGGCCTCAAGAAGTCATGAATTTATTTTGGGATCCTTGGGGGGTCACGAACAGAGCCTTCCTTAATTTAGATCCAAAGACATTATGGAAAGTTACATAATCAAACTTATGATCATGCATGTCAAGAATCCTAGTCCAATATTGGACAGGCATTTCAATGTTTCCTTCCTTCTTCTTTAATTTCATATATTTTTCAAACACAGCCTGACCCCTAGAAAAAAACCTGTGGATTAACAAGGAGTACCATCTAAATCCAACCCAATTCTTCCCCTCCTTTAGGGCTACCAGACCCATGTGCATCTTCTCTACCAAATAAGTGGCAAAATCATATATCACATTAAAACTTGGGTGTTGGACATTTACTGCCATATACATAATATCAGTAGGCAAGGTTTTCTTTAAACTGACTCCCAAAACCTGGCATAAAGCACAAACAGTCTTCTTGAAATAACTGGAGAAATAGTCCATAGGAAAAGGTTCAGGCTCATTCCTGCCAATTACTACCTTCTTCTAATTTTTTTCTCTTTCGGAGACTGCCAAATGAGGTATCAAAAAGGATGTTCTGAAAAAACCCCTAGTATTTCTATATTCTCATTTGAAAACCTCCAAGTCGACAGGAACCATATCCCAACTCCATTCATGCAATTTGAAAATCTCTGCAATTTCTTCTTTGGTTATCTTAATCATCTACACACCAGCATGTGTTCTGACAATTCAGGCCATAGGGTCATATCTAGCAGCAATGTCCTTTAAAAGATCTACATCCATATAAACATTAGGCACCACCAATTTACCCAGGTCTAACCTCTAGGGATTACACAAAGGAACTGACAAATTCCTGTTCCCAAACCAATTGGAGAACAACTACCACCCGGTGTATGGTAACTCAGCATCTTGAATTGCACATTGCTTGTTTTTCAATCCTTCCAAGAGTCGAGGCCCATAGAACAAAACCTTTCCCTCCTACTTCTTGCTAGTAGAGGGTTGTAACAAATCAATAATATCTTGGGATAAAGACCTGGTAGTGGTTTCAGAACCAAAAGTTTGGGCCTTGGGTGCCATTTATACTAGAGAAATGATAATTCAAGCTAGGGTTTGCTTATTTTTAGATAGCAAAAAAATACAATTTTCTCCTTTAGCCTTAACAGAAAATTCTTCAATATTCAAAAATCCCTAGCAATTATCTAGACAAGCTCTAAAAGAGAATCTATTTAAACAATTCTTCAAGAATAGAATGGGAAACAACCACAAATTGCCTAGCAAGCAACCATAAAATCTTCTGAATTTACAAGAAATGACGTACGTTCTACTTATGGTTTTACTTGTAGAACATCCAGGGCAACGAAATTGAGAAATCGTAACCACAACTTGCTTCACTCGATACCAACCAGTTCTTCCTCAATGTAGAGATACAACATGGAAATAGTAATTCACAAATTTTAGCATTTAATTATGTAGGCAGAGTTGAACTCGGCCATTACTATTCACTCGCATGAGATAAAATGGCTATAGTACAACACCAATTTATTTTAAATATGATTCATTGATCAAACGAAACGTTGGCCATGAGAATGGCTCAGATTTAGTCAAAATAGTTTGAAAATGCCACGTTCTCCCCCTAGTCACCAAATGGACAGGATATTCACCTATCGGGCACCATATCATCATGGAATAGGGCCCACCTTTGTTATCAGTGCACAACATTAGAGTCCACGTGTCATCAAATTCCACACCTCATAGCATTATTGAAACTGCAGTTTTAATTGTGCGAGGTCAGTGAGGAACGACCACGATGCGTCGGTACGAAAATAGTTGTCGGCATCAGCCTCCATCATCGATCAGTGAGAAAAACTGGTCCCCACCATCAAACATGACAGATGGCAGCATCTCGCACGCCTTGCAACATATTTGTGACATTAGTAGAAACCTTGCAAGGTTTGTGAGCAAGGGTCAAGATTAAAATCATTTCATCCGATGGTCACACAATCTGCACATGTGAAAAGGTATTCATAAAGAAAGGGATGGACTAGGTGGACGGGGAAATGACCCTTAAGGTCGAAAATATTATTTAGAGGTTTACTCTAAAATAATTCAATAGCCCAACATTGTAAAAATATAAAGTAGTCATGACGCTAAAGACCAAAAGGATGAGTAAATGGGGCCGGTAAAGTCACGACCAAAAAGGGATAAAAGACCACTTAAGTGGCTGACCACCATCAATAACAAGTCAACGCTCGAAAAGAAAACCCATGACCCAACCACTCAGAGTTGAGGACAAAACATACCTACAAGGGGAAATTTTTTAAAAGCTCCACCAACACTTTCATTAATTTTCCATGATAGCATGTTCTCTTTCAAGATATGTGGCTTTGATATGGTTACAAATGGATTGCTTAAGTACAACATCCCCTCTTATGAGTTCAATTTAGAATAAAAAAATGAGGTCATTAAGAAACATGTTAATCATCAAACCATTGACACAATCCTTAATATTACATTTCCCATTGGTGTAGACAATCATAACAATTTCATACTTGTTCTTCTCCCGATACCTCTCCTCTTAGTGATGAAGGTATCTTGGTGAAAGAAGATACAAACATTGAGAGTCTTGATTGTTCCTATCCTCCTACCCCTTTGGAAGATATTAGAAAATAAGAAGATGAGATCATGGCCACCACTTTTCTTACCCCAAATCCATCTCTCAACACCTCCCCTAATTGCAATAAGGCTTTAGTAAAAGAGTATATATAATTGTGAAAAATATTGAAAAACACATTCGTCAGGAGAACACGTGGATTGAAAGTGATAACCTTATCTCTCCTTCCTAATGTCCCTAAAATTTAGAAAGACCTATTTGAAAAACAAACATTTAAGTATTCCTAATCATAAAAACACTAGTTATCCTTCTATTGATGTCTCCCCTACTTGCAATGAAGCTACTTTACCAAATCTAACCATGGAATGCAATGAACATCTTACAAGATATCCTACTAGGGTTGATAGTATGGCACAAGAGAATGAGAACTTAGAGAAAAAGGAAAATCAAATAGAGTCTTTTCCTAATATCCCCACTATTGATGAACAATAAAATACAACCATTGATCATTCCCCTATTTTGATGAAGTCAATTTAGAATAATCAATCCTTGAATTTCAGGAACATTTGGTTTGTAGTTCTCCTGGAACCTTTCCTACTAGGGAAGACATAATAGTGGAAGAAAATGGGAACATTGACAATAGTAATTCCTGAGATGAAGATGATGAAGTAACATTAGACTCCTCTTCACTAAGAGATCATGAAAATAACAATAAGTATTATGAGGTTATGCACATTAGATATCCCTTGGAATACTCTCCTGAGCCTAAACTTATCATTTATCCACCCTCTCACAAACCACAAGTTCAAAACAAACCCATCCTTATCCTCAAATCACCTAACAACAATGTTTCACAGCAACCGAGTTACAATATCATTTCTCTTACATACAACACTAGGAATAATCTACAACCAAGACAAACACCTTCAACATCCCTCCCATTGCCTAATCCTATTTCCTAGTGCTCCCCATTTAACTTCACATAGTGGGAAGGAGTATGATCTTGTTGAACAAATTAAGAATACTCCCGCAAAGATATCCCTATGGGATTTAATTTAGAATTCACCTAATTATCACACTATTCTTCAAACAACCTTACAACAAGTTCCTATCCCTTCTAATGTGCAACCAAATGACATAGAATCGATGATTCAAGGAATAAACACTGACATTGTTTTCCACCAAAGTGATCTCACTTTTTGGAAGTGAAAAAACAATATGATCCTTTCATGATCATAGCTCAATACAATACCAAAGTGATAAAGAAAATGCTTGTTGACAATGGCTTAGCCTTAAATGTGTGTACTGTAAATGTTTTGGATAAGCTTGGTTTTGATAAATCAAAAATTTAACCTAAACCTTTATCTATTAAGGGATTTGATAATGTGGGAAAGGAATCACTTGGATTAATCACTTTACTTATTACAATTGGAAAGGCTACCTTACAAACCCCTATTCATGTTATGCCTCATGATGATCTCTCATATAATCTTCTTATGGGAAGGCCTTCGATTCATGAGATGCATGTGGTGCCTTCTACCCTTCATCATAAAATGAAGTATGTATACAACAACAAAGTGTACACATTGGACGCTGATAATGAGCCTTACAGTGTTTTACAACTCGAAAAAACTAAGTAAAACCCTTTTAAAACATTAACACCAACCACACAAGTCAAACCTGTACAAAAAAAAGACAAAGAAAAACACATTGAAGAAGTCACGAAGCTCTTAGAAGATGATTGGAGTTCCTTAGGTTTCAAACATACACTCATGGGAGAATACAAGAACATAAACTTAGACAAGGGAAAATAAAGTGATAATGTCAATGCAAAATTTAGACAACCCTTCGAAAGCATCCACCTCAACCAATTTAGAAAAAAAGACAACAAATTACACAACAAAATTTGATGAACTTAATCATGAGCAACCACTGACTCCTAAAGAAATAAAAAAACTTTATGGAAAAGGTTATGAACTTATGAAAAAAATTGGATATAGTGGAAAATGATGTGGTTCTAGAGAACAAGGTATTTGTGTCCCTATAGCGCCTCTCACACAAGAAAACACTAGTGGTCTTGGTTGTTGTCTCTTGAAAGAAACAAACAAGCCTTCACTTAATATCAACACTATCACAAAACATCCTTCTAAGCCAACTTTAATAGTGGTACATCTTGAACTGATATACACTAGTGGTCTTGATTTTTATCCTTTGCAAAAAATGAAGTAAACAAAGAAATCCCCGCTTAATGTAAATGCCATCATGCAAAACACTAATAATTTGAATTCAATAGATTTTACACCCTTCAGTAAAGAAGAGAATAGAATCTCGCAATCTAAAAAGTCTTGTTTTAGTATGAAATCTTGTACTAAGCAAAATATATCTTTGTGTGTCACCAAAAATTGTATACCTTTGAAGAAAAGGACAATTTTGTGCATAATTTGGTCTTACTTTAGACAACCTTGCATCAATTACCCTCCTAAAATAGCATTTATGGGCCCCTAAGACTTGTTATATTTGACTTTGAGGCTTATTTAACCTAAGAAATCATACAATTCCTAATAAACAACACTAAAATCACTCAAATATCACAATTCCCACCTCAAAAACCCCTAGTGGGACTAAGTCGCCCAAGGTGGCGACTTAGTCCCTTTTATGGTTATTTGCATTTTTGAGTGGGAAAATCTCCTACTTGATAAAAATTCCTAATGGGTGTTGGCCTTGTAGGTCAAAATAACCAAAAATTAGGTATTGTCGCTTATAAATACATGTTTTTAGGTCATTTTTCACAACTTTTATTCATTTTTCACAAGAAAACTCAAGAATCAAGTGTTGAACATCTTCCACAAGAAGATTCATTACTCTTTATACAAAAAAGTTGAATCTTAGGACAACAAGCTAGGGTTTTTGCAGGTCTTCAAGCTCACTTCCCACTCAAGATCTTACATTGTAAAGGGTTGATTATGGATGTTTATGGATAATCATGGAGAAATCTAGGTTGAGGAGATGCAACTAGCCATTAAATCAATCTAAAAACTTGTTTTCAAAGTGGTTCCATCTTCCATTTTCTCTCTATCTTCAGCCTAAGAAAGGTTTTCATGTCACTAAGATTCATTTCTAATGTGATCTAGGTCTCTTAGAATGAGTCTTACATTGTTCTAGATTCATTTATGCATCTTATACTTACACATTAGAATAGGGTTGCATCATGCTTCATATTTCCTAGTCTCAGACACACTTAGGGCTAGGGTTTTATGTAGATCTCTTATCTCTTTCAAAGTTTAAATACCAACTAGTGGTTTGAACAAGGTAAACCTCACATTAGAAACCAAAATATATTCTATTTTATAGTTGATTTTGTAGATTTGGACCCAAATTTTAGTGAGAAAGAAGATTGTAGACTATAGGCTTCCGTTTCCACTTTTTGATTTTCAGAAAAAGTTGGAATGGACTAAATCACCAATAGTGGTGACTTAGTCCTACTCCATGATTTTTTTAGGGAATTTTAAAGATTTGGACACCCAGTTGGCTAGAACAGAGCCAAGAACAGTTTACCAGAACTGGGACTAAGTCACCCAACTTGGTGTAGGGGTCCCAGTTGACCTAAAAAGAAAATTTTCTAGAATTTTAGAGGCTTCTGCAATCTTCACTTCAACCCTTGTATTATATGTTCTCTTATCTTGTCTTGTATAGTCTTGATTCTATCCTTTTACATATCATCATGTGTTTTCAAACAACCTACATTTCATTATTTTGTATTCAATAGTTTATTTTTAGTTATAATATATTGCATTTAGGAAATTTCATATAGATATAATCCAATAAAATTTAGCAGTTAATATTGAATGAGCCCCCAAGTTTTAGAGCGTTGAATGAGTTCTCTCCTTCTAGGTGAAAACCCTAGAAGCGTTGGGGAACCCTTTTTTCCCCTAAAATTTGTAGTTCATTTTGGTGAACCTACCTTTCAAACACCTTCTTGTCTGATTTGGAGTTCTTTATCATCCTAAGTTTGCATCACATTAGAATTTCATTTCATTTTGCATTGTTTAATTTTTAATCTAGGGTTTTAAAATTTGCATTACTGAAAAGCTTATATAGCTTGCATTTTTGCATTGCATTTCATTTAAAATTCTTAAAATTATACATTTGCATCTTAGGTTTGTATCATACAACACATAAACCATCCAAACCCATAAAAAAAATCTGCAAATTCTAAAACAATCCCTAGCAGGACTAATTTTCCACCTGGCATGACTTAGTCCCTTTATGCCCCTAAAAAAACCTTTTACAAAGCTGAAAACCCTATTTAAAAGCTTTTTTTTGCTGCCCTTACCTATCTATATCAGTTGGTTGAGTTTTTGTAACATGCATTTCATTAGGTCTAGCCTAAATTATCTCATTTCATGCATTGCACATTTTCAATTTTGCATTCACAACATTTCATTTTCAAATCATTGCATAGTGTAATCAAGAAATTACCTTGTTTGAAATCTGAAAATTGCATTTCATTCTAGGTTTTGATATTGCATTGTTCAAAAATGTTAGTTTCAATCCTTTCCAAAATTGCAAAGAAAAAGTTAATCAATAAACATGTTAGTCATTCATTCAATGAATTCCCTGGTTATGAGAGTCTAGAAAATGAAAATGTTAACACCTTTCTTCAACTTACACCCCCTCCTATATCTCATATTTGTGAGGATAATGTGTTAGAATATGTTTCATGCGTAGACAATCATGATGATCCTAATTGTTCTTCTACCGATACCTCTCCTTTTAGTGACGAAAGTATCTTGGTGAAAGAAGGTGCAATCGTTGAGCATCATGCAGATCTTGCTAACTCTTCTCCTCATCCCCTTTGGGAAGATATTTTATCACAAGAAGATGAAATCATAGACACCTTCCTAAACATCACCATACCTAGACTTTATAACCATGCCCAAGACAATTATCCTTCTCCTACTGTCCACCCTTGATGTGAAGAAGATAGTTTAGTGTTTGAAGCTATGCTTATTACAACTCATGGGGATTTTCTTCCTCCTTTTCTTGATGCCCCTAGCATTTGGAAAAACCTCTTTGAACACACAAGTCCAATCCTTGATAATCATGACAATCATATTTTTCCTTCTCTTGACATCCTCTCCCTTTGCAATGAAGCTACTTTACAAAATATAACCATGGAATGTGATGAACTTATTACAAGCTCTCCTACTAGGGTGAATACTATGGCACAAGAGAAAGAGACTTTAGATAACCAACTAGAGCCTTCTCATAATATCTCCACTATCAATAAATAATAAAATCAAACCATTAATACTTCCCTTACATACGATGAAGTTATCATGGTGTACAAAACCAATAACATTGTTGAACTCCTTTCAAGCAATAATAATGTGTATTATTTGGGTGATGGAAACAATATGATACTATATTTCCATTTCTTAGACATACAACAAACCAAAACTGTTGAGGTTATGCATACACAAGTGTCCATTAGACCCCCCTTGATCTATGAACCTCTTACATACCTTGTGGGACATCCTAAGAATCTGCTTATTCTCTACCCACCATCACACAAGCAACAAACTCCAAGCACACCTGAACTCTTTCTTCCTCCACGTAAGCACAATGTTTTGTACCAACCAAGTTACAATGAAATTACTCACATATATGACAAATTGTATAATATCAAGGCCAACTTCACAGAAACTTTGTTTACTTATCCACATAAATAACATTAGTTGTTGCTCCTTGCCATGTAATAGTTGTAGGATCATATCACACTCACTATTGCATGTTTTGCATCCATCGTGAGGAGCAACATACCATCATCCATTCTAGGCTCATCTTTTTCCTACACTAAGTTGGGGCACGAGGTTTAGTGGCCTTGTCCTTGTATGTCACTTATCATTGTCTCTTTTGACTAATCGTTAGAGTTTCATGAATATGTAAGAGAAAGCTTGGGATGTGGATGACATGTCTTAAGTTGACTTGCATGTGACCTACTACCTCTTCATGATGTAGCTTAATTCAAAAACATATGATTTGGCATAGGGATTTCCAGGTTAGCTCTCATGTCTTCTTAGCACTTATCCTTTGCTTTTAAAAAAATTACTCATAGTAATGGTCTTAACAACCTCTTTAAAGTGGGGGCATACATAGACAACATCTTTTTATAAAATTCCATGGTGTGATTTTTCTTTTCTTTTGATGTTTCCTCTTCTTGGTGGTGTCATTGGGTTTGATTCCTTTCAAGAGTGTACGATCAACTAAAGTGTCCTGTTGTGAATGCGGCATCCCATGGATAACTATCTGACACCCCGACTTTTCCTCTCTTGGAGACATTCAGCACAATGCTCCCTAAGAAGCGGACTTTGCATGAACTAAGTAAAATCCATTTGAACATTCATTACACCACTTTTACATCAAAAGTCACTTTCTTTTGTGGCACCTTATCAAAGTTATCAGGAGGTATAACATTGGTATGGTTAAGTAGGAAGCCCAACTAGTGGCATTTTCCCCATATCGACCTACGTGTGTGTGAGTGCATACCAGCCATAAGTGTATGTTCCTCACCTTTTAATCCTTCTCACCTAGTGAACAAGTAAAATTTTCATTGCCCCAAAGTGAGTAGACATCTTTCTAGACAAACGACCTAGATCTAATCCACAACTAGCTAGATAAATGGTCAAAGCTTGATCCACTTTTTTCGCTTTCCTTCTTCTCTTCCTTCTAGTTCTTGTCATCACATGATGACGTATCTTGTTTTTCTGCAAATCATTCACCCTTGAATGTGTCCTTTTGCACTTATGTTAGTTTGACTTAGGATCTTGATTCCTGGGGGCTTGACCACCTCCTTCATCTATGGCATTCTTCACCATCCGCATTGGCACCATTTTGCTACTTTAGTGTGAGTTTGAAGCAAGTTCATCTTCTCACTAAAGTGGGGGCTAAATGTGTCGCCAAAAAATGTATACCTTTGAAGAAAAGGACAATTTTTTGCCTAATTTGATCCTATTTTTGGCATCTTAGCCCCTAATTACCCTTTTCTTCATCATTAATTAACCCTTTCTTACGTTAAAATCACCCCTTAATGTACTTATAGGTCCTACTTAAGTGTGTTTCAAAAGACAATCCCGTTAAACCACATTAATCACACTTTAATTCCTGACATCCACTTAAAATTTCCCAAGTGGACTAAGTCACCACCTTGGGAGACTTAGTCGCATGTGGCATAAAAATCAAAATTATCTCAAAATTCTAGCAGGATATTGTCTCCTAAACCCTAAGGTTGGCCTATAATGAGGTATTTTCAAGAAATTAGGGCACAACATGTATAAATAAAGGGTTTTTCCCTCATTTTGACCCCCATTCCATTCAAATTCTATTCTATTCATTCATCCTTCACTCTCCATTCACTACTCTTCTCAAGCAAGCTAGGGTTTGAGTATTCTAAGTCATCAAGACATCTTTCCAAAGCATTCAAGGGTTGAATATTCCTCCATTGGTGCAAAAACTCAAGATCAATCATCATGGAAAGGTACTAATATCATTGTATCATATTTAATTCACTATTATCTTATTCCATCATTTTGGTTTAGTTACCTATAAGGGGTTTGACCAAGGCAAACCCCCATGCCCTAACATTTAACAAGTTTTCCCTCTTGGTGTGATTTGCATGTCTTGTGTGTAGATTTTGCAAAGAAAAAAGGTGGAAAAGTCTTCAATAGATTTTCAAAGCTCTCCAAAGTGGTCAAAGCCCTAAAAGAATCTTGGAAGAACACTTACAGACCACATTCTACAGTTTTGGATCCAAAAAATTGTCAAGAGAAAAACTGTAGACCTGGAGCTATAGAGTGCACCTTCAAATTTCCTGAAACTTGAAAGTGGACTAAGTTGCCATCAATGGTGGATAAGTCCCACTTCTAGGCCTAAAAAGTGTTTTCTATAGATCGGAATACCCTTTTGTCTGAAACCTATTCCAAAAGATTTTCTCAGAAATTGGACTAAGTCACCTAGATTGGCACAAGTGTCCCAGTCGACTTCTGCATCAGGTTTTTCAAGATTCCAGACCTCCATATTATCCTTATTCATATTCCAAGTGCACCTCATTCACCTCTTCCATTTATATCATAGTTTACTTGCATTTCATAGTTCATTTCTAGGTCTTTTGCATACAATATTGTGTTTTCAAATATCTTGCATTTTCTAGGTTTTGCATTAGTATTCAATCACTTTTATTAGTCCTTTGCATTTAGAACACTTTATTTAGACATATCTCAATCCCATTAGACCCACAATCTTGAATGAACTTCCAAGTTTTGGGTGTGAAAGAACTCTCTCCTTTTAGGTGAAAAACCATAGAAGTGCAAAGAGAGCTATCTTTCCCCTAAAATTTGTGGTTCACTTTATCACAAAATAAAGCAACATCCTCTACTTTTGACCAAGAGAGTATCTTGATGAGACTCCTCCAATCTCGTCTGATCTCTCTCCCTCCAAGAACATGAAAAAAATTCTACTACAAGAGTTCATTTTGCACATATCATAGAATTCATAGCCATACTACTAATGAAAGTAAGGCTTTAAATAACAAAATTCAACATCTTAAGGACTGTGGTGCTCTCCCTTGGGTTGAAGCACCTAGTTCCTCCTTTTATTTTGGCTCATCCTTGTCCTGCACTAAGTGGAGGCAAGGGGTTAGATATCCTTGTCCCCATAAAATCTTGCGATGTGGATGACATGCCTTAAGTTGAATCACATGTGAAATACTTATTCATGATGTAGTTCAATTTAGAAAAATATGACTTGGCATAGGGATTTCCGAATAAGCTCTCATTTTTTCTTCTAATTTAAAGCAATTGCTCACAAAAATGGTGTTAGCAGCTACTTTAAATTGGGGGAATACATTGACACTCATAGTTCATTGTGTGATTTTCTTTCTTCTTGCAATGCATCCTTTTCTTGTTGGTTTCATTGCTTCTAATTTCCTTTGAGTGTATGATATTTCTTTGAATTGTCCTCTCTTGGAGTCATTAAGGACAATGCTCCCTAAGATGAGACCTTGCATGAACTAAACAAAATCCCTTCAAACATCCTTCTTTATTGTTATGTTGCATTTTGTTCCTTATTAAATTCATAGAGGTATGGCTTTGATATGGCCCCTTGGGGCTCACCTAGTGAACAACTAGCTTCAATAGCCCTTGTGAGCATGCATTTTCTTTTTGTCCTCATAATATTCATGGGGGTATGACATTGTTGTGGACTTCCTAGGGCTCACCTAGTGGACAACTAGCTCCCACTAGCCCTTGTGAGCATTAATTTTATTTGCATAGTGGATAACACATTCAACTTGTAAACCTTTTTGGAAAATCAACCTAGACTTGGTCCACTGCATTGGACGACCAGTCAAATCTTGATCCGTTGTATTGTTCTTTTTCCTTTTTTGTTTTTTATGTCTTTGATGGTGTATGTTTGTGATCTGGTTATGGCTTCATATATCATCTGCAAGTGTGTTCCTTTGTGCCTATGTTGGTTTGTCATAGTATCTCAATCCTAGGGGCTTGATCATCCCTCTTTATTGTTTTCATCCTATCTCACTAACATTTGTGCATTTGAACCACTCTTGATTGCATGGTTGGCTACTTTAGTGTGAGTTTTAAGCAAGTTCATCCTCTCACTAAAGTGGGGGATAAATATAGTGTATTAAAGTGCATACCCTTGCATTTTCACACTTGTTTGGGCCCACCTTGCTTTATTTATGCTTCTTTATGGCTTAATTAGGTACTATTTTGCATCCACAAGCCTAATAAACTATATTTCTATGGAAAATCCCAACAAACCTAAAAAGATAAATGATCATTTAATATATTTATTTGTGTTTCCTTGATTTGTGGATTGGGACTAAAACACCACCTAGGGAGTCTTTGTCCTCCATGGGTCATGGGACCTTTATTTTGAATGTACCTAAAAAGGTCCCTTTTTGGAGATTGCGCCCCGAGATTTTAGCCTTGGGACTAAGCCACCACCTAGGGAATCTTGGTCCTCCTAGGCTTATTTTTTGGGGTCCAATTTCAAATTCGAGTAGGATTTAGCCTCCTTTATTTAATGATTTTATATGTCGGCTTGTTGTGGTGTAATTTTAGGATATTAAGCATGAATAAGTATAAATACAAGATTCCTCCACTCATTTTCATATCTAAGAATAACAAGCATTCAAGTATTCATTCCTAAGGCAAGTTTATGCATTCAAGAGCAATTCATCAAGCATTTGGAGCCATCATCAAGATTCAAGCATCATGTCAAGGGTTTAGTGTATCCATTCATGTTGTTGAGCCAAGATTGTGGATGTAGCATTGAAGATCTATTTACAACCATTGTTCACATCAAATCAAAGGATCCAAGATCTACATTCTTCATGGCCACTATATGGTAGATTTCAGATTTGCTTCACAAGACATTATCGAAGGTGATATCATTTATATATTTCATGTTTGATGCTTCATTTAATCATTTGGTTCAATTACCTACAAGGGGTTTGACCAAGGAAAACCCCCATTTACTAACAATCAACAAGTTCTTCTTCTTCTCTTGTGTTTTTTTATTTGTAGATCCAAGTTGAAGAATTGAAGATCATTTGAAGTGCAAGATTGAAAAGTTGCAAAAGTTGCATTGCCAAATTTTTCATCTTCATGGAAACTCACCTACAGGCCAAATTTAAAAGTTTCAGAACTTGAGATCAGAGGAGAAGAAAGTATAGACCTTGGAGCTCAGGATCACATTCAAAGTTTACAAAAGTTTAGAATGAGACTAATATGCCACCTTGGGCATCTTAGTCCTCCCAAGCATATTTTTCAGAAATTCCTTTAGATCTAGTTCCGACATCCCAAGACTCTACATCTGCCTCGAAAAATAGTAGTGGGACTAATACGCCACCTAGGGCATCTTAGTCCCCCATAGCACATTTTGGTAGCTTCTTTACATTTCCAGAATACTCACAACATCTCCAGACTTCCTAGGTACACATATCTTATCTCCCTGTTGCATAATTTTATTATTTGCATCTCATTTAACTTGCATAACTAGGTTTTGTAGGTTGAATGTTCATTTGTCTTTTCCAAGTGTTTTCTTGGTGGTGAACCCATTAAATCTGAAAGAACCCCCTCCTAGGTCCTCCTCATTATAAATTGACTCACCTTGTGAGGTTTCTAGTCAATCCAATTAGGACTCCTAGGACATAATCAAATGACCTAGATAGAATAGATAATCACCCCTCCTATTTTATCTTTGGTTTAGATCCAAAGGAATCGAGAGTGCAGATCTAGGAGCAAAGGATTGCCACAATAGATTTTGAATCTTTGTAGTAGGACCCATTCACCCTATGGAAAATTAGTCTAAGGAGGACACTAAATATAAGATTTTGGTGACTGGTACAAAATATCTATCCCTTCTCATATGTACTATAATTTTGTTGTTTCTATTTTTTTTATGCTTTAAATTGATGATTCAAGTTTCACATTGCATAATTTGATTAATTTGGTATTTTTCATTCATTTCCCAAAAGTATATTTCAAGCATATTTACCTTGTTTTGTTAGGAAGGAAAACAACAAGGTCTCCAATACGGTTGAATCACCTAAGGTTGAAAGTCAATCCTACCATTTGGGATCTCTTTTTCCTAATGGAATTGATAGAGAAATAGGGTGCATCTCATATTTTAACCACATCTGATGTCACCACTTTTTTCTATACTTCAATTGATAACTAATCTAAGAGATCCCACATGGGCCATCTTGCATGAATTATATTTGAAGGTTCCTAAAATTCACTAAGTCCTAAGTTTTTGGGCTTTTAGGCTTCCATTTACCTCTCTACTCACATACATTTTCATCACTCACACTCTATTTCCTTCCATTTTCTTCCAAGTGTTTAGGGTTTCGACCTTTGAAATTACACATTAACCTTTATTGTTTCTTTCTAGTAAGGCGTAATACTTACCTTCAAAGTTCGAAGCCTTGAACAAGACTTTGAAGATTTTTCTAAGTCTTGACTTGTTGAACTTTAGGAATCATTTTTCCCTCTTACTGCTTTCCATATTTTCAAATAGGAGGTAAGCCTTTTTCTCAATCCCTAATCCATGAAATTTCATCTTTAGCTTTCAGGTATTGGTCTTTCATCTTCCTCTTTCCACCTTCTCACCTGATGGGAATTTTAAAATGTCAAAATTTTGCCTGGTTTTGGGCGTGTCTATTCATCTTTAGTGACTAGGGGTCTAACGTTTAGGGTTTAGGGTTTTGTTACCCATGCTGAAATTAGTTTTTATCAAATAAACCCTCACGTTATAATTTTTTGTTGACTTGTTATTATGGGTTGCTGGTCTTTTAATTCGTTCAATTGAGCCTTGTTCATTGTGCTATTACCAACCCCTTTACCCGACCTGTTGATTTTTTCTCCATGTTTGGGTTTTAATATTATTTTTTCCTAAAATGGGTGGTTTTCCCAATGTTTGATCTTTGACCTAAATTTTTGTGCCTTCGAGGGTCTTTTCCCATTTTCCTAGTCGGCCCCACTATTATAAATAACATTTTTCCATGTGCAGATTGAAAGGTCATCAAATCAGAGGCTTCAAATCTAGACTGTTCCTCGCAGACCTCGCAAGGTTTCTTGCTAATGTCACTAAAGTGATGTGAGGTGTGCGAGATGTTGCCATCTATCGCGTACAATAGAATGGGGCCTGTCCCGATGCACTAGCGGTAACAAATGGGTGTCAAATCAACAGTAGATGTTTAATGATGAGGATTAATTGTGACTGTCCCTTGTGAACCTCACACGATTGGATTAATGTTTTTAAAGTGCCACGAGGTATGGAAGCTAGTGACACATTGCTTGGCTCCACAATTAAAGGTGGCTGGATGGGGCCTGCTGCTGGTTCACGTCTCTCTGATTATGGGATATATGATTGGCTACTGGGTTTACCATGTGGTGACGTGGGTTTTCAATGATCTTTGAATCGATCTAAGTCATCCGACATGCCAGGTCCTTATCACATCGCCAGTCTAAATTCAAAATTTTAATCCACCCATGTGATGACTATTTGCACTTTGCAAGTTACATTCATTAATGTCGTAGGTTTTTAATGGATCTCATCCTGATTTTCATGCGTGCGAGCGGTATTCACCTGGTAATCATGATGGGTTGTATGCAGTTTTCCATGAGCTTGGAGATATTTTATGGTTGCAACGTCAACCACTAATCACTCACTTGATCATACTACAATTGGAGCAATTAACATTCTTTGCACCAAATTGCTCAAGAAATGCCTACTAATTGCTCATTAGCATCATTGCATTTTTTATTTTGTGTTTGTTTGCAGATAATTGGTTTTCTTGCTGAGTGTTGAACTTGTGAATAGGATGGATAAGTCGATTGTTTCTGTTTCCCTATTATGAAGAAGCACTAGGATGGGCATGAAGAATTTGCAGCAGGAGGAGAAACCAATTGAGCAGAGTATTGTCCCTAGTGTTTCTGGGTCAATTGTTGAAGGTGTTGGGTCTGTCCCAACTCGAGCCAAAAGAAGTCCTAGCCTTAGAGGAAGGGTCATCCGGGTTGAAGTGGCAGACTATCCAATAATGAGGGAATTCAAGGATGACTACAGGTTGGTTGGGGTTGAGATGAGGTCTAGACATTATAAGTCACCTATTGAGCTTTCTGCTGGCTCTGGTGGTGAAGGGTCTGAAACTGATTCAAACTACCATGATTACCTCATGGCCCTGACTGAGCTGGTGGGAGCGGATGATGAGGTCCTCGTAGCTTCTCCAATTGCTACAGTGGAATCGTGTGATTTTTTTGGGTCTGGTGTTGATGCAAACAAGGGTAAAATGATGGTCTCGCTTCATACTAAAGCGAGAATGAGGATTAGTCACCTGTATCAGGGTCGTGTTGTTGTTCATGGTGCAAGGTGATGATATGGTCATAGGGGTTGTGCTTTTTGTTTTTGGTGTTGTTTCTACTATTCAAGTCAGATGTGGACATGTGCATGGGTGATGTGGTGGCTTTTGTTCTATTCAACTAGTTATAGGGGTGTAACCATTTTAATTCCTCTGTTCGTGGTATGGTTACCTTTTGATGATGGGGAATTTTGAAATGTGATCCAAATTTCATTTGGTAAAACTGAAATTCGGTTGAAATCAACAATTGAGCCCGATGATTGTTGCTCTCTTGACCTATAAAGGAGATTTCAAGGCTCATTGTTGGGGTCATATTTTTGAAGTCCTAAAGTTTAGGTGGTGTATAGTTAGAAAAATGATGCAGTATCTGGAAGGTTTTAGCTAGGAAGTCATTATGGGTTGGTTATGTACATAAGATAAGCATACTATGCTTTTTTATTATTGATATGAAAAGAAATCTAAAAATTTAAGACAATTGCTCTCTTGTGTATGTATGACAGATTGTGAATGAAGTTATCAATGGTTGCTTCATTCATCTTCAATGGTATATTTGAATGCGTGATTCATTTTCTTGCTTTAACTTAATGAGTTATTCAAATTCTTGAAAATGATTACAAACCTGTGGTAATATGCTTAGGATATACTAGGGAGTATTGTTTTGAATACTGAAAGTCTTATAATGTAAGGCATTATAAAGATAGTTCAGGGATATTGGGGTTGTATCTTGTGTGACTCTCGCCCAATTGAATGAGTCACCTTAAGTCAGTTTTCCTAGCTCTAGATAGTTGTTCTTACTCTGTGGTTTTCCAAAACCCTGGTAGATGGTATCTAGGTGCACTAATAGGAATGTATCTATGTATAGAAGTGTTCTTGAGGCATGAAGCATTATTGTGAACACATATAGGAACACCCTCCTTGGTTTCACAGAGCCAAAAGTGTAGGAGATCTCAATCTTTGACTGAATCTTGTCAGTTGGCCACTAACTTTGTGAACTCTTAAACATAGAGGTTGGCTACCTCTTAGAGAGTTCCAAATCTTAGCTGGAAAAATATAATATCAATGGAATGGTGACTCTGTTGGGGACTTAAGAATTTAGAAGTGTTGGTTGTAGATCATGCTGTTATAGGGCCATTATCATCATTTTTGTAATCAGAGATTGACAATTTTGCATTAATTTTTTCTTGCCTAAGTCACTAGCTGAATGGTGATTTCATTGGGGAGAAATTCTAAGAAATTGAAAGAAAAAAGAAACAACAAAAGTAGGTGGTGGTATTACAGAGTCATTTGTTTGGTGGATCTAAACTTTAAGTTTAGATGTTAGAAGGTTATGGATTTGGAAAGGATTGGTAGCAATGTAATCTCAAAGCATTTGAGTGTGACTCTATTGTGGACGAAGACCCAGAACATAATCAAATCTTGAAAAGGAACTTCATATTCACTTGAAATTCAGTCCTCTATTAAGGAGGTGGCAACTTTGTTTGAAGAACCAGTTGATATACAAGGAAAAGTCCCAGATCTGTAACATTTGCAGTCAAGGAGAGAAGGTTAACAAGTGTTGCTTAATTTCCAGGTATTCTCATTAATCTAAACATATCAGTATTTTGTTTATGAGAAGTATTCATAACTAGGGGTGATGAATGGTTCCTAAGTAGATGATTTAGCATTAAGAAAGGAACAGTGGTTGGTCTTTCCATACTTCTAAAGTGTAATATGTAATATGATATGAGAAGTATGTTTCTTTTGAATTATGCCCTACAAAGCTTAAGGTATAAGTGTTCAGTTAATATTTTAGAATCATGGTTGAATTAGTAAATGATGTAATTGATAGCCATGCATGAAGATGGAAATGATTGAATGGGTATAAGAAGGTTTCCCTATGAAATGGAAAATAAAAGTATGCAAAGGGAACAAGTTTCACCAAGCCCTCGAGGGGATTTTATGATTCGAAGGTATATGCCATTTATTTTTAGTGGTATTAAAGGTTTCCCTAATTTGATTCCTAAGAAGGTTAGGAAATATTTTCCCAAATTCACAGGGAAAAGTTCAGAGTCTACCTCTAAGCATCTGCAAAATTTCATGGATGTGTTGGGGGATTATGAAATCAGTCATGAGGATGTTGTCATGAAGCTTTTTGTGCAATCCTTGAAGGATGATGCTAGGGATTGGTTCTCATATTTTCCTGCATGTTCTATTAACTCATGGAATCAGTTGATGATGGTTTTTATTGAACAATTTGGTGAAAGAGTAAACCCAAGCATTGTAAGAAAGGGTTTTATGGGAATCCACATAAGAAAAGATGAGTTAGTCCAATTTTTTAATCTCAGGTTTTCAAAAGTTGTAAGAGAAATTCCCGAATAAATAAGGCCAAATGATGTTGAATTCTTGGTTATATATTTGGGAGCATTTGACAGTAAGATGGGCTTCTTGTTGAGAGATAAAGAGCCCGCAACATTACTTTAGGCATATCAAACTTCCATGGATATTGAGAACAATTTGAAATACTCTATGATGCAAGGATATTTGGCTGCAAGTGTTGATTATCCAAACACACCTCATGCCAATAGAATTCAAGGATCATATAATGAAAATGATTGTAAAGTTGACAATGCTTTTGTTGTTGTGATTTCTCCATCATCAAAGTATGAAGATCATAGTGGATCCAAGTTGAATGTCAACAAATTTTGAGCACTGTTGATCAAAATTCTTTTGTACAAGAATTATATGAAATGAAGAGACATGAGTGAGAATCACCATATAATTTGTTTTTGAGATTTTTGGATTCTTTGATAGAAGTTGCCAAAGATTTCAGACCTAAGGATTTTGTGTGCATTGATTTGTTTTGTGAAATTTATGAAACTAGGATGAGTATTTTTCTAGAGGAATTGAAGCCCCATAGCTTTGACCAAGTACCTAATTGGATAAAGATTGTGGAATCAACCAAGTGTGGTTATGCACAAAATGTGGATTCTCAAAATGTAGAGAACAATTTTCCTCTTGAAGAAAATCAGACAACAATGCAAATAAGTGAAAAGAGTATGGATGAGGATGAACATTGTACTCAACTCACAATCGGTACATGTGTAAATCCTTGCAATAGTGAGGAAGATGATGACACATGGGATGATAACATAGTAGATGTGCAAGAATGCTTCTCTTGTGATATCTTAGATGAGGGAGAATCAAGTGAGACACAAAGTGCTTTTCCATGTCATGATTACAATACACATTTTACCAAGGTTTTGTTACCAGCTAGTGATTGTGAACTTAGAAGTGATGATTGCCTCTTCAAGGATGATATGGAAAAAATTTCCTTACTAGAGGTTTGTGGTGATATAGAGCCTCATGATGTAATTTGCTTACAAAAGAGGGCACAAGTTTCAAATGATGAATATTTGGAGTGTACTATAGGTGTGTTATTAATGGAGCATGTTTATTGTGTAAATAATGAGGAATTTGAAGAAAATGAGGTGTGTTCAATACTGTGATCTAAAGAACAATACTGAAGGTAAAAAATGCATTGAGGATTGTATTGGTGTTATTGATGTCCCTGACTATTTGTATGAAGATGAGATGGAATTGTTATCACCCATTGAGGTGAGATTTTTTGCAGCTTGTGATGAAAGTGACATTGATATTGCTGGTAAAAAATTTTCAGCTTGTACTGATATTTTCACTTATAAATTAACACATACAGTAAGTGGTGTTGAACATGAGGGGGCTAGTGCACATAGCTGTTTTTCTACTGCCTTTACTGAAGTTGGTTTGCTAGAGCCTATTTTTGAGTTGTTTCATGTGGAATTGGATGATGGGATACAAGAGGCAATGTATTGTGAGAAGCCTGAGATGAATGTATTCACACATTTCCTGGAGGAAGATGTGACTTATAACTCCCATTTCTATAATATCAGGAAGTGTTCTAGGAAATCTGAACATAGATGTTGGCAACTAGGCTTATGTTGTAACCATCAGGGTGAGGATTCCCCAGAATATGCACCTTTTATTTTTGACTTATGCAAAGATGGTTTGCATGACACACACAAAGTTTTTTATGAGAGTTTTTAGTTTGATGTGCAAATTGATTTTGATGCCAAGATTTATGATGTCAAAGATCAAATGGATTATGATTTTTTTTGTTTCTCGGTTCAAATGAATGAGCATTCAATGGAACATGACCATGAGCAGCCCAAGGTAAGGTGTCATAATAGTCATGAGTTGCAGTTAGTGTCTAGGTACAAATTGTTGATTGATGGAATAGACAGTGATATTGGAAAACATTATGTTGCTTTGGGGCATGTTGATTACTTGAATGATGTATGGGCACTTAGGGGAAAAATTTACAGATTTGGTCTACTCCAGGTAGTAGAGAACTTTTTTTTTGACAGGGGTAAATTTTGGCTTTCCTTGTTTGGGAGCCTGGGGCCACCAAATTGGATGTAAATAGGTTTTTAATGGCATCATGGTGGAGCATTTTTTCAGGGCACTTATTTGATTCAATGTTGGGTCTGCTCCCTAGAGATCTAGGTTCTTGCTATTCCCATAGGGGGCATACATCCCCAGTTGGAGCCACTGATGGGACTTTTAAAATTTGTCAAATTTTTTCCTAGTTTTGGGTGTGTTTGTTCATCTTTCAGGATTGGGGGTCTAATGTTTAGGGTTTAGGGTTTTCTTACCCATGCTGAAATTAGTTTTTATCAAATAAACCCTCATGTTATAATTTTTTGTTCACTTGTTATTATGGGTTGCCGGTCTTTTAAGTCATTCAACTGAGCCTTGTCCGTCGTGTTGTTACCGGCCCCTTTACCTGACCTATCGGTTTTTTCTCCACGTTCAGGTTTTAATATTTTTTTTGCCTAAAACAGGTGGGTTTTCCCAATGTTTGAAATTTGGCCTAAATTTTTGTGCCTCCGAGGGTCTTTTCCCATTTTGCTAGTTAGCCCCACTGTTATAAATAAACTTTTTCCATGTGCAGATTGGCGGGTCATCAGAATAGAGGGTTCAAATCTAGACCGTTCCTCTCAGACCTCTCAAGGTTTCTTACTGACATCACTAAAGTGGTGTGAGGTATGCGATATGCTACCATCTATCACATATAATAGAATGGGGCCTATCTCGATGCACCAACGGTAACAAATGGGTGTCAAATCAACGATGGATGTTTAATGATGGGGATTCTTTGCAACTGTCCCTTGCCAACCTTGCACGATTGGATTAATGTTTTGAAAGTGTCAGGAGGTGTGTGATTTGGTGACACGTTGCCTGGCTCCACAGTACAAGGTGGTTGTATGGGGCCCACTGCTAGTTTGCGTCTCTCTGATTGTGGGGTATGTGATTAGCTGCTTGGTTTACCATGTGGTGACATGGGTTTTCAATGATATTTGATTCGATCTGAGTCATCCAACATGCTAGTTCCTTATCACATCAATGGTCTAAATTCAAAATTTTAATCCACCCATGTGATGACTATTTGTGCTCTGCAAGTTACATTCATTAATGGTGCATGATTTTTAATGGATCTGTTCCTAATTTTCATGTGTGTGAGCAGTATTCACCCGGTAATCATGATGGGTTGTACATAGTTTTCCATGAGCCTGGAGATATTTTATGGTTGCAACATCAACCACTAATGGCTCACTTGCTCGTACTGCAATTGGAGCAATTAACATTCTTTGCACCGGCTTGCTCAATAAATTCCTGCTAATTGCTCATTAGCATCATTGCATTTTTGAGTTTGTGTTTGTTTGTAGGTAATTGGGTTTCTTGCTAAGTTTTGAACTTGTGAATAGGATGGATAAGTTGATTGTGCCTATTTCCCCATTATGAAGAAGCGCTAGGATGGGCGTGAGGAATTTGTAGTGGGAGGAGAAACCAATTGAATAGAGTATTATCCCTAGTGTTTCTGGGGTAGTTGTTGAAGGTGTTGGGTCCGTCCCAACACAAGCCAGAATCAGTTATCGCCTTAGGGGAAGGGTCATCCGGGCTGAAGTGGTAGACTATCTAATAATGAGGGAATTTGAGGATGACTATAGGTTGGCTAGGGTTGAGATGAGGTCTAGACGTTACGAGTCACCTATTGAGATTTTTGCTGGCTTAGGTTGTGAAGGGTCCGAAATTGATTCAGACTACTGTGATCACCTCGTGGCCTTGATTGAGCTTGTGGGAGGTCCTCACAGCTTCTCCAATTGTTGTGGTGGCACCGTGTATTGTTTCTAGGTCTGGTGTTGATGCAAACAAGGGTAAAATGATGGTCTCAATTCATATTGAAGTGAGAACGAGGAGTAGTTTCCTATATCAGGGTCGTGTGGTTGTTCGTGGTGCAAGGTGATGATATGGTTCCAGGGGTTTTGGTTTTTGTTTTTGGTGTTGTTTCTACTGTTCGGGTCAGATGTGGACATGCGCGTGGGTGATGCAATGGCTTTTGTTCTGTTTGGTTGGTTACAAGGGTGTCAGCATTTTGATTCCTATGTTCATGGTATGGTTACTTTTTGATGATGGGGAATTTTGAAATGTAATCCAAAGTTTATTTGGTAAAAATGAAATTCAGTTGAAATCAATAATTGAGCCTGATGCTTGTTGCTCTCCTGATCTATAAAGGAAATTTCAAGGCTCATTGTTGGGGTCAGATTTTTGAAGTCCTAAAGTTTAGGTGGTGTATAGTTAGAAAAATGATGCAGTATTTGGAAGGTTTTAGCTAGGAAATCATTTTGGGTTGGTTATGTACATAAGATAAGCATATTATTCTTTTTTATTATTGATATCAAAAGAAATCTAAAAATTTAAGATAATTGCTCTCCTGTGTATGTATGATAGATTGTGAATGAAGTTATCAATGGTTGCTTCATTTGTCTTCAATGGTATATTTGAATGTGTGATTCATTTTCTTTCTTTAACTTAATGAGTTAATCAAATGCTTGAAAATAATTACAAATCTGTGGTAATATGTTTAGGATATGCTAAGGAGTATTGTTTTGAATACTGAAAGTCTTATAATGTAAGGCATTATAAAGATAGTTCAAGGATATCAGGGTTGTATCTTGTGTGACTCTCACCCAATTGAATGATGCACTAGTTAATTCATTCAAGATCCTTTTTAACATATAAAACTATCACCCTGAATGTGTGGGTTCAAAGTGAGAACATTTTAAAATTAAATTCTATCTCTCTTGAGATGAAAATCTCACATTAAGTCAGTTTTCCTAGCTCTAGATAGTTGTTCTTACTCTGTGGTTTGCCAAAACCCTGGTAGATGGTATCTAGGTGCACTAATAGGAATGTATCTATGTATAGAAGTGTTCTTGAGGCATGAAACATTATTGTGAACACATATAGGAACACCCTCCTTGGTTTCACAAAGCCAAAAGTGTAGGAGATCTCTATCCTTGACTGAATCTTGTCAGTTGGCCACTAACTTTGTGAACTCTTAAACATAGAGGTTGGCTACCTCTTAGAGAGTTTCAAATCTTAGCTAGAAAAATAAAACACCAACATCACCTTCACTCCTTCCTTTGAAAATTCAGCTAAGTGTCGAGTTTTTAGAATTTGGGCTTCAACCTTCTCCTTTACCTCTTACCTTTCTTTGGTAAGAGGTAACTCTTCCCTTTGATCTTTGATGTTCCCTTTAAATTTTTGGTTAAGCCCAAATCTTTTATACATTGGGCTCCATCCTTCACTTTTACCCCTTTTACATTTTCAATAAGGCATAAGCTTCCTTCTTGACCTTTGAAGCTGGAAAAGGATGACCTTTTTGGACTTCATGGTTCACTCTTGTTGCTTTCTTCCTTATTCCTTCTTCTAGCATGTGGTAAGAGGTACTCCTAGAGCCCAATTTTGGATGGTCTAATTCCAATTATGTGTAAGTAGTATGGAGCATGCTTGACACCCGATCCTTCATGAAGGCTAGTCGTTTTTTGTAGCTCTAGACCATTTAATGATGCAAAGGCTTATTTTTGGGCTCGATGCCTTAAATTTACCATGGATTTGATGTGTTTTATAGGGGACACCATTAATGCTCCATCCAACTTTTGAGCAACCTATTTTTATTCTTGGTCTTCAAGGATGACATTTATTTCTACCCTTGACTTCTACAAGTGGATTTTATGAGAGACCATACTCATTTATTGCTCATTATTGACCTTTCTAATAGATACATGCCCTAATCATGATTTTCATAGGATGGCTTTATCATTTCATGCACATAATTCATTTTTAACCTTGGTTACGGTTAGGGTTCAATTTGTGGTTCCAAGTTATGCCTGATCTATAAATGCAAGAAATGTATTCATTTCAAGGGTTCTTCTTTTGTGCTCCTCTCATATTTTTCTTTTGCATACATTGTATTCTACATTCTACCATTGTAAAATCTAGCTTTATGCCTTATATTAATGAAATCTAGCTATCATCATAGCTATTTCTTACATGTTTGAGTAAGCTTATTTACCTTCATGTCTAAATATGTGTCTTAGTCGATTTGTTTTTATATTTAGCAATCTAAAGAAAAGAAAAAAAAATCCATCTTGTTGTACCACCTCCATTTCCCTTTCATGCATTCTTTTTAACCCCTTTCCCCTATGAGCTATTAGAGTAGGGTAGTGGTAGGATTTCATGTGCACGTTTGGACTAGCAAATTGCATTTGGATTGAAAGAGGAAGCCAATATTCTCTAGAGATTAAACCTCATACATGCAAAAGGTGCCAAACCTTGAGGTCATTTCCATTGTTTCATTAAAATGTTGAACACCTTGTTGAAAAGGGTGCAATTTCATGTGACAACAAATTTCATTAAGAAAAATTAAAAAAACTTGTAGTGGAAATGAATTATTTTATTGATTTTTAATATTTTCCACTAACACCATGCTTTACAAAAACAAAAAAAATAAAGCTCCAAGACCCCCATCATAAGCCTTGAAAATTTCTAACTTAAGAACCATTCTTAGTTTCTTGGAGTATTCCATAGAGTGGATATATTCATGGGAGATATTAGTAACATCTGGAATGAGTCTTCTTATAACAAAAATAAAATGATTTCGTATTTTTTTGTTTGTCAAGAACAATCTTTAGCCTATTAACAATTATTTTGGAAAAAAAATTATACACCATGTTACATAGGGGAATAGGGTGATAGTCAAACATTCAAGAATCATCCTCTTTCTTAGTGACAGGGAAAAAAATTGTAGCATTGAGCTGGAAATGAAGCCTTCCTAACTTGAAAAAATCTAAAGCATTTAGCAAGATTGGTGAAAGTATATCCTAGAAGTTCTCAAAAAAGTAGGAGGGAAGTCATTTAGACTAGTTGGTTTAAAATCTACAAAGGAAAAAAAACAACAATCTTCAGTTCCTAGAGTGTAACCACCATTCCAAGCTCCTTTAAGTCACACAAAAAAACCACCTTCAGGATGAATTAAAAGTGGGAATCTAACTCATTCAAAGGAGGGTCTTAAGCTCCTGCAACATTTGAAAAAAAGAGAGATGGCCACAACAACAAGGCCTTTTTCACTAATAATTAGATCTCCATTCTCATTGACAAGGAAACTTATTGTTTTCCTTCTTCTATGCTTAAGATTTGAATTATGGAAGAATTTTGTAATCTTGTCTCCTTCTCAATTCCATTGCACATGGGATTTCTATGTCCATAATATTTTCTCCTTCTTAGCTATAAGAAACTATTCTTCCCTAAGTTCCCTTTCTCTTTTTGAAATTACATTATCAACCTCACACAATTTCATTTTTGCTTGAATATCTTTGAGGTAGACCATGGATAATATTTTTCGTATCGAAGATGTTTCCGAAAGAAATTTTATTCCATACTTGAACACTAAAATTTTTTATTTCTATTTTTCGAGCCATACAAAATTTAGGGGTAACTTGGGAGTGAAGGTTCCACAAAAATCAAATGAGATCTTTGAATTCAAGATGCATATTCCACATAATATTATATCTAAATGGATAGGGGTATTTGGTTCTTTGATCCTCCCAATTCAAAATGAGATAACTATGATCAAATGTATATTTGAGAAGAGAAAATAGATGCAAATTGGAAACAATATCCCAATCTCCAAAAAGAATCACTCTATCCAATTAACGTGTATAATATTTTGACCATGTCATCTATTAGACCACATAAAATTGTAGCCTATTAAATCCATATCTAGAAGGCCTTGACATGAAATTAAATTTGTAAAGTCCATCATACTATCTAAGAATTCCTTAACACCCCCCAATTTATTAGACAGGTAAAGGAGGGTATTAAAATCTTGAACTAACATCCATCTCACCCTCTGGTTCTTGGATATGAGCACCAACAAAGAAACCCAAAGTTTATTATTGGAAGCCCTAATATATGGATCATAAATATTAAGGAGATTCCATTTGGAATTATTCTGCACATCCTCCACTACTATTTCCAAATAATTTTTATTGCAAAAGCCTTTGAATCCAATAATCCTATCAAGGTTCCAAATGGTTGCAAGAATACTCCACCCCAGGAAAAACATTTTTAACCATCTTTCAGAAGTGTCTTGCTTCATTTTAGCTTCCTGAATGAGAAGAATATCAATTTTCAAATCTATAACAAAACACTTTAGAATATATTTTTTTAAAGGGCCATTTAGCCCTTGAATGTTGCAAGTTAGGATCTTCATGAAATGAAATAGAAGCCGGTATATGAGTGATACTAACACAAGGGGGGAATCCTTACCAACTTTAATTTTTATTTAACATGATTTGAGAGCCCTCAAAGGTCCTCTATTTTCCCGAGGCTATCACTCTTTCCACTTCTCTAGACCTAACATCTTTTTTTTTCATTCTCCCATATTTTTAATAATTCCCAACATCCACTTTTTTCATATTTTTTGATTTTCTATTAACTTGATTCCATGTATGATCCAACACCTTAGTTTGGAAGGAAGAAGGAGAGTGTAAATCTTTGAACCCCTAAAAGTTCTAGAGAATCTTGCATCTTCTTGTGAAATATGTCTTGAGTAATAGTTTCATCCTTATCCATAGAGACACATAGGTTCTTACCAATATCAAACTTAGAGCTTCTTGGGGATTGTTAGGGAGAATCTACCACCCCCTGATTAGTTCATAGAAGAGAAACATCCTTACTCAAAGATTTTTGAGGAGGAACTAAAGGGGATTCATGAAAGAAATTCTCCACACAATCATCAACCTTACCTTTAGCCCATAGAGCATTTGGTTCAACAACCCTAAAAAATTTGGGATGAGGAGATTTTGACTCAGTCATTTGGAACCCAATAGATAAATCACCAGAAGAGGGAGGACCAACTGATATGGTGAGAATTTTATGTTTTTGGTTTAGTTGTTTCTTATAGGTATGACTAAGATGGTCAAACTTCTCACATAGATGATAAAAATGCTAGCCTTCTTATATTCAATAACTTAAGTCTAAACCCAAAATTTTGATTTCAAGGTAACAGAGGATGGAAGAACTTTATCAACAACATTAGCATAGATTTTTGCAAAATCAAGCCTAGACTTTTGGGCTATAACCTTATCAATTTCTAAGAGACTAACAAAAGAGTTAGAAATACCTTGGAATACTTTTTGGTTCTAGAATTCAAGAGGGATACTAGGAAGTCAAACCCAAGTGGGAGTACCTGAGTCTTGATCAACAAAAGGGTCCATACTAGGTTTCCATTTACATCATAGAGAGAGGAAATTTTTAATTTTTTTGTCAAAATCCTAAGGGACACTAGTAAGAACCTTAATCATATCCTCCTAATTAAAGAACTTTCCTACTAGATACAACTGAAGGATAGCAATGGACTCATCCATTATTTCATCTAGAATATCCACCTCTAGATCATCCACTATAGAACAAGGGGTTAGCTCTAATAAGAGGTGACCAAAAATCCATTCCATCATCTCAAGACATAGCACTTTAGATAACAAATTCCTTTTTACTTTAGTCACCAAGGAACTAACAATAGAGGAAGAATTTCTAGTGAAGGTAGTTGACATAGAGGAAAAAGCCTTGGAAGGGGACACCCACTGGCCCCCCCCACTTGGATCATCATAGTCGATCGATCATAGCAAAAAATTTAAAAGGAAAAATGAATGCATGCTGAAAATTTTTATTTACTACTCTATATTTCTAAATGTTAAAATTTTGACACAAACATATTTGAATTGGGGCCAAAATAGGCTAGACAACAAGGTTGGGCATCCTAGCCCAAACCTCTTTTTAGACCTTAAGCATCAAAAACCAAAATTTAAATCCTTAATCTCAATTCAACCTTTTATTTTTAAAAGGTTATTATGAAATTGATAAATTAAAATGCATAATTGAGTTTAGGCACCTAAAGTAGAGTTAAACCTAGTGTAAAATTGTTAGGGGTGATAATTTATGATGCTATAGAATATAAACAACCACTTAAAACTCTAGAGACTCTTTTAAATTTAAAACTAAAATCTCCTTGTTGAAATGGACTAAGTAAAGCCTTGATATCTTGTAACATACAAAATACATGATGTTAGGATTATTTTGCATGATTAAATAAAAAATGAAAAAATAAAACATACAAAATACACCAAACGTTAGATGTAATCCTCCAAATATTCCATAAAAAAAGTAAGGATTAACCCAAATAAAGACTTAGAAGAAATTTTTACATGAAAAGATTCAAATTGTGACTAAACAAATTAAAAAAAAACCACTCCTCATAGACTAGCAAACAAACCAGTATAGAATCATATAGATTTGTTGTTACTGAAGAAATTTTGACTATTCCAATAAGTTTCAATCAATAAGATATTGTTTCCATCGACAAATACTACTTTGAAATGTTCTATGATGGTTGTTGCCTAAACTGAAGATGACTAGAGAGCTTCTCCAAAAAAACATCTAAAATCAAGTGTCCTTGATGTTATTTGTGACCTTGTACTGAAGATTCAATCATGACATATCAGTTGATCTATTCATTATTCTATGATATCCATTTAGCTTATAACCATTAAAGGAAGTTCTAATGTGTAATTATAGTGTTCTGGATTGCAAGAGGACCTATTATATAAAGTTACTGATTCCTCCTGATATGGTGCTACGAAAAAGTATTCATGGAATTGAAGATCCTTACGAACCATGTTTTTTTGGATTAATTTTTCATCGAAGTGAAAATACAAAGATGCAGACATGTATAAAATGCACAATGGTTTACCACTCACAAACTTGTTTGCTTCTCCATAGTTGAGTTCAAGGAAAATATACAATGAAATTTTCATTGTGAAAATGGGCATGAAATTCATGGCTCCAATGGCCTTTGTAGCCTTTCATTTGATTATAATAGTGGCAACAAAAGCTCAATCTTCCCAAACTACTTTGTACATTGATATCGATGGAAGTATGGGAAGATGTGCCAAGGGTAATAAAACATGCATATCATTGAGCTCTGCACCTCCAAGCTATAGAAAAAAAATTCAAGGTTGCAATCCATGTAAGCCCAAGTTAGTTACTAGTCTTTCTATTATGCCACAAGAGTTCTATCATCAGAGATGGAATACCAGCTGTGGTAACAAAATCTACAATCCATCTAGATCGCTCAATTACTCACCTCCAAGCTGAGAAACAAATGTCAAGGTTGTATTCCATGTAAACCCAAGTTAGTTATTGTTATGTCTGTTATGCCACAAGTGTTTTATCCTCATAGATGGATGTGCAGTTGTGGTAACAAAATATACAATCCATCTATATCGTTGAGTTCCTCTCCTAAAAATTTTAGAAACAAATGTCAAGGTTGCAATCCATGTAATCCCAAGTTAGTTACTATTCCTCCTATTATGCCACAAGAGTTTTATCCTCAGAGATGGCTGTGAAGCTATGGTAATAAAATCTACAATCCATCTATATCATTGAGTTCCTCACCTCTAAAATATAGAAACAAATGTCAAGGTTGAAATCCATGTAAGCCCAAGTTAGTTACTACTCCACCTATTATGCCACAAGAGTTCTTGAAACCTAGGAAAATAGGTTCATTCTATCTTTTTGAGAGATGGAACAAGGGACCTATTTCACTTAGTTTCACTCAAGGAAACCATAGAGATCTCAATACAATGATATAATGAAGGAAATATATTGACTAAAGGGTGTCCTAGGGTATGATCAAAGTCTAAATGAGGGTTTACCACCAAGCTAGGGCTTGGAAATATAAGGAATATGAAAAATCTAATGACAAAAACCTAATGATATGCAAAACTCAAATAAATGACCTAGAAATGGATGCAACACAGAATGGAAAACTAAAAAAGCACAGATGGGCACCTAGAAACATGTAGAAACTTGAATGAAGACCTGAAATATTGAAGATGTTGAATTTAAAGCACATTGGGACTCATACGCTAGGTTGGGTGATTGATTCCCAAATTAGGGTTTTTGTGTAGGAACAATAATCTAGCAATGTTCAGTCAGGAACTCCTCAAATCTAGAAATTTTCTTGTACTATGACTCATATTCCAGAAGTGGTGTACTAGACCTGCTTGGATTCTTTGGAGAATCAATATCTAAATCCGCTCTTCAATCTCTTCTCTATCTTCTCAATTTAGTTTTCAATTCTGAATTGTTAAATTCTACTGTGTAGGTGTCTTTTAATGATCTTGTAAACAAGGTGACAACTTTGCACACTTGAAAACATTTTTCCAACCTTGCACTTTAATGTGTCTTCAACCTAGACCTACAAATCACACACTAAAGAGGGGGAAAATGTTGCTTTGTTAGTGGATAAAGGTTTGCCTTGGTCAAACCCCATTTTGATAATCAAACCTTGTAATAAAATCAAATGTAAAGGAGGAATGATGAATTAACAAAATGCAATGTTGAAACTCACCAAACCATAGAAATAAAGTTCTACAAACATGTATAAAATGGTAACAATGGATGTAGATCTTGAGTCTTGCTTGAATGTGATAGATCTTGACTTGAATTCTTGCTTGAATCACAAAACCCTACATCATAAGTGTTAGCTCAAAAAAAAACATGATGCATGATGACTTTGACATGATGCTTGATACTTGAATAATGCTACAAAATGCTTGATAATCAACTCTTGAAGACTCTCAAATACTCTTGTAAACTCTAATTATGTAGAGTGTATGAATTCTTGAATGGTTAAGTCACTTGATTGCTTGTTAGGTGAAAATGAGTAAAATAACCTTGTATTTATACTTGCTTATGCCAAATTTCATGAAATTACAACACTACACGTCAACAACAAATCCAGGAGGATAAAATCCTGCCAAAAATTTGAACCTAAATTAGGTCTAAGCTACATAGGACTCCTACACCAAAAGTAGCGTATGAGTCCCATTAGGCTAGGTTATGGGACACATTTTTCAAGAAAAGTTTAGATTCATGTGAAATCAGGATTAGGGATCGAAAACTTAGGTGGGGCCCATAAGCCCAAGGTGCCATATGAGTCCCAAATCACTAAATCTGGGCCATACAATCGAAAAACATTAATTTTTGATTAGTCATTGCATATTTGTTGAGATTATCCTCAGAAAGATGCATTAATTAAGGCTTGTGGATGCAAAATAAGGCCAAATAAGGCATAAAGAATCCCAATTAATTAATGAAAACACGGGAAGGTGAAATTGAAGTAAGACAAAGTAGGGATGATTTTATGAGATTGAATCATGATCATTCTCCATTATCTTGTGGCGATGAGTTGGAAGTGGATTAATTCCCATGGGCGAGTGGGTAAACATCACACGTCAGGTCTTTTAATGCTAAGTATATGATTAAATATGCAGATAGAGTGGATTTTTATCCACTTGGGTTTTTTATTAAGGAAAAGATATAAAGGACATGTAATTAGCTTTGTCATAATTAATTACCTTGATTAATTATCCGTTGATTTATCTCAATGTGTGATCAATGAATGAGGTTAAGAAATTAGGTAGTTGATCGTCAGATTACTCTCACAAGCTTTCATTGAGTATTAATGGATGGGATGCTTACATTGCTCAATATTATGAGGACCACTGGCCATATGTTTCTTCACAGTTTGCAATTAGAAGCTGAAAATTGAGCTTAATTCTTTGAGAAGGTTGGTGAAGAATTTATTTGGTAAAGGTTTGTAGAGGTATCGTGATAAACTCTTCCTTGGGTAAGTAAGTACTCATAACTCCTTGTTTCAATTATGACTATACTAGTTTGTGGGTTTCTGAATCCTGGGGTGGTGAGGGTTTATAGTCTGCATATTTTTGATGAGTTAATGATAACTGTGGAGGCTTGAGTTGTCTGTTCATCAAGAGTATTTTTAAGAGTAAGCTTGTGAGGGTTTTTCTGCAAATTAAGAGTCTCCTTATTCTCATTTTTCCATTGTAACAATGAGTAAGCCAAATGAGTCTATCAAGCTAGTCTGAAGGTCTAGGAGACCTAATCTATTTGAGTCCCTAGAAAATGCTCTTGAAAATGAAATTGAGATATCGGGAGCTCCTAAAACACTAATGGAGAAGAAAGCACACAAGAAATCTAAGAAGGGTGGTGTTAGGAGTAGTTACCACCTGAGGAGAAAAACCATTTCAAATGAATTGGTCAAGTTTAAAGGGAAGGAATTGGTTGAGCTTGAGAAGAGAGAAAACAAAAAAAATAAGTACCATAAGGCATACCTGGGGAGGCACATTTCTCCAATTGGTGTTTCTGATAGCCCTTTAGAGGGTGGAGGTGATACTAAGCTGGAGTATGGCCATCACCTTCTTTCTTTGGTGTCATCTGAAGACTCTAACAAGGGAGGAGTAGTTGCTCCTCTAGTTCTAGTGCCAACACAAAGAGGGAGAGCATACCCTAATGTTGACGAATTAGAGTACCATCTCGACCCAATTTTTTTTTCGATTACACCATTGCCACTGCATTAGGATTGCCCTCTTCAGCATGTGAGTCATTTTTGTCTTTGGTGCTAACATGGAAATCTTATGGGCTGGTGTGATGAAAAAGTGTTGTACTCCGTATCCTCAATGATAAATATGCCTTTTTCAAGAAGTGTGTGAGTTTTTGTCTTTGGTACTTATGGAGAATCTTCTTTAGCCTACTTGGATGTAGGATTTTGAGGATGCTACATCAATGAACGATTCCTTTTGGAAGGTTGGCTTGTCTTCTTCAACTGACTACATGAATTTTGTTATCTTTTGATTCCCCTTGACCTAAAATAATTAAGTGTAACCATTATGGGAATCTATAAAATTAGGGTGAAATTTTCCCTCTAACGCAAGTGTAATTGTAATTCGGCATGTTGCTTGTTGCTCCCATGTCTTTATAAATGGAATTCTAGGGCTTGAAATGAGAGGTGGGAGAGTGGATTATTATGAGGTTTTGGTCACACAAGGATTGAAAGGGTTATTAAATAGTTTAGTGATATGTCTTAAGTTTAAGTCTGTCAATAATCATATGTAATATTAATAGTAATACTGGCAATACAAAATAGTAATAGCACAAGTTCAACACCAGTTTTTTCTCCTATGTACTAGTTTTACAAATTATAAATAATATAATCAAGGTTATCTTATTTGTCTCTATCAAGTTTTAGATAGATGTGTGGCTCTATTCTAGTTTATTAATTCAAAGAATTAATGTAGGTTCTTGAATATGGCTCTAAATCTGTGTTAAACTGAATGCTAGGATGCTAGTAAAAAGTAAGGGTTAGAGCATAATGTTGAAACTCTATAATGAAACATTTTAGATCTTCGTATATTGTGGGGTGAGAAAATTAATGTCATGTTATGTAAGTATTGATGTTGACTTGGTTCCAAGGATGAGGCACTAGACTAAGTTAAGTAGTTATGTTGTATTGTGTTGATTAACTCGACCATTACCCATTCATCAAATCAAATTCTATTAAAAAGGGTTATAAATTTATGATAATTTTCTATTCTCATGCCCTAGGGGTGAATTATGTTTGAGAAGAAGTTAAATTCTTTGATATAGTTACTAATTGAGCATCTATATGAGAACCATCTCTGTATATTACGGTATTATTGATACAAATGGCATAGGAGTATTATTCTAAAAAAATTGCTAGGGATCACCTTCCCGGGTTTCATAGAGCCTGAAGTGAAGAAGTGAGGGCCTCTGAACCCTTACTTATGTGTTGTCCAATCCGTACCCTTGCTAACCATTCAATTCTAGCATATTCATAGGTGAGTGGTAAGATTAATTTTGGTTCCCAAAAGAAAACCAACACAAGTGGTGAATCTACTGGGTAGACCTAAGAAAATTTTGATAGAAGAATTTTGTGCCTTAGAGAGTCATTGATGTTTCAAGATAGTATGTAACCAGAGATTGCAAGTAATGAAGATTCAAATATTTTTCTAATAATTTTATCCCTCGAGTTCTATAGTTGTGATATCAGCAACTTTAATAACTCTAGAATATTTTCATAATCTCACTAACTATGAGTGGTGACTCTAAGATATCTGCACCAGTATGCACTATTTGAAGAACTCTGAAAAAGGTATAAAAATTTTTTTTTGAGAAAGGATAAGAAATCTTTATGTGACATGCTATTGGAAGAGACCCAAAATGAAATTCATCTTTGAATGAGCTTCATATTGCTTGAGGCTCAGTCCTTTATGAAGAGAGGTGGCGACTCTATGCAAAAATGGATGAAATAGTGATGAAGGCTTTAGATCTACAAAATTTTCCAATCCAAAGTATTCTTCAAGTTGTTTACAACACATCCAGGTACTTCCCCTATTTGCATTTTCATAGAGCATAAACTTCTTATGAAATTCATATGTGATAGTTTGAAAAAATATTGATTCCCTATTAAATGAATAAAACACTAATAAACGAAATGACAGTGGTAATATTTTCATACTTTTGAGCTATAATTTGAAGTTTCTATGTTGTAATGAAGAAGCATGCTTGTTCTTAAAACCTGCCTATTAGAGAAAATTTTAGATGTAAATGTATTTGAGTTATACATTGTAATATGGCAATGGTCAACTGGAGGGTTGATGTTTAAATTTTGTAAGGGGTGTAAGAAAATGTATTGTTCACTTGTCCATCCCTGTGGGGTGCATGATGTAAAGATGAAGAGTGTACAACCCTTGTCATGTCATCAAAGAATCTTCTCTGTGGGAAGATATACCCCATTCCTAATGAAGTTAGGGAATGCTTTCCAAATTTCAAGGGTCAAAGCTCAAAATAAGCATCTCACCATTTGAAGGAGTTTTCTTATTTTATGGAAGATTATGAGATAGATCATGAAGATGTTGTCATGAAATTATTTGTTTAATCTTTGAAGGAAGATTTCAGAGACTGGTTTTCATATTTCCCAGTATGTTCTATCCCTTCATGGGCTGAGTTAATGGTAGGGTTCATAAAACAATTCAGTGAAATAATTAACCCCAATACAGTAAGGAATTTTTGTAGGTAAATCCAAAAGGATGAAGAGGAATTGATTTCAGAATTCAACCTCAAATTTATAAAGGCATTAAGAAGTATTCCTAAAAATATGAGACCCAATGATGCAAAATTTTTAATTATTTATCTGGGTGCCTTTGATAATAAGATGGGCTATCTATTAAGAGATAAAGAGCCCTTAACATTGTAACATGCATATAAAATGGAAATGGATATTAAAAATAATATGAGATATTCAATGGTGAAGGGATATATGGTTGCAAGTGTTTGTTGTCCTAAAGCACATCCTTTAAATGAAATTCAGAAGAATGAAAGAGGTGATCAAGGTGATGATGCTTTTGAAAATATTTTAGCATTGTAGCATGATAATCATAGATAGATCCATGATGAACCTCAACAAATTTTAAGAAATGTTGATCATATGTTCTTTGTTAAAAAACTATCTAGCATGAAAAGATAGGAGGGAGAACCATTGTATGAATTGTTAGCAAGGTTCTTGGATGCCTTGTTAGAAATTCCTCAAAAGTTGAGACTTGAATATCTAGTATGTATTGACTTATTTTGATATTTATGAGTGAGGTCTTAGTACTTTACCCAAGGAATTGAAGCCTCAATATTTTGATCAAATGATTGGTTGGATTAGAATTGTTGAGGAGGTCAAGTATGATTACATACAAAAATTGAAATCTCAAAAATACAGTGGTAGTCACCCTATGGATAAGGATCAAAGACCTATCCAAGTAATGGATAGGGATATTTGAGATGATGAACATCTTTCTAGTGGTGTGGGTGATGGCATTGGAAGATTTGCATGTATTGCTGATGTAACTTTGGAAATTGATAACCCAAGTAGTAAAAATGAGAGATTTGATTATTCTTATTCTTATGAATCTATTTTTAAAAATGATCTGAAGGCATTCTTCAGACCTGAAAGGTGTAAAAACATCAATACTCACGAGGTTGTGTCTTTACCAGTGAATGAACAAAATACTAGTAGAGAATTCTTGGACTGGAATTTAGTTACACCAGAACTAGAAAGTGCTAGTAGTAAGGTTGATTGTGAATTTCAAGATAAGACTATCTGTATTCAATTTTTTGAGCCTAAATTTCGCTCTAATAATGATGAGAGTTGTGCCCCAGTTATCTATGACTATCCATATTAAATAAAAATAGAATGTGTGAGTGTCTTAGGGGAGATGGATAGGGTTGTATTTGACAAGGATTGTATCAAGAAAGAAATAGGTGAAGAGATAAGTATGGTTGCTAACAAGCAATATTCAGATCGTAACAGACTTTCCATACCAAAAATAGTGAACTCATCAGTTGAGGAAGCATTTTGGAACCTTGTTATTGACCTTATCATTCCTGAACTATTTAGCCCATCTTATGAGATATTTGTTTTGAGATGGTTGTTGATACAAAGGGTAAACTAAACCATATTAATGGACACGAGATGGAGATATTCTTTGATGCTTTGGATGGTTTGGATAATGCTATTTTTGGGGATATCCATGACCAAAATGAAAGAAAGATTTCTATGGGATCTGATGAATCAATTTCCCAAGAAAATGGAGCATTTGGTAGCATAACTAGTTTATATTGCTATAATGAATATGAACACCAATTTGAACAAAAGCCTGTATATGAACATTTCTTGTTCATTACAAAAAGTGAAAATGTGTTTGGTCTGGGGCATCAATCAGATGATTATGACCCTATAATACTAGAAATGAAATTGCAATATCATTTCAAAGGTTCAGAGTATATGCCCCTGGATGGGACTCCTGAAAGGAATATGTATAAGGGCTTTCAATTTAAAGAGAAAAATGAATTTAATTCCAACTCATATGATGATAGTGATTAGATGGACTATGAATGCTTCACTTTTCCTATCTAGTTGGATGGAGATTCGGTGGAATATAGTTATAAATTGAGATAGATAGAATGCCACACTGATCATTTGCTCCAGTCAATGCTCAACTATAATTCTTAGTTGGATATGAATGCCAATGACAATAATAAATTTAAACCTATGTCCATAATGGTTAATTTCAATATCTATAGTGTGATCACTGAGTGGGTAACTCATGAGAATTCTCTTAGCCTTGACATGACACAAATAGTGTGAAACAAGGTTTTTAATAGGGGAAAGTGTTGGTCCTAAGTTTGGGGGCATGTGGCCACCAAATAAAGTTGAAGTTTGGTAAAATTGTAGAATTACAAAATGAAAACTTGCATATCAAACAAGGCTTCAAGGAAGATGGAGATTGGATCTCTTGTTTTAAGTTTTGCAACCTATGTAAATACTATGCATATGTTGGTGGTTTTGGTTTGGTTTTCTTCCCTAGTTCGGGCAGGTCTTGGTTTTGTTCTTTGTTCCTGGTCTGTTTCAATTTGAGATTCTAGATTATTTCTTTATTCCTAAGGTATAAACATCCCCAATAGGAGCCTCTGATGGAAACCCCCAAATATTTACCCTTGGTTCCATTTTAAGTCTTGCAACATTTGGTTCAGACCCTTGCTTTTAGGCTTAGGGTTATGTTCCTCACCATTGCTTTGGGTTTGTGTTGCTAAAACCATTCCAAATTAAACTTTAGGTATGAGGGTCCTAATTGGAATTGTATTTTGTTATTGAACTTCTGTTGCAGGTGCCCAATTGTCTAAGTGGTTACTTGTGCCATTGAGCTCATCCTTTTACTGTCCCCTAAGTCCTAGTGTTATCGGTTGATTTCCATAGTCATTTTAAAATGTTGTCAATATTTATGCAGGGTCGATGTACTTCAAAATATTTTTCCTAAGTCAAATGATCAGGTTTTAATATTCACCTTGTGACTTAATCCATATATTCATGTCCTCGACTGCCATCTTCTTAGTGATGGCCCTCTTTGAAAAGCTAACTTTTGCGGCATGTGCAGATTTTTGTTGTGTGATGACCATTTGATCATCATGAAAAAATCTCGACTGCTCCTTGTGTGCCTGCCCTATTTAATTTCTCATTGAAAAAATCACATGATTTGGTAGGTGGTTGCGACATGTCATATTTGATGGTGGGTCCAGTTCTTTCAAAAGGTCAATAGGTGGAACTTTGAGGAGAATCAACAACTAATATCATGAGATGTGTCTTCATCTAGGCTATTCCCCATGTGCCTAATCTATTTCATTTTCTATTATTTTAATCACATGGGCTAGTGGGCACAAGCCATGTGTCTTCTACACTAGTGGGCCTAGGTTCCTTTGAATGGTTTGTGAGTGGTATCAAATTGAAATCTACAGTGGTTTTTGGGTGAAGTGGTTTCATCTCAATCACTCCTCACCACCTTGCTTGATTTTATTTGGTATTTTCAAAATCACATGGGCTAGTAGATGGATTGACACCTATTGCTTTTCTAATGGGTCTGCTTGGCTTGGATGATAGTGAATGTTACTTTGGATCTGGGATCAACGGTTAATAGCGGGTGACGTGGGTCAATCCTAACCACTCCCTGCTAATCCGTGCAGGTCCCACCCTTGTTGGAAAGTTCTTAATAGGGAAGTGGGCGACTACCATGTGGAATATCTCAAGGGATCAGTTTGATTTTAGTGGAGATGAAGTACTCCTAAATTTTGACTTAGATGACATGAGGACTAAAACAACACCATTTTAGAACTAATTTCTCCAGGCACATGTTCAAGATTTGGGAAAATCTTTTGATTACGACCTTCAATTCTGTTAGATGCTGGTACATACATGAAGGTGAAATTGAAGTAAGGTAGACTATAGACCAATTTTCTAAGATTGAATTATGATCATTCCCCACTATCTTGTGGCGATGAGTTGCAAGTGGATTAATTCTCATTGGCAAGTTGGTAAACATGACATGACATGACTTTTAATTCTAAGTATATGATTAAATATGCAAAAAAAGTGGATGTTTATCCACTTGGGATTTTTTGATTAAGGAAAAGGCATAAAGCACATGCAATTAGCTTTGTCATAATTATTTACCCTGATTAATTATCCATTGATTTATCTCAATGTGTGATTGATGGCTGAGGTTCAAAAATTAGGTAGTTGATCGCCAACTTGCTCGCACAAGATTTCCTTGAGTATTAATGGTTGGCATGCTTACATTTCTCAATATAATAAGAACCACTGGTCAAATTTTTCTTCACAATTTGCAATCAAAAGCTGAAAATTGAGCTTAAGTCCATGAGAAGGTTGGAAAATAATTTATTTGGTAAAGTACCTTGCAAAGGTATCCTGATAAACTCTTCCCTGGGTAAGTAAGTACTCATACTTGCTTGTTGCAATTACAACTATATCAGTTTGTGGGTTTTTGAATCCTTGGGTGGTGAGGGTTTATAGTCTACATATTTTTGATGAGTTAATGAGAATTGTGGAGGTTTGATTTTTCTATTCATTAAGAGTCTTTTTAAGAGTAAGCTTGTGAGGGATTTTCTGCAAATTAGGAACCTCCTTGTTCTCGTTCTATCATTGTAACAATGAGTAAGCCAAATGAGTCTGTCAAGCTAGTCAGAAGGTCTAGGAGACATAATTTATTTGAGTCCCCAGACAATGCTCCTAAAAATGAATTGAGATATCGAGAGCTATTGAAACACCAATAGAGAAGAAAGAACGCAAGATATCCAAGAAGGTGGTGTCATGAGTAGTTACCACCTAAGGAGCAAAACCATTTTAGAGGAATTGGTCAATTTTAAAGGGAAGGAATTGTTTGAGCCTGAGAAGAGAGAAAAGAAAAGAAACTAGTACCCTAAGGCATACCTAGGGAGGCACATTTCTCCCATTGAGCTTTTCAATAGCCCTTTGGAGGGTGGAGGTGATACTGACCCATAGTACGACCATTACCTTCTTTCTTTGGTGTCTTCTGAAGACTTTGACAAGGGAGGAGTAGCTGCTCCTCCAATTTCAGCACAAACATGAAGAGGGCGAGCATAATTTGATGCTGACGAATCAAAGTAGTGTCTCGGCCCAATTTTTGTTAAATTGGGTATGTGCAGGATTATGATGGGCCAAAAAGTGGTGATATGTAAGTGATATGATGGCCCATGTGGCTGGCAAATTTTTTTTACCCAAAATTGATGAAATGAAAAAGGTTTTTAAAGGAGATTCTCAAATTTCCACCAATATAAATTATGCTTTACTTTGAATTTAATAAATAATTATTATTCATTTTCTATTTGAATTACAACTAAAGTCCTGATTGATAGGCTGATTGAAAAACATCTATAGCTTTCAAATGGTATCACATTTTTTGAATCTGAAACATGTGTCACATTCTATGCTTCACATACTATAGGATTAAACAAATGAATTTCATGAAGTTTTGACTAAGTTAAGGTGGTTAGAGATACAAGTTTTTATATTTTTAAAAATTTGTAATAAAAAATTCATAATTAATTATTTTTTTGGAAAAAAATTACAAAAAAATATGTATCACATTGGGACATGAGTCCTCTACTTATATATAAAATCTTATAAAAAAATATTATCATTTTATTGTGATTAGGGTGGTCAAACAGACACCTACTTCTTATTTTTCCCTGAAATTTAAGTACTACTGAATTGAAATTTCAAATTTTCACCAAATAGTTTTTAAAAAAAAAAATCTAGTAGTTTATAAACTAAATTCAATTTTCTATAGATTCTATTCTTACATATTTTTGAAATAATATAGATAACTTATTCAAATTTTTACATCAAGTTGCCTAATTCTGATTTCTTGAATTTTCACCGCCACTTAAGGGCCAATTTTTTCCTTGATGATCCTACACAGACCCTTTTTGATGACACCATTGCCACTATATCAGGATTGTCCTCTTTAACATGTGTGTCATTTTTTTCTTTGGTTCTGATGTGGAAATCTTTTGGGCTGGTGTGATGGAGAAGTGTTGGGCTTTGTATCCTCAACAAAAAAATATGCCTTTTCTAGGAAGTGTGTGAGTTTTCTCCTTTGGTACTTGTGGAGAATATTCTTTGGTCCATATGGACGTAGGATTTTGATGATTTTGTAACTTAAATTTTGATTATCACACATATATAAGCTAAGAGGAGAGATCACCAAAATTACACAACCTTACCAACATTTAGGGTGATACATTCACTCCATTAGAACCAAAATGTTACTTTCACTCTATCAAATTAAGAATGGCATTTATTTTATTTCTTGTGTAATTTGTTGGCTTTTTTATAACCCTAAATGTTGTTTAAAAGGTGTTTCAAACCCCTTTTAGATAATTATGAATCTAGTATTTTGGTACCACCTAGGGTTCTCTAACACTTCTAGGGTTTTTAACCTAAAAGGAGAGAGGGATACCAAAATGGCAATGTTAAATTCAAAGATTAATGTAAATTGTGATGTAAGTGTGTCTAAGTGAAATAATCTAAATGCTGGAAATTTTAATAAAAGAAACTAAACACTTAGAAAATGCAACTTTTTTTGAAGACACATTGTAATATGTGGGAAGATAGATGAAATGCAATACAAAGCAAGATAGAATGGGTGAATACAAGGAGTGCACCTAGAAATTGATAGAGGCTAGAGTGAAGACCTTGTTGGAACCATCAATTTTGGAAAAAATTGAGGGTGCCATGTCAAAAGGTCTAAATACAACACTCAAAAACTCAGTTGAAAAAGTAGCCCGAAGAGCACATTGTGAAAAATCATAATTTTGAATCTGGTCATTTTCATGCAATGCCATCTTGCGGGTGTGTTCATCTAACATATGTGAGTATGCACATCAGTTTTCAGCTCCATACAATCAAATTTGACAAAGTTTCAAAGCGACATGTTGAAGGGTTTTTGAGAAAATCTGCTGTCAAAATACTGAAGATTCTGTTAAAATGATTAACTTTGGGGGTAAATGTTGAGAAATTGAAAGGGTTTCATGATAGAATGATTGATGCTCCAATTTTTCCCCATCTCAATGTGTGTCCATGCCAATTTTCAGAGCTTCAGGACATAGTTTGATAAATTTTCAAAGCCAAAAGCAAAATGATTTCACACAGTTTTTTCATCTACATTTCCAGGAGCTTTTCACAGAGGTCAACTTTGGCATTTGATATTTTGCAAACAACGGAGATTGATGAAGTGCCAATTTGCACACATGCTCATGAACCCTAAATGAACCAATCTCCCAAGGTATGGCTTCACATGAAGTGATTTGATATTTATACAAATTTGCAAATTGGTGAGTTTTCAGCTAAATTTGACAGGCACAATTTTATAGAAAACACTGAGTAAGCTGCTTTAACCACTGGCAGTTTTCAATTTTGACAAGTTCATGCCAAACCATTTTACAAGCATACTCCCCTACCTTCAAACAACTATCTAGTGTATTGTCATGGCTTTTGAAGACTATTTGATTAGTTTTCTAAAATGATTTTGGAGGCCACTTGAAATATGATAGTCACTATTCAAAGATCTTAAAAATAAAAAAAATTACCCATTTCAGTTGAAGAGAAATTTCATATTATTGATGAACTGGTTCTGAGAAATATAAGGTTTACACAATTGATATGACTTCAAGATAACTCCAAAGACAAATCACAATGAACTATGCTTCTGACAATTGGAGGGAAGGAGCAACACACAATGATAACAACCTCAAATTTCATACCACATATAAGAAAGCTTCATACCAAGGGTTTGAGGAATGAATGGAAGTCCATGGGAACAAATAGACTATCAACAAAGAATAAAAGACATATTTATAATATTGAGTTTCAAGATGAAATCTGAAGGTGATAGAACAATGTTCTCCTCAAGAAATATAAATGGGGCATATATGGAGTACTTGAACCTTCTTATACATAGAGCAATTCACAAATCAGTGAAGTAATATATGTTATTCATAGCTGAGTGATGGATGAAAATTGCTCTGGAAACCCTCTCACACTAGAGATCCCAATACCAACTGAGTCCATGCACTTGGAAAAGGTTGCAGTCCTAAATATAAAGGCTAGAAAATAGAATAGCATCAACAGCGACCAATAGTGGCACAATCAACGATAATTCAATCTTAGTCCAACATGGAGGATGCATATTTGCAATGAACTTGCTCAATAACATTATTCAGATCTTTTTAAAGCCACCAAATCTTTGCAAAGTTTATGACAGGCAGAAGAATCTTAAGGCCCTCTACGTAGGTAAAAGGGCATTTTTCAGTTTTTTAGCTCTATTTAAGATTTTCATTGATGTGTCTGAAAGAATAAGATTACATATACCACAATGATATTATTTGAGGAGATCTTTTTACAAAATATAAGAGGTCTTCGAAACACCTCTCCATGGAAGTGCCATTAAATCTAAAAGATTGAGCCCCATTAAAGCCAAAGAAAAAAAAGATGAAGAGACCCCTACTTGGACACACACACATCAAGTATTTGGAAACATTAAGAAAACGGATGGGGCCGATTGGAATTCACTCCCAAAGGAATATAATAATGAAGGAGGTCTAGATTTGTAAACACATTTTCCTTGTATTAATTTAAATGGATTGAATAGTAAAGTAGATAATATGAAGAGGCATTTTAAGAAATGATCTCTATATGACTACACCAATTATTAAATGGAGAAAAGGCATTTCCCAAATCTGTTGGACATTCTGAAAATGGGAATACAATGAGGTGGGTGATAGACAATTTCATAAATTGGAAGTCTCTCCATAAGCCACGAGCAGGTTTCTCATAAAAACAGGCTTGTATGTAGTGTATTGAAAAGCTAAAAGTGTAAACACAAAGGATTGGCCTGCTATATCATTTTGTAGCATTAACAAGCATAGAGAAGCCCACAGTGTATGCCTTCGAGACTCCAAGGGATTGGATACTTCTGATGCAGCATTGATCTAGATAGTGTTTTCGGCCCGTCACCATCATAGGGGATTTGATCATGATTTTGGAGCATGGTTTAAAGCAAAATTGATCTCTGTAGGCCATGGGGTTTTTGAGTGATATCGACAGCCATTGTAAAAGTCGACAGTGTTAATGATTCTCTCAACGAATCTAGAGTTTGTGCTTGTAGTAACAATGTGTCAAAATTGTTTAGGGAAATTCTTGTTGGCTCGAAACAGAATGAAGCACAGGCTCGAGCAAGTGAAACCCTAAGAATGCAGCGAAAGAACAAAGCAAAATGTCACATCAGCAAGAGCAAGACAGTCGGAGGGAGAATTTTAATTTACACCGATCACATTGTAAGTCACACTGATGGAACATATTGGTGAGAGATACCATATTGGCAGGAGTTGTTTGGAGTCTCGCAATAAGAGCAAAGTCACCCCGATATATTTATATTGTCAAATAAAAAGAAAAGAGTGAAGAAAGAATGATTATAGTAAAAAGGGAAAGTAATTTTTAGAAAATATAAATTCACATTTTTATCAAGGTAAGTCATGGCAATGGGTTAAAAAGTGGATATGAATATTAGAGAGGATGCTAACGATGTGGGTAAAAATAAAAGGAGATTTAAAATATAAAACCATGAGAGTAAATAAAGAAGGGGGATTTGTTGGATAAAGGTGAAAGTTGGGATATAATATTTTCTTTGTAAAATAGAATATTTTCACCGAAATGTGAAATATTTTATTACAAAAGGAGATGTGTAAATAACACAAGTAATAATAAATCTAAATTAAAATATCTAAATTAAAATTCACGAGGTAAATACAAATGGGATAGTTTTTACCCAAAGAAGGATTGAGGATACGTACATGTAAAAAGTGAAGTGATATTTTCAACTAAGGAAGGTTACTATTGTATTCAATTTCATGGAAATGATTAAAGATTAAAATATTTAATTTGCCAAAAGGCAACCGATTAGATATTTTTATTTTGTCAAGACTGATTAAACAAAGAGTTGCATTGAAGAATTGCACCAGGTCGGTACGAAGGGTCATAACCCTAGAATATGTAATGTATATATATCAATTGAAGTCAAAAAGTAGAGAGATAGAACTAGAATAGGATAGACTGTTGTAGGCACTATATTTTCAGAATGATGATATTCGAGGAGACTATGTTGCGTGTATGAATTTCAAGGAAGATAATGAAAAACTGTTGATTTGGTGATTTCATCCTAGCATCAATTGTTTGTTGGATTCTTGTGATTATTTGATTGTCTCCAATCTGATGTTTTTTGGTTGTTTAAATTGAAGTATCAAGTATATATTCGATTTATCAGTACACATTTGTTGTTTCTGTGTGATTTGGTTTATTGGATTCCTTAAAGAAGAATTAAAATTCCTTTCAACCAATTACAGTAATCTGGGAATGTCATTTGGATCAGTAAAGAAGAATCAAATAATTAGATTTGATATTTTTCCTCAAGTAGGGTTTATCAATTACACTCTTGCATGTTTATACCAGTTTTAAACTCATAGTTATATGCCAAACAATTAGAGGACCTGCTAGATAGAAACCATTCATTAAAGGCTTTCATTTGACTCCGTTTTACCCAATAAGGCACTGGTCTCCCTTTTTTACATTACATTAGTTTTATTCATTTCATTTGACATCTCTTAATTGAACATATTAATTCATAGCTTGATATTGCATATACAATTTATACCAAAGTAGGATCATATCTTTCCACTATTCAATTTCCATTTGTGGATAGTTAGATGAAGTAGGAAACATAAATTCAAAATCTGTGTTACTCATATAGGTGCACCTGCCTAGGTTTAGCAGAGCCTTAAGAGTAGAGGGTTCAACCATATTGGTTGGCCTTGTCAGTTGACCAATAACTTAGTGAGAGTGTGGAAACCTCTTGTGGTTCAGTCAACCAACGTTTTTGAGACCCAACAGACCTCAAATGTCCCTAGAATTCTACAAAATCTGAGTTTTAAGCCTAACAGGACACTTGTGCCAAACTAGGTGACTTAGTCCAATTTCAGGAAATTTTTGGAAAACTGCATCAGGGCCTGTTTTAGCCAAAAGGGTATCCGGATCCACAAAAATCTCTGAAAAACTTGCACAATGGGACTAAGTCACCACAACTGGGGGAAGTGTCCACTTTCACTTTTCTGAAGATTTGAAAGAGAAATCTGTAGACCTCAACCTGCACTTCTGCTCCTCGAAGTACTCAAAACGGAAACCTTGATTTTTGGCATGTAGGTGTTCTCCAAGCCTCTTTTAGGGTTTTGACAACCTTGATGAGCTTTGATGAGTTGTTGAAAACACTTCCAATCCTATTCTTTGAAAAATTTGCAAACAAGACCTAAAAATCACACAAAGAGAGAAATAAATGTTGGATGTTAGGACATGGGGGTTTGCCTTGGTTAAACCCCTTTTAGGTAATTAAACCAAAATGATGAAATAATAAAGTAAATCATGAAACAGTGGAGTTAGAAACCTTTCCTTGATGAAAGATCTTGAGTTGCTACAATGATTGTTGAAGAATCTTCCCTTGAATGCTCGCTTGATGACTTAGAATGTTGAAAACCCTAGCTTGCTTGAGAAGAGTGATGAAGAGAAGAGGAGATAGATGGAAATATAAGGAGATGCAAAATGAGGGGAAAACCATTTATTTATACATGTTGTGAACTAATTTCCCAAAAAAAAAAACAACACAAGTTGACCTTAGGGTTTAGGAGACAATATCCCTCCAGAATTTTGGATTAATTTTGATTTTTATGCCAAATGGAACTAAGTCACCCAAGGTGGTGACTTAGTCCACTTAGGAAATTTCAAGTGGATGTCAAGAACTAAAGTGTATTAAATGTTGTTTAATGGGATTTTCTTCCAAAACACACTAAAGTAGGGCCTATAAGTGCACTGAGGAGCCATTTTAACATAAGAAAGGGCCAATTTTTTGATGAAAAGCCTAAGAAAGTGTGAAAGTTTGTTACAACTCTTTAGAACACTTTGAAATAAGACTTGGTAAGGGGTTATTAGGTGAATTATAATAAAAGGGTCATAGAAAAGTGTGAAAGTGGATTACAACACTTCACAACACCTTTGCAAGGCACCATAGAATTCATACTGGTTCACAAGGATTCAAGAACTGATGTGAATGTGTTGGCCACATTACAACATTAAAGCTAAGGAAAACTAGGCCAAAAACCACAAGATAAGCCAAAACGAGCAAAAATGTCCAAAGGATACATTTTTTGTGACACATTTAGCCCCCACTTTAGTGAGAGGATGAACTTGTGTGAAACTCATGTACTAAAGTAGCCATTCAAGAGAGAGAGATCCAATTTTACCAATGCGGATGGTCTAGGATGACAAGGATGAAGGAGGTAGTCAAGCCCCCAAGATCCAAGATCCTAAGTAAATCGACATAAGTGCAAGAGGACACACATAAGATGAATGATTTGCAGAAAAATAAGATACATGATCATGAAAAGATGAGATCTAGAAGGGAGAAAAGAATGAAAGTAAAAAGGTGGATCAAGCTTTGACCATTTGTCCAGCTAGTTGTGGATCAGATCTAGGTTGTTGTCCAAAGATGCATCCTCACTCTAAGGTGATGAAACTCTTGGTTGTCTATCGGGTGAGAAATCCAAGAAGGTGAGAAACATACACTCATGGCTGGTATGCACTAACACACACATAGCTAGCTATAGGGAAGTCATGCTACTGGTTAGGCTTCCCACTCAAACCATACCAAAGTTATACCTCTTGATAACTTTAATAAGGCACAACAAAAGAAAATGACTTTTGAAAAATGGTGTAGGAATGTTCAAAGGGATTTTTCTTAGTTCGTGCAATGTCTCATCTTAAGGAAAATTATGTTTAATGACTCCAAGAGAGGGAAAGTGAAAATGGTCTCTACCTATTTGTAAGAGAGGACAAGTGCAATGTCTCATCATGGGCAACATTGTACCTAATATTTCCAAGAGAGGGAATTGCAAGAAAAATAAAAGCACACAATGAAATGTGAGTTTTGATGTATGCCCCCACTTTAAAGTAGTTGCTAACACCATTACTATGAGCAATTGATTTAAAGTAGAAGAAGAAGATAGGAGAGCTTGTTCAGAAAGCCCTATGCCAAGTCATACGTTTCCGATAAGCTACGTCATGAAAAAGGTAGTATGTCACCTGCGAGTCAACTTAAGACATGTCGTCCACATCCCAATCTTGCTCTTATATTTTCATGAAAGGTTAACAACTAGTCAAAAGAGACAATGACAAGTGGCATACAAGGACAAGGTTAACTAACCCCTTGCCCCCACTTAGTGCAAGACAAGAGTGAGCTGAAAGGATGCAAGGTTGAGTGAAAAGAAATATCAATTAGAGGAATTAGGTGCCCCCACAAAAGGGAGAGTACAAAGCTCCTTAAGATGTTGGATTTTACTACTCAAGTCCTGACACTCATTAGTAGAATGACCATGAACTCTGTGATCTTGGAGGATTCTCAACAAGATACCAAGTGAATTAGGAGTTCTTGCAATATAATTTCTTTCAAGTTCACAGAGGGAGAGATATCAATTGATCTTGGAGGAGTCTCAACAAGATACCATCTTGATCAATGGTAGAAAGTGTTACTTTAGCTTGTGACAAAGATATTTCTTTCTTAGTACAAGATGTCATACCTATGCAAGGCGCTATAGATTGTGAGATTTTGTATGCTCTTGTAGAGAAGTGTGTAAAATCTAAATGATTAGTGTGTTGTGAGATGACATTGACATGAGGCGAAGATTTATTTGTTTGTTTTGATTGTTGCAAAGGGGAACTTTCAAGACTACTAGACTCCAACAGTTTAGGATGCACTAGTGTTAAGGTTGGTTGAGAAGGGTGGTTTGTGGTGGTATTGATATTGATGGAAGGATTGGTGATTTCGATCAAAGGACAATAACCAAGAACATGATTCGTTGTTTGTGTGTTAAGCTTGATAGGGTTGCATATACCTTGTTCGTTAGCACCACATCCTTTTCCACTATATCCAAGTTGTTTCATAAGCACATAACCTTTTCCATAAAGTTGTTTCAGTGTTTTTGGATTAGGTGATTGTTCGTTGTTTGCTTCTTTGTCTAAAGTGGTTGAGGTGGATGCTTGTGAAGGATCTATCGAGTCTTGTTTTGACAAGATTGTGGTTCCCTTTTTAGAGTCTTTGTTTATGATCTTGTATTCTCCCATTAATGTATGTGTGAAGTATTAGGAACCCCAATATCATGTAAGAGCTTCGTGATTCACTCAATATGTTGTTCATTGTTTATTTTTTGTGTGGGTTCCACTTGTGTGGTTGGTATTAAGGTGTTGAAATGATTCTCTTTGTGTTTATCAATATTCAAGCAACTGTTAGGATTGAGGTCAGCTTCAAGTGTGTACACTTTGTTGTTGTAGATGTATTTCATTTTATGATGAATAGTGGAAGGCACCCCATTCATTGCATGAATCCACAGTCTACCTAGGAGAAGATTATATGAAAGTTCCTAAGGCATAACATGGATAGATGTTTCCAATGTGGTCATTCTAATTGTAAGAGGTAAAGTGATCACACCGAGCGGTTGCTTTGTGACATTGTCAAATCCTCCAATAGATAAAGAATCAGGTTGAAATTTTGATCGATCAATGCCAAGCCTATCCAGAAGGCTCATAATACACACATTAAGTGCAAAGCCAGTATCTACAAGAGATATCTTGATCCCTTTTCGTTTGTATTGAGATATTATTATGAAAGCTTCATTTTATTTTTGCACATCCAAAGGAGGGAGCTCACATTGGTGAAAAACAATATTAGCATTAATTCCTTGAATTATAGCTGCTATGTCATTTGGTTGCACATTAGAAGGGATAGGAACTTGTTGTAGGGAATTTTGCATCATGTTGTGATAGTGAGGGGATGCTTGAATAAGGTCCCATAATGAGATCTTAGCAGGAGTATTCTTAAGTTGGTCAACAAGATCATACTCCCTAAGGAGTGAATTTAAGTGAGGCGCAGTAGGTAATATGGGATTAGGCAAAGGTAAGGGTGTGGGGGTGGGTTTTTGTTGGCATGGATTATTTCTTCTGCAATGTGCATGATCAACGGTATTATAACTCGACATTGCTATGACACATTATTATTAGCTGGGCAGGGGATGAATCCAGGTTGGTTTGGAGTTTTTTGTTTGTTTGAAGGTGGGTAAAGGACAATTTGAGGTTGAATAATATTAACATCCTTTAGTGAGTGAGAGTATAACATGGGCTCTGCATCTTCTAAGGATACAATATTATTATTATTAGTGTTATCCTTGTCTTGTATCATGATATCCTCCCTAGGAGGAAGGTTTTTAGGAGAGCTACAAACCAACTACTCTTGACAATCAAAGGTTGGTTCTTCTAAAATGACTTCATCACAAGTAGGGGAATGGTCAATGGTTGAATTTTCTTGCTCAATAAGGGTTGCTCTAGGAGACGGGGGACAACAAAGAGCCTCATGACCTTCACTAATTGTTTTTTCTAACAACAAAGTATCTTCATCACAACTAGGAGAAGAAAAAATGTTATTGTAATGATTATTTATGTTTGTGTTGTCTTGTTTATTAATTTCTTGCCCACTAAGAGAGGTAAGAGGAGAGAAATAGCTAGGATTCTCAAAAATCTCACTGATTGGTTCTTTTAACACCAAAATCTCTTCATCACCACGAGAAGAGAGATTAGGAGAAGAACAAATATGATCATTAGGAATGCCCAAAGTTGTATCCTCTTTGACTAAAACACTCTCATAGGGAGATGATAGGAAATTTTTGTTAGCACGTATAGATATGTAAGATACTAGCATTGTTTGAACAAAAATGAAAAGCACATCTAACTGTTTCATGCAATGTTTTAGCAATATAAACAATGTAGAGGCAAAGATACAAGACATTTTTATTCTTGTGTAATGTACATGCAAGAATAAAAAGTAATTTTATCAAACTTATGCAAAGTTTTATGAATAGAAAAATTGTATGTACAAAATTGAAAATTACTTTTATCAATGTGATGCAAAGTTTCAGAAATGTGAGCATTTTCAGATCTAATGATGTTCTGATTTGAAAAATGACTACCCTAGATTGATGATTTTGAGCTAGATGCATAAAACCAATGTTCCCAAAACTTTCCAGAATTATAGTATATGATACTAGCAGGCTAAGAAAGCACAAAAATGAGGTTTTAGATTTTGTAACAGACAATGAAAATTCTGGACAGGGACTAAGTCACCCAGAATTGTGAATTAGTCCTAGTTAGGTTTTTTTTTTAATTTTCAAAAATTTGCAACTGGTTTTTATGGTTGTGATGTTGGATGACTAGAAGAGGAAAGGTAAATGAATTTTTTGTTGATTGAAAATGATTTGAGATGCAAAAATGCAAGATATATGTACACTTTCGTTAATGCAAAAATGTGAAACCCTAGAATGAAAATTAAACAATGCAAGATGTAATGCCAATTGAATTAAGGTGATAAGGAACTCCAAATTAGAAAAGAAGGTTTTTGAAAGTCAGGTTGACCAAAATGTAACATAGATTTTTAGTATCACACATATGTAAGCTAAAATAAGAGATCACTAAAATTACACAACCTTACCAACATTTAGGGTGATACATTCACTCCATTGGTACCAAAATGTTATTTCACTCTATCAAATTAAGAATGGAATTTTTTTTTTGTTGTGTAATTTTTTGGCTTTTGTATCACCATAAATGTGGTTCAAAAGGTGGGTCAAACCCCTTTTAGGTAATTATGAATCTAGTATTTTGATACCACCTAGGGTTCTCTAACACTTCTAGAGTTTTTCACCTAAAAGGAGAGAGGGATACCAAAATGGCAATGTTACATTCAAAGATTAATGTAAAGTGTGATGTAAGTGTTTCTAAGTACAATAATATAAATGTTGGAAATTGATAAAAGAAACTAAACACTTAGAAAATGCAACTTTGTTTGAAGATACATTGTAATATGTGGGAAGATATATGAAATGCAATACAAAGCAAGATAGAAGGGGTAAATAGAAGGAGTGCACCTGGAAATTGATAGAGGCTAGAGTGAAGACCTCAAATGTCCTTGGAATTTTTGAAAATCTATTTTTTAAGCCTAGCGAGACACTTGTGCCAAACTAGGCGACTTAGTCCAGTTTCAAGGAAATTATGGAAAACTGCATTGGGGCCTATTTAAGCCAAGAGGGTATCCAGATCTATAGAAATCTCTAAAAATGTTGCATAGTGGGACTAAGTCACCAAAACTAGGGGAAATGTCAACTTTCACTTTTCTAAAGATTTGAAAGGGAAATTTGTAGACCTGCACTTCTACTCCTCCAAGTATTTAGACCAGAAACCTTGATTTTCAGCCTGTAGGTGTGTTCTCCAAGCCTCTTTTAGGGTTTTGACAACCTTGATGGGATTTGATAAGTTGTTGACAACACTTCCAATCCTATTCTTTGACAAATCTACAAACAAGACTTGCAAATCACACAAAGAGAGAAATAAATGTTGAATGTTAGGGCATAGGGGTGTTGGCAGATGGTTAGCGCTCCCCTTAGGATTCATGACATGGACTAACCGCCTCCCATGAATCAATTAACTTTGGAATTTGTATTAGGCATTAATAGGTCAATCTTTTTGTGACATGACAACTATGGGCCAACAAGTGGTATTAGGGCTAAAGGTGTCGGGTTCGAATCCCCTCGGGTAATGCTAAGGGGGAGTTTGTTGCCAGATGGTCAGTGCTCCCCTAAAGATTCATGGCATGGAATAACCGCCTCTCATGGATTCGTTAACTCTAGAAGTTTTATCAAGAATTAATAGGTTGATCTTTTGGTGCAACGACAACTATGGGCCAACAAGGGGTTTTCCTTGGTCAAACGCCTTTTTGGTAATTAAACCAAAATGATGAAATAATGAAGTAAAGCATGAAACAATGGAGTTAGAAACCTTTCCTTGATGAGAGATCTTGAGTTGCTACAATGATTGTTGAAGAATCTTCCCTTGAATGCTTGCTTGAGAAGAGTGATGAAGAGAAGAGAAGATAGATTACAATAGAAGGAGGAGATCCAAAATGAGGGAGAAACCCTTTATTTATACATGTTGTGCCCTAATTTCCCAAAAATAACACATCTCAGGCCGACCTTAGGGTTTAGGAGACAATATCCCACCAGAATTTTGGATTAATTTTGATTTTTATGTCAAATGGGACTATCGCCCAAGGTGGCGACTTAGTCCACTTGGGAAATTTCAACTGGATGTCAAGAATTAAAGTGTAATAAATGTTGTTTAATGAGAGTGTCTTTTGAAACAAAATTAAGGAGGGCCTATAAGTGCATTAAGGGGCCATTTTAACATAAGAAAGGGTCAATTTGTTGATGACAAGCCTAGGAAAGTGTGAAAGTTTGTTACAACTCTTTACAACACTTTGAAATAAGGCTTGGTAAGGGGTTATTAGGTGAATTATAATTAAAGAGTCCTAAAAAAGTTTGAAAGTGGATTACAACACCTCACAACACCTTTGAAAGGCACCATAGAACTCTTACTAATTCACAAGGGTTTAAGACCTAATATGAATGTGTTGGCCACATTACAACAGTAAATCTAGGCAAAACTAGGCCAAAAACCACAAGAAAGGCCAAAATGAGCGAAAATATCCAAAGGATACATTTTTTTGTGACACACATGTTGCATCAATGAATGATGCCTTTTGGAAGGTTGTCTCATCTTCTTCATCTGATTGCATGAAGTTTTTAATCTTTTGCTTCCCCTTGACCTGAAATGATTAAGTGTAACCGTTATGGGAATCTTTGAAAATAAGGGTGAAATTTTCTGTCAAATTCAAATGTAATTGTAATTCGGCCTGTTGCTTGTTTCTCCCATGTATTTATAAATGGGGTTCCAAGGCTTGAAACAAGAGGTGGGGTAGTGGGTTATTACGAGGTTCTGGTCATGTAGGGATTGAAAGGGTTACCGAATAGTCTAGTGCTATGTCTTAAGTTCAAGTTTGTGAATACACATATGTATTCTTAATGGTAATAATGACAATATAGAATAAAAATAGTGCAAGTTCAACACCATTTTTCTCTCCTATGTACTGGTTTTACAAATTATGAATAATATAATCAAGGTTATCTTATTTGTATCTATCAATTTTCAAATATATGTGTGTCTCTATTCTTGTTTATTAATTCAAATAATTAATGTCGGTGCTTGAATATGGTTGTAAATTTATGTTAAACTAAATTCTAGGATGTTAGTAAGAAGTAAGGGTTAGAGCATAATGTTGAAACACTGTAATGCAACATTTCAGAGCTTCATATATTGCCAAGTGTGAAAATTATCGTCATGTTATGTAAGTATTAATTTTGACTTCGTTCCAAGGATGAGGCATTGGACTAAGTTAAGTAGTTATGTTGTATTGTGTTGATTAACTCAACCATTACCCATTCATCATATCAAATTCTATAAAAAAAGGGTTATAAAGTTATGATGTTATGTTATTTTCATGTCCTAGGAGTGAATTATGTTTGAGAAGTAGCCAACTTCTTTGATATAGTTACTAATTGAGAATCTATATGACAATCATCTATGTATATTACAATGTTATTGATACAAATGACATAGGAGCATTGTTTTGAAAACATTACTAGGGATCACCCTCTCAGTTTTCACAGAGCCTAAAGTGAAGAAGTGAGGGCCTTTGAACCCTTACTTATGTGTTGACCAATCCTTACCCTTGCTAACCATTGAATTCTGGCATATTCATAGGTGAGTGGTGAGATTAAGTTTGGTTCCAAAAAAAAAAACCAACACAACCCATCATTGGCCTACCCCAAAAAACTAGGGTGGGACTCATACGCCACCTTGGGTGTATGAGTCCCCCTACATGGGACCCATACACCACAAGTGGCGTATGAGTCCTGTGTGGCCCATTTTTAGGATTTGAGTAGGAAATTCAAGTTTTTAATTCAAAATTTTGGTTGATTTCAGCTTTTGAGATCTAAATAATGGTAAGTTAAGTGTAATTCCTATATAAACAAGCTTCTAAGTCATTATTTTATATCGAGGAGAGTAATTTCAAGATCTAAGCATTCACAAGCATTCAAACATTCTTTCACAAGAGCACTCAAGAGTAAGTAGCAAGAAAAGTTGAAGTCTTGGAGCAACATTATTCTATTTTTGTAGGTCTTCAAGCTCACTTTCATTCAATATCTAGCATTTTCAAGGATTTATTATGGTTTCCTATGGTGAATCATGATGGATTCTAGGTTGGGGAGCTACAACTAGCCATCAAGCCAAGCCCAATGATTTGTTTCTTAAGTGATTCCATCCTCTATTGTCATTCTATATTCAACCTAAGGAAGGTACATGTATTATCAAATATCATTTGGGTGATTAGGGATCTCTCAAAGTGAGTCATTCATCTTCATGTTTCATTCAGGCATCTCATTCTAACACAATAGAATAGGGTTGCATTACATTTCATATTTCCTAATATTAGATACACTTAAGGTTAGGTTTTATATTCATGCTTACATTCAAGATCCATTATTTCTATCAAGGTTTAATTACCAAACTAGGGGTTTAACTAAGGAAAAACCCCATAAGAAAATCAACTCTATATTCTATTTTGCAGGTCTTTTTACAGGTTTAGATCCAAGAATCAAGTCGAGAAGGAAGAGCAGGAATTAAGGAGCATATCTGGACTTTAACTTTCCAAAAAAGCAAAATGGGACTGATATGTCAGAAGTGACGTATGAGTCCCACTATAGGCAAATTTCTAGATTTTTGAAGATTCTAAGTCTATAGTGCCAGATTCCTATACCAGTTTAGAAACCCTAGCTAGGACTGATACGCCAAAAGTGGAATATGAGTCCCAATGTTCCCTAAATCTAGCTTTTTTAGTATTTGAGATCTTGTTTCATGGCTCTACAAATTTCTTGGTGCACATTTTTGGTTTCTCAACTTTTTGTTCCGATTTCTAGTCATTTATAGGCCTTTTATTCAAGTCTTGCATATCATTAAGATTCATAATTAGTTCTTGCATATTAGTTGTCTTTCCAAGACCTAGCTTGGTTTTGGACCCCTCTTTTAGTTTATAATCATACCCTATGACACCTTATTGCAAGATCTATTTCCCCTACTTCATTCCTTGGATTGAGATCTATAGGGTTTCCTTGAATGAGAAGTGAAGAAGATTGTTCTATGTCCTAAACCATAAAAACAAAAAATTTCTTCCTTTCATTTTGGTGAACCTACATTTAGAACATCTTAATTCTAATTTGGAGTGCATCACCATCCTAGATCTAGCTTACATTAACATTGCATTAGGATTTGCATTAGTTAAATTGCATCCAGGGTTTCTAAGTCTTGCATTAGTGAAAGTGCATATAGGTTGCACTTTTGCATCTTGCATCATTGAAAACCATTTGAAATCTACATTTGCAGCTAGTTTAGAAATAATTCAAACCAAAAAACATAAATTTCACTTAGAATTTTCAAATTTTTTTGCAAAAATCCTTAATTGGGACTCATATGCCTCTCGAGGTGATTTAGTCCCAATATAAGAGATTTTTCCATATTTATGGGTATTTTGTGGTGACTGTTATTCAACATTTAAACCTTTAAAAAACCCTGTTTGGGACTCATATGCTTCTTTAGGTGATTTAGACCCATTTTAGATTTTATGCTACATTTTCTAGCATTAAATTCTCTATTTTTGTGTTTCTGTTTGTTGTTGTTAGTTATCAGTTTCAATTTGTAGTGTTTTTGTTACATTCATTTCATTAGATTTAGCTTAATTTACATTCATTTCAATTTTGTATAGAATTAGATTATTGTACCTTTCATTTTCAACAATAGTTCATATTTCAATTAGATTAGACTACAATTTGACATTCATTAGAAAACAAAAACCAAAAACACCTAAAAATTGATGAACCACCTAGAGAAAGCATAGCTATTTGAATATGTCAAATCTATTTTTCCAAGTGATTACTTTTCCTATTATAGTTTGAAAGGCTACCTTACAAACTCCTATTCATGTCATGCGCAATAATCTTTCATACAATATTCGTTTAGGGAGACCTTGGATTCATGAGATGCATGCAATTCCTTCAACTCTTCATTACATAATGAAGTATGTCTATGACAATAAAGTATACCAAGTTGAAATAGACCCCGAGCCCAAAAGTTTCTTACAAGTTGGAAAAGGAATGACAAGTCGTCTTAAAACATTGATTCCAACATCGAACAAAGAACCTATGAAAGAAGAATAAAAAGAGATGGAAATTGTGTCAAAATTATTGGAAGATGATTGGGGTTCCTTAGAGTTCACACCTTCGTTTATGGGAGAATACATAATCACAAGAAAAGAAAATGAAAAACAGCAACAACCAATGGTGATGCCAATGCAAAACTTGAAACAAAACTCACAAGCATCTACCTCATCTACCCTCAAAGAAGACACAATCTATACAACAAAATTTGATGAGATAGATTATCAACAACCACCAAAACTGAAAGAAATGGAGAAACTTTATGGAAGAGGTTATGAGTTTATGAAACAAATTTTCTATAGTGAAAAATGATGTGGAAAGAAAGAACAAGGCATCCATGTTCCTATAGAACCTAACATGCAATAAACAAAAATTGGTTTGGGATATTATCCTTCTAAGATAATGCAAGAAAACAAAAGACCATAATTAAATATCAACATCATCATGTGCAAACCTAAAATAAATCCGACCTTGAAGAATCCTGAATTGCTTGATATGACTTATGAACCATCATGGGAATACTTCAAAGATGATGAATCCTTGAAAGAAATGATAGGATTTTATGACAAACCATCTACTCCTCCTCAAAAGAAACAAGTTGCATGTGCTATGATTAGTGCCAAGAAAAATGAAGGAGAAAAAGAAAGTAATGAGATTGACATGAACAATGAAGAATACAACCTTGAATTTCTGAAATAAAGTGCACTTCCTTTAGGAGATACAATTGACATACCAATAGACATTAACAATAAAGATAAAGTAATTAATATAGGAAAGTTCCTTGATGAAGATGAACAAGAAGACCATGCAAATTTTCTTCATGACTTTCCCAAACATTTTGCTTGGAATTATTCGGATATGTTGGGAATCGATGCTAAGATAATGTCACACAACATAGTCCTTGTTGAAAATGCTAAAATGGTTAGAAAAAAGATACAAAAGATGAATCCTAAGATAGCCTCGCTAGTTAAGGATGAGATTGAAAAAATTCTCAAAGCTAGTTTCATATGACCTATAGATTATTCTCCTTGGATCTCGAACATTGTTGTGGTCGCAAAACCAGATAATCGTATTAGGATGTGTACAAAATTTTGTGATTTGAATAAAGAATCTGTAAAATATTACTTTCCCCTTCCTAATATTTCCGTGATAGTGGACTTTTCTGTGGGACATACTTTATTATCATTCATGGATGGATTCTCTAGATATAATCAAATCTTTATCAACCCTTAAGCTCAATATAAAACAACATTTACAATAGTTTGGGGAAAATTTTGTTGGGTAATGATGCCCTTTGGATTAGGGAATGCAGGTGCAATGTAACAACAAGCTATGAAATTGATATTTCATGATTACATACATAAGATTTTGGAAGATTATGTTGATGATATTCTATCCAAATCTTTAACTCAACAGTATAATGTAAATATTCTTCAAAATATCTTTGAGCAAATGTGAAAATATAAAATCAGATTGTTGGGATCCTTGCAAAATGAGAATGAAGTATGGTTTGTGTTGGTTGTTTCTATGTTTTCATTTATGTCGACATGGTGATAACCATATGGTAAGTCTACTTGGTTTACCAGATGTTATTCTTTGTCAATAATACCCTCTTGTGATGGATCAATGTATTGGTATTTGAGTCTAGAATTTATGGAAAGATCTGATATGACTCTAATCTCTTAACCATGTTTTCTTGACTCATTTAGAAAACTATATCCTAGATCTTGAGATGTCTTTTGTTGTGAGAAAAATTTATCTCTGACAGAGTTCAACTCTCTATTCTACTATTGTTCCTTGCTTGGCATACTATGTGGGAGACTCCACATTCTATTAAGGTGAACATTCATATGCTATGGTTTTGTTGATAATCTCTATGTTTGTAGTATGATGGGAAATTAATGTGTTCTCAGATTTAGAAGGTTTTTGCTTTGAGGATTATTTTTTGGTTTGGTATAATACACTACATAGATAAAATGATTAAATCATATATAGTGCCAACAAAGGAAGTTTTGATTATTTTGTTTTCATATAATTAGGCCGACCTAATTGATGATTAAGATATGCTTTTATATATAAGGTGTTTTGAGGAATGAGATGAGCATGAGTGGTGGAAGTGGATACATGGAGTGAATGTGGAATGCAAGGAGGAAAGGGTGTGTGAAGATCTGAACCTAAATGCTTTATCAATTTTTGATCAATGCATTTTTGTTGAGTGAATATTGTGTGAGATAGTACCTCATATTATGATCTTCATTGGAATTGAACTCTACACATTAAAGGTGGGTGATCCCACAAAGCTGGTTTACAATTTCTGAGAGGAACAAATTTTTGCTGAAATCACATATTTTTAGAAAATATAATGATTTAAGCCTTTAAAAATTCCATTTTAAGGATTCCAATTGAAGAGGGTTTGATCAAACCACCTTAGATCAAACCCCCTTGGATAGAACCTCACTAGTTTTAAACCATACCTATAAATGAGTCTCCTTTGCACCTATCAAAATGCTGATAAAAAATCACTTTTGATTTACCTTTTGGGGGATCAAATGAATTCATTTAAAACTTATTTCAAATGATTATGGTAGTCCTCAAAATGAGCTATCCCATGAATATAATTTTAATATGTTTTGGTTTTATTATGTATGCGTTTTTTTAGTTTTATTAAACATAGGTTTTTCACCGAAAATCAAGCTCTTTGTTTTGCACATGTGGAAAAATAGCTAATTATCAAAATAATTTTTTTTTAAATATGTTCATGCTGGGTATTCATTTCCTTGATCCATTAAAAAAAAAAAATTGAATTTCGATACATACATAAAAAGTTATGTTGTATACAGTTTGCCTATTTCTGAATTGCAATTGGTTTGACTTCGAAACTCTATTAAAGAAACAATATTCAATAAAAAACTATGAGACCAAATGCAAGTGCTAGATATTGTATTTACAAATATAAATTCAAGAAAATTAGAATTTTATCCTTCATACAAAAAAGGTTATGTTGTATATGGTGAGCGTCACTTTTTAAAAATGTTGTTTTCTGAAAAAAACCATTTTTCTTGGGAGATGGAAAAAGAAGTGCAATCTTATTCCAAAAATTTTGAAAAAAATATTTTTATAATCTACAAACAAAATTTGATGAGACTCTAGTTTGCATCATCTTCAAATTCCACACAGATTAGCTGCTATAGGTGTCTGAATGTGAAGATTTAGTTAAAAATAATAATTTTAGTGTCCAGTTTGGCCAAAAATTGTAAACCACTATTGTGGGATCACCCAGGTGTATCCTATCAATTCAATCTTTTGGCAGTGAGCCACTATCATTGTATCTTGATGGTTAGCCATATTTTGTACTCAGGTTGTGAGCCTTTTAAGGACAATGAGTCCTAGAGTGGGCCCTATAAAATCTTGTATATGGATACAATATATTGTGAGTTAACCCGAACCATGGTTTTCCCTCATTGGGTTTTCCACATAAAAATCATGGTGTTTGTGTGTATGGTTGTATTGATTTTTTTTTATGTACCTTCTTGCTGATTCAGTCAGAATTGAGATAATGTTAGTCAAAATTGATATAATGTTTAAATGGATGTTAATATGGTTTTATGGAATATTGATTCACCCCACTCTTAGTATTCTAGATGTTCAACAATTGGTACCAAAGCTTGGTTCCTCGGAAGAAGCCTAACAGCTTGAGGAAGATCCCAAAATTTGAGTATAAGAAACTTTTTCCTTCGAATGTAGTCTCTGTCGAATATTCAAAAGAAATGGAAGATCTGAAGGACAAGTTGATAAAACTGAACGAGTACATTGAAAAGCTACAAATTAAAAGTATTGAAGCATGCAATCTATTGGTTGAGGGAGAAGAATTTATCTATAGCCTACTGCAACACTTGGATGAGAAGAAAAGAACTGAAGAATATCAAGAAATTGAAAATTCAAAGAAAGAGGGATGAATGCATAAAGCTTGAAGAAGAAGTAGAAATATTGAGGTCTGATCTAAAAAAGGCAAGAAGTTTTGAAGACAAATTTAAGATAAGCTCAGTGATGCTTGAAAGATTGATTACTTCTCAAAGACTGAAAATAGATAAGAGTGGTTTAGGGTTTGAGAAAGGTCAGAGTTTTAAAGCAAAGAAATCCACTAGCAAGAAGACTTAGTACAAAAATAGACAAATCAAAGATCTAAGAAGGAATCCCGAAAAAAATATTTTCAAGCGACATGATGCTAAAATGTATTTATATTTCAATGGTGTTTGTTATTTTTGCAAGAAATTTGGTCATAAGGAAAAGGATTGCAAAAGTAAAATGAATGATTCTTCATCATTCTCTAACAAATGTTCTAAGAGCAAGAAGAATGGATATAAAGTTGGTTAATTGAATAAAAAGGAAAATGGAAAGAAGAATGTTGTTTTTTGTATGTGCAAAAATTCAGAACACCTTGGTAATAACTGCAGAAGAAAGAACAATAATTATCTAGTGAAGAAGAATGATCAAGTCATTGATCTAGAAGAATCAAGAAAGGAAATGAAAAGGATTTGGAGAAAGGAATTGGAATTATCAGTCTAATCTGTGTTGACCTATGGTGTAGATACTCTTGTCAATTTCTAAGTAAAAGTAGTGGCTAAGGGGGATCAATTATCAAAAAATTTAATAAAACCCCTCATCGGTACTTGTTTCATATCATGACAAGAGTATATTTAATGTGGTAACAAGATTAAGGTATTTTTCTCAATCTCATGTGTGAAGGATGAAGTTTGTAGAATTTGAAAGAATGAAGGAATACACAATTTTCAAGGTAATCTACATGCAATTTGAAGCATTTATTGCAAATCATTCAGAATGGAAGGAATAAATTCAGATAATTCTAAAGGATTATGTATTTTTGAAGAAGTGTGCAAAGGAAGCTTAAAAGGCAGTTCAAATTTTTAGAGTTTGAAGAAGAAATCAAGTGGATTCGAAGTGAGCTTCAAAAGTAAGATATCTATACATATATTATTGGTATTTATAGAGGTATTCCTATTTGCATAATCTTTCACTTTTTTATAGCTATGGATAATCAAAAGGTTGTGAGTAGTATAGATAAAGTGCAAGTCAATTTGAAGAGATATTTGAGGAATGTGTCAGAAGAGTCTGTTGGTGCATTCTCCTGCATCCCTTTGAGAGTGTTTCCTATAAAATATATCTATGCATTTGTTTATAGTAAGGTAGAAGAGATGTTGTCAGTTCAGTTGAGCATGATTTGGGAAGGCGAATTGAAAGAGAGCCATGATGCCTAGAAAGTGTTAGTCAAGAAGAAGTTGGATATTTAGAGGAAAGTTCCCTTGTTTGAGGTTGAGAAGAAGCATATTCAAATAGTGTTGAGTAGAATTCATGATGAATCTCTATGGATTAATGAAGAAAATTTGATTACTAGAGAAGCTATTGGAGATGTAACTAGTTTGTGTTCCTTCAGACTAGTTCCCAAACTAAATATTATGGATGATAAAGAGATAATTGAGGTTATTGGTGTGAATTTTGAAGGGAAAGAGATTGATTTGAGATTAATTGTTGATCGGATAATAAGGTATGCTACTATGTTCATCCATCATAAAGATTGTATCCCTAGCAATGACCTTACAATTTCTACTATTGTAGTACATACTATTGTTGATATGGTTAGAAGAGGTATGGATTATGAATTGTGTGAATTACTTCGTATACATATTTTAAAAATTTAAAGAAAACAAAGAAGAGGAAGAAGAATACATTCCAATATGGAAATTTGGTTGTATATTTTCTCTTTTTCTTTTTGAGAGAGTTACCAATAGTAGGAAGGATAGAATGGCCAGATTCAGTGCCTATTACCCATCAAATCAAGAATTTCATGATAAATCTTGGTATTTAGGATGCATAAGAGGCTACCCTTGCTGCATTCTTTGGAAAATTTCAGATGAGGATGAACAAAAGGTTTAAGCTTCTAGTAAGTGTTGTTGAAATGTACCCTGGAAGCATAAATTTTCTTATGTCTATAGATTTTTGTCACATGGAAGTAGTTGAATCAAGGTTAGTTTGGATATTAGAATTGGATTATAAGTGTTTGAGGCTAAAGTTGATAATTATGTTAAAATTCTTGTGGAAATCCCTAATAATCTCAATGTAGAAGGTACCTTCAGTAGCATGACTAGAACATGGAAGAAAAGTAAGAGTGTTGTTAAGAAAGAAGTTGTAGAAGAAAGCGAGCTTTAACATGATCATGGAAGGATAAATATTCAGAGAGCTTTGGAAGAATTGTAGAAGGCTATTCCCTGTGCTAATTTCGATTCATCTATTTCTGTTGTGGAGAATCTTCATGACATGATTGATTCTTTGAAGGTATACATCTCCAGACTTGAAGTGCTTGTTGGAATTAGGTCTGATGAAGGAAATTTAGAAGATATCAAAGGAAAATGTGTGAATGCACACAATCGAGTGATGAAGGAATTAGAAAGTGTACAAATTTTTGAAGAAGAAGCATATGAACTACTTTCTTTTTCCCTAGATTGGTTTGGCAGTACATTGGATATAAGAAATGAAATAAGGATAAGTGAGTCCTATTGGTGTTTAAAATAACAACCCAACTAAACTTTGAAACTCTCTAAGAGGTAGCCAACCTCTATTTTAAAGAACAACTAAGGCTAGTGGCCAACTGACAAGATTCAGTCAAAGACTGACATCTCCTACACTTCTAGCTCTACAGGACCAAGGTGGGTAAACCTAAACAATGCTTAAAACTTAATTCACTCATACACTGACATTGTTTTTTATAGCAGATAATTCCCAATGAAAACACACTAAGGGAAGCATTGACAACCTCAAATTTGGCTAAATTATCAGTAACTCAACCCTCTCTCAGCCATTGGAAAGTAGGACACACAATAACATAGTAAGATTAGAATGATTTTTCATTTAAAATTGTTTCTGAGATGCACAAACTAAAAAATAGATCAGTGCCAGCTTTGGGCCATGGAGTCAAACACATAAAATGAATTCTCCAGAAAATAGTCCTCAACCAGTGGATTTAACTTGCTAATTCTTTGCATTAACTATTAGTGCCTTGCACCAACAATCCTTCTCTTGATATCAATCAGATTCTTCTTATCAAATCCCATCTGCACACCTGAAATCACAATCACCTTGCTCAAAGCATTTTAAAACAATGAACAGACAAAACAATCTCATGAAACTTGAGATGATAAACTCAAAGACACTTTGTATTATTGAATTTAAATGACTGAAAGTGTACAAATGTGGAGACAATCTGATGACATTCATGAATGTGAAAGAACTTCATGACGTTAATTGCATAAACTGGCTATATTTACTCTTGAATTCATAAAATTACAGCTTATAGACTCAAATAATGACCCAGAAAACACAAATTTCTATCTACCCAGTCCAATACAAAAATTCACAACCCCATACAATGAGAGAACAATAGAAGATATAGAAGAAGATAAGCAAGTAGGAGCAGCCCTAAATTCGATCTGGAAATGCCATACGGAAGCTCCATTCACCATTGATCAGACTGAAAAGAATATCTTCTCCTCTTCCTCTGCAGCAAAAAAATATTCCCTCAAAAACAACACTTGCTCATCATTGCCCAGCAATAGAAAATATGCCCCTATGGAGATTCTTCATATTCACCCAGCTAGAAAATATCTCTTCCCGTGCAAATTCTATTTCTGTTTTTTGCTCTTCATTTGCTATAGTTTATATTTCTTCAAATATTAAAGTTTCATAACTTTAATATTTAGGCTTCTGACTTTATTTAAAAACCCCCAAGTATAAACTAAATATAAAATTCACTTTATATTATATTCTTTTACATTGTCTCAGTTCACTTTGATTTCACATTTTAAATAAAGTCCCCATTTGCAATTTGAAGAAATTCATTTCTTAGCTCCAAATATTTCACTCGCAACAAAATGAAATATTCTTCTCATTTTACTATTTACCCAGTGTGGATAAAAAATACTTCACCTCCCAACAAAGAAAACCCATAAAATGAATATTTAGTTTACTCCATTACCTAGGCAGAAAACAAAATTTACCCTATGTTGTTTTACCTCTAAATATTTAGTCACTTCAAAATAAAATTTACCCTCATGCATTATTAAAATATTTCACTTTTGAAATACTTCACATTTTATTTCCTCAGGCAAATTACTTTACCTCCCCGGGAAAATTATTTTAATTTTCCATGGGCCCACCCTATTTTACATCTCAAACTATTTAACCCTTTGAAATGTTTTAATTAAAAGCTCCCCACCGTGCATTCTTGCACACCTTGCGAGCTTTTGGCCGACATAACACATTGTTGTACGAGGTGTACGAGCACGGGTGAGACTGCCCTAATCCTGTTGTTTGCGAACTCCCATGTTCACCATAGCAGCCAGCTCCATTTCACTCACTGTGCTTTCTTCTGCTCTGGTGCGAGTTTCCCCTTGTTTGGCGTGAGTATCCCTTCACTGGCGTGTGAGCCTCCTCTCACTGTTGTGCATGGTTCCTCCAACATCTCCATTTTCCTTCATTTGTTAATGGATGTCCATGCCCTGCCCTGTGCTCCAATTCGCACCCCACTGTTGACCGATGCACCATCTGCCAATTGCACTTGCTTGAAAGTTATTGGAGCCTTATCAACAAATGCATATTTTGCTCACCCTCCACATGGCACCCTATCTCTATAGGGCATAGGCCTCCTCCTACTAGCTATGTCCCTGCTCCATTCACTCTCATCACCAGGTCACACCTTCCCTTCACAAGCGCGGGCCCCTTACTGACTATAATGTGCCCCAAACTTCCTGTGGCCAATGCATTCACCTTTTGTTATACCCAGGTCACACCTCATGAGACTGCTCACCCTCCACATGGCACCCTATCTCTATAGGGCATAGGCCTCCTCCTACTAGCTATGTCCCTGCTCCATTCACTCTCATCACCAGGTCACGCCTTCCGTTCACAAGCGCGGGCCCCTTGCTGACTATAATGCGCCCCAAACTTCCTGTGGCCAACGCATTCACCTTGTGTTATACCCAGGTCACACCTCATGAGACTACATTTCCTAGCGCGCAGACCTTATCCACTAGCATGGCCGCACCCACCCCATTCACTGGTTGCACCCACTCTTGCTGACAAAAAGCTCTGACTCCACACGTTGGTCGTAGGCTCCTGCATTACTGGTATGAGCTTCCCCTCAGGTTTGTGCTTTGAGGGATGTTTGTTCCCCTCCAAATGCTTTGATGGATGTCCATAACTGTTACAAAACTCACGCCACATAGATTCATCACTTTTTCCACTGGCTCATGCTTCCTCCAACAGCATACATGCCTTGTCATTAGATTGTATTTTCCTGGCATGAGCCCTAGCTTCTTCAGTTCTGTCTACACTGAAAATTCAATGACATTTTCAATAGTTCCATGCTATGCGTGGTTTGCAATTTCATTTTGCATCTACTGTAATACTGGCACCCATGAGATCACTATGTTTGGGTAATCTATCAAACAATTCATACGCCTTGCACATGCTTCCAATTTTGCTTGAGAGTTTCCAAAGCCATTTCCATCTGAACGTGTGATGACCATTTAACCAATTATTTTGTGCATTGGCTGCTAGCGTGCCATGAGACACATATTTCAATTCTTTTTCATTGTACAATAACTTAAAATAGCTCACCATTCCTCTTGAAATGTTGCTTCATAGATTTAACTTTCATCTCATTATTTACTGAATGCAACCCACTCAAATGTAGAATCAATTGGATCCCTTTCTAAGTTCGAAACATGGTTGCAAATGAATATACCCAGGTTTTGTAACGAGACCCTGAATAATATTTGGCCTTCTAAAAGAAAGCTTTATTTTCAGTGTCATGCAACTGTTCAAAGAACAGAGCACAATTAAATAGTGTTGTGACATTATCCATGGTAAGTTTAAATGGAGCCCTACCCTCACCATCAAGCTATGAGAAATAGCTTCACTTTCCTCTGCCTTATTATGCCAATGAAGTAGACCCTCCACCTTCATTTGTACTAATTGACAAAAATTGTGATAATGACCAATGAGAAAATAATCATGGAACCATGCTTTGAAATTCATCTTTTCATAATCGGAGTGTCTTTTAGTAAAAGCATGTTGGGTCCCAAGTGGCCCGACTAAAAAAAATTTCATTTTCAAACACATTTCATGCTCAAATCATTTAGCCACAGCATCCAGATGAATTTTGGAATGGAAAAATGAATTGGGTTGCAATTAGAAAATGTTTTTTGACACTTTTGGAAAATGGCCAAAACTGACCCAGTTGGCTTAGGAACCAATCCGAGAAACTGGTCAAACGACCTCCGGGAGACATCAAAACTTGTAAGCATATAGTCATTTGACCCAAAAGTATAGTGCAAAATATGGCTCAGAGAAATAGATCACGAGGAACCGGATATTAATCGACAAAGTTGCCCAGTCAGGCTTTTCTGAAACAACTGTTCTGAACCAATTGAAACTCATCCAATTGCCATTTTGTGAAAATAGCAAATCAACTCCTGGCGATCTGCCATAAGACACAATGGAACATTAAGATACCCTGAGTACGTGTGCAAAAGGAATTTTCTTGAAACATCGTTGATCAAAAGTTATTCACGGTCAAAATTGGCCATTCAGAAAGGCTATCAGGAATGCAACTGCAAAATAGAACAAACTGCATTCAGTTTCAATCCGCTAAAAATAGAAAATCAGATCATGAAGTTCTGAAAACTAACATCTGAGATCATTTAGGTATGGAGAACATAGAATAACATTCATTTTGACATGACAGTGAATTGGTTGCGAAAACCAAGCTCAAACAAGAAGCTGTTTTGCAGAACTGAACGTCTGCAAATAGCAGAACAGTGTCAAAACCCTTTAGCTTCACTTTTCGAAACTCTGTCAAGGTTTATTATGGGAAGCTAAAATTTGACATGGCTACTCACATATGTTAACTGAATATGTTTGCAAATGGGTTTTGTATGACAATCAATAAGTTTCAAATTATAAGCCCCCAAAGTGGGTTAGTCAGGACTAATTCTTCAGGTGCACTTCTGAAAGTGCAGAATCAAAATTTTGAAATAGGCATCTCGAATTTGCAAAATTTGAGAGTGCCAACAAGTCCCAAATGAGCACTTAGGCAGATACATAAAAGTTAGCATAAGATAATGATAATTAGAGGTGGTCCTATATTGTGCAGCTTTAGGACAAATTCTTTTCTCTATAGGATCAAAGGACATATGTTATCAAGAAGTTTGTGGCACTCAGAGACATGATTAAACTCATACTTAATTTTGTTTCCCGTGCTCTTGGTTGTATTGGTGAATTATCAGAAATTAATTTTTGTCCCAATACTTTAGTAGATGGTATAGAGTCCTTAACTAAGATTGATCTATTTTACAAGCCTCATGTAGGTGCAAAAGGTTCATGGGAAGAAGGATAAGCATTGTGGAAGGCTATCCTAGAGAGTCTCAAAGATTCTTCTTTAGGTTAATTTAACTATGTGTTAATATATTTTTGGTTACATTTTGATGTGTATACATATATACCAAACCCCTTCCTTTGTCATTGATGTCAAATGGGGAGAGATAAATAGATGAAGAGATAAAGAGATGGAGAGATAGAGAGACAAAGGAAAAACATTTTTGTGAAGAACAATCTTGATAGGGGGAGTTTTCAGTTGTTGGAAAATGTTTTTTCATGCATGTTGCCATCAATGACAAAGGGGGAGATTATTGGGAGCCTTGCGACATGAGCATGAAGTATGGTTTCAATTGGTTGTTTCTATGTTGTCATTGATGTCAACATGGTGATAACTATATGGGAAGTCTACTTGGTTTACTAGATGTTGTTCTCTGTCGGTAATACCCTCTTGTGATGGATAAGTGTATTGGTATTTGAGTCCAAAATTTATTGCAAGATCTGATATAACTCTAATCTATTAACCATGTTTTCTTGACTCATTTAGCCAGCTATATCCTATATCTTGAGATGTCTTTTATTGTGAGCAAAAATTTATCTCTGATAGAGTTCAACTTTGTATTCTACTATTGTTCCTTGCTTGGCATACTGTGTGGGAGACTCCGCATTCTATTAAGGTGAAAATTGATATGTTGCAATTTTGTTGATAGTCTTTATGTTGGTAGTATATTGAGAAATTAATGTGTTCTCAGATTTGGAAGGTGTTTGCTTTAAAAATTATTTGTTGGTTTGGAGAATTATGTTCTAGTCTTGGCTGAATCAGTGTATGCAATACTTTATGAAGGCTAGTTATTATTTATGGATGTTAGTTGACTTGGTATAATGCATTACATGGATAAAATTCTTAAATCATATATGGTTTTGACAAAGGAAGTTTTGATTATTTTATTTTCATCTAATTAGGCCGGCCTAATTGATGATTAAGATATTATTGTATATATATAAGGTTTTTTGAGGAATGAGATGAGCATGAGTGGTGGAAGTGGATACATGGAGTGAATGTGAAATGAAAATAGGAAAAGGTGTGTGAATATATGAGCCTAAATGTTTTATTAGTTGTGGATCAGTGCAGTTTTTTTGAGTGACTACTGTGTGAGACAATACTTCATATTCTGGGCGTCATTGAAACTGAACCCTACACATTGAAGGTGTATCCTATTAGTTCAATCTTCTGGCAGTGATCCACTATCATTGTATCTTGGTGGTTAGCCATATTTTATGCTTAGGTTGTGAGACTTTTAAGGATAGTGAGTCTTAGTAGTGAGCCCCATAATATTTTGTATCTGGATATAATATATTGTGAGTTCACCCTCACCATGGTTTTTCCCTTATTAGGTTTTCCACGTAAAAATCCTGGTGTTCATGTGTATGGTTACATTGATTTATTTTTATGTTCCTTCTTTCTAATTCAGTGAAAATTGAGATAATGTTTAAATGCATTTTAATATGGTTTTATGGAATATTGATTCACCCCCTTCTCAATATTTAGAATGTTCAACAGAGATTGAATCTAAAAAAGTGTCTTTGGTATAGATAGTGGAAAATTTTGTTTTATCATATCTCATAGAGGAATTGAAGTGGACATGAACAAAATTGATGCTATAGTTAACATTCCACCTCTTAGAAACATTTCTCAATTGCTTACTTTACAAGAGAGAATTCAAGCTATCTGTCATTTTGTAGCATCTCTAGTAGATCAGAAATTACCTTTCACACATCTCCCTAAGAAAGAGGTTCAATTTAATTGGAATGACGATTACAAAAATGCTTTTGAGAGTTTGAAATATTATCTTGCCACCCCACCTGTTTTACAATCCGCTATGTAAAAAAAACCGTTCATCCTTTACACAATAGCATCAACCTATGCTCTTCCAACCTTTTTGGATCAACAAGATGAAAATGGTAAAGAACATCCTATTTATTACATTAGACAAACCCTAATTGATTATGAGAAATGATACACAATTATAGAGAAACAATGTTTGGCTCTTATATTCACTACTAGTAAGTTGAGACATTATTTAATGAATGTTGAAATACATGTGATGACAAAATTCAATCCTTTAAAACATCTTTTTGTTAAAATCGATTTACCAAGATGCTTAGCGAAATGGGTTATGTTGTTAACTGAGTTTGACCTTAAATTTTTTTTGCAAAAGGAAATTAAAGGACAAGCCTTAACAAACCAATTAGTTGGTGCCCCTTCCCCTTGTCATTACCTAATATAGAAGAATTGCTTGATGAGAAGGTGCTAACTATTTAGAAACATGAAGAAACATGGGAATTATATTTTGATGGATCTAAGTGCAGATCAGGCTCTAGCACATGAGTTATAATAGCTTCATTGGGAGGAAAACCTATTCCCTTATCATATAAATTAAATTTCATATGCATGAACAATAATGCAGAGTATGAAGAATTAATTGTTGGATTACGTGCCACTTTAACTCTAGGAGCTCCAGACATTAAAATATTAAGTGATTTGCAATTAGTCTTTAAGCAAATAAACAAAACATATCAAGAAAAGCATGAAAAATTATTGAAATACAAGGATCTCACAATGACTTTGTTAGAGAAGTTTGATTTTTTTACCATTGATAACATCCCACGGGAGGATAATTGGCATGCAGATGCAATGGAAAATGTAACTTCTCTTATATCACCTCAAGATCCTTCAAAATATTTCACATTTATTGTGTATACAATCATGAAACCAAAAATTAAATCTAAAGCTAAATAAGTTTTATTAAAATATATGGAAAGCTCTAGTGAATGATATTCAGTGATATTTAATTATTTAAAAGAAGGTACCTTTCCTGAGCCTACAACTAAGAACACTCGAGACTGCCTTCACAAACTCACATCTAAATATATAATCCTCGCTGACATGCTATACTAGAGATCCTTTAACACTATTTTACTTAGATGCCTTAGAGAATCTGAAATCCCCATAGCACTTGAAAAAGCTCATGCAGGTGCTTGTGGAGGTCATTTTGGAGGAAGATCATTAGTTCAAAAACTAGTCTACATAGGATATTATTGGAGACATATGGAAAAATATTGCTTTGAATATGTTAAGAAATGTCACAAATGTTAGGAACATAGAAATTTGATTCACGCTCCCGCTTCTGAGCTTTATGCCCAAGTTCCTATTTGGCTATTCTCGATATGGGGATTGGATCTCATTAGAAAAATTTTATCTCCTTCTTCTGCCAGACATACCTTTATAATCACTGCAACAAATTATTCACAAAATGGGTGGAAGTTATTCCCCTTCCTTTGAACAATAACTGTCAATGTAATACGTCATTTCATATTGGATAACATTATTGCTCACTTTGGACTTCCTTTTGCATTGGTTTCAGACAATGGGACACCATTTAAGAATAATGGCACGAAGAATTTATTAGAAATGTTTAACATAAAACATCGTTTCTCAACACCTTACTACTCACAATCCAATGGACAAGATGAATCAATTAATAGAACCCTTGAGAAAATATTATGAAATATAGTAAAAAAACACAATAAAGACTGACATACACAGTTGACATATGCATTATGGGCATATCGTACTAGTATAAGAAAATCAACTAGAAGTACTCCTTATAACCTTTTCTATGGTACCGAGGCAATAATGCCCTTGGAGTTAGAAATTACTTTATAATGAATCACTCTGCAAGGACTTATTGATGATAATACTTATAAGGAACAATGATTACATCATCTTCAAATGCTTGATGAATATCACATTAATGCTCTTGAGCATCTCCAAGCTTATTCTAGAAAATTGTAACATAGTTACAATGATCATGTCGTCCCTCGGGTATTGACTAAAGATGATTTTGTTTTATTCAAAAATTAATGCAATGTCAATGTCGCCCTGACTGAAAAAGGAAAATTAGCCCTAATTGGTTAGGACCTTATATAATTAATGAAGGTTACGGCTCTAGAGCATATATATGTTAATAGAAATGGATAGTACACCTCTTAAATAACCTATTAATATCACACATTTGTGTTGGTACTATGTCTAATCTTCTTGAATAGTGTGAATGATAAAGTAGTGGTGTTAGAGTTAGTTATGCTCTCGTATTGCTTCATTCTTGACAAACAATTATTTGCGTGTCTTGAATATTAAAGTAATTATTTAAATTAATTTAAGTGTTTACTTTAGGTTTCATACTATTCAAGATAATCTCATATGTTGTGTTAGATTAAATCCTTATTTGTATTTAATGTTCTAAAATTAGATCATAGGTGCATTTAATTTAACATAACATACCTAATCACAATGTCACATCTAAGAGAAAATGGAATAGTTTTAATTAGATCACATAAGGCATTCTAAATTATAGAGACATTTATTAAATAGTCTTACAAATATTATTTGATAAATCACATTGCCATTTAACTCCAAACACATAAGCATAAATAATCAAACATCAAATGATCATATATATATATATATATCAATTTTTTGAGTACATGTCATCAAATATATAATATAGGGTAGCTTGTGGCTACTACATCCCTCTGGATCTAGAGATCAAATATCTCTAGATGCAATCCATTGAGAGATGGTAGTATGCGATGATGAATGTGAACTGATAAGAGCATCCAAAGCATACTGTAGACCCTATGATCATCCAACATCTTCGGTCTCTCATCCAATGGACTCTAGGCACTCTCGTTCTATGCAATCTTTGTCTACTTGTAGCCTTGCTACCTCTGCATGATGTCTCTCGATCTTCGTTGTATCTCGAGATGACTGAACCTCCTCATATGCAGCCTTGACTCACTCAATGCACCTCATCACACCCTTGTATTCTACTCTCAATTTGACATAAGGCTTGAATAGCTCTGGGTCCCACTCCATAATGGGTGGGGGCACACAATTTGTACCAATAGCTTGGTTGAAGAATGAAGAAGGAAATATCTCTACAGTTACCTGTCAGTAGAGATCCTGTAAATCTCTCATAGACCCTACAAGATAGAATCCATACATATAATCAATACACATCATGATATATATATATATAAATTAAAAACATAAGATTGAACATAAGCATAAGCATAACAATAAAATATCATCACCTAGATCTCTAGCTAGTTGTGTGAAGATAGTCTCATCCTGTGTAGGAGGCATGGAGGATGTGCTAGCCTCTCCATGACAATGGGTGGTGGTGTGTGTTGTGGCTATTGACTATGATCTAGTGATATAGGTGGGAAATGACATTCTCCACTCATGGATTTTGGATCCTCATCCACTGATCATCACCCTCACTGATCAGATGCTCCTCCTCCTCTTCCTCATCCTCGTCCTCATCCTCTCCCTCATAATTTGGGCTTGCATCCTTGTCATAATCCTCATCTATCTCATCTACAAATAGGTCTATAACCCTAAGCCTTGTCTCTTCAGCCATCTCCTAATCCTCATCCCTTTGATTTAGAAGTGGTCCTACAAAGCCTATAGGTCAATCCATTGAGAATATAGGAGTTGATCGTGCTACTTCCCACCACTCCTCATGCATTTGTTGCACCGATATCATCATCGTTGGAGATCGATGGCATATCATGGTCGTCATCCTCTGATTCCTGTAAGATGACATCAACAAAAGTGAATTGTGTCATATCTCTAGGCCTTCGAGCACTCCGCACTGATCACCTGTAGAAGGGATGTATTACTAGTGGTACCTCTATCTGCCTAAACTACCTCATAACAAGATCATAGTAGAATGTTCTTACTATGTAATCATGTTGACCCAGTAGAAATCTATCCATCTGCATCCTCCTTAACTGTTATGTCTCATTCGACCACTATGGTATCGGCTCGTATGGTCTCCACAAGATCTCTTCCTAATCTAGTCGATCAAATCTAACCCTCCAAATGTGTAAATCCCCATACTACCATGACCACCTTAATGGGTAACTGAATGTGCATGGATATCCTCAGGTTGATATAGATGGAAACCCTATCAACCTAGTACATGTGATATGCTCCAGGCACCAAACTTGTTGTAGCATACAATGCACCATACTGTCAATCTTATGGTATGCAAACCACCCTAGATCATAATACAAATGTGCAAGGATGTTGTGGCCCCAAGAATATACAGTCCTTTGTTGTGCCATATTTTGTATCATGTGGACTAGTCCTCTGTCTAGATATTCTCCTTGACCATCAAGGATGAGTACTAGTGCCACTATGAAAATCATGATCCATACCAAGAGTGGTGCTCGCGAGTAGAGTAGCCATGATAACTCAATGTGTGGCCACATAATATCATCTTGAATCAAACCTCCAAGGGAGAACTGTATCGTATTTTATCTCACAAAATGACTAATCCCCTATAAAATGGACTCTCTCACCTCAAATTAGAACTCGAAGAATGTGATGTATGTCCTCCAGGGTGATCGTCATCTCTCCTATAGGAAGATGAAATATGCAGGTGTCAGCATCCCATCTCTTTGCAAGTGCCATCAACATAGCATCATGGTACCTCATGGGACGCATGAGGTACACCCAATATAATCCAATGTTCTATAATATCTTCATGTTTGCCTCTGATAATATCAAGGCTAGGTCTTGTAGGCAACAAAATTGTCTTCCGCTGAGATGCTCTCATGACTGGGGTGGAATATATAAAAAAAAAAAAATATGTCCTATAAGCATTCTAAAATTTCAAATCTACACATCAAAAGTAAAAAAAGTGCACTAAAATTGTTCAGTGTACTTTTATAAGGGTCCTAGACACTCTATTTCCGTTTTGGGACACTTCGCGAAGAAATGTGACATTTTGCAAAAAAAGGGGACACTTCGCAAAAAAAATGATTCTTTTCAAACTTTTCTTCCAAGGTCCTAAATCAAGCTAGAAATGAGTAAAAACATAAAATATATGTGTAAGGACAAAACTAAGGCACAAAAAAATCAACTCACCTAATGTTGCAACTCACCTTGGGCTACCTCCTCTAGTAGGTGCTCAAGTCTCAAAGGCACATATTCTCGATTTGCTCAGCATTCTCACTCACTCTCCAACAAAGTCAAGCTATAAGAAGGTAAAAGAAAAAATTAGTTCAAGTTACTTCACTTTTTTCTCTTCAAGCACAAAGAAAATAGAGGTGAGTGGGTGCTCACTTATTCTCCTTAGGTCATTCAATAAGGTCCTAGGAATCCTAATTGGATTGACTATCAACCTTGAGGGTAAGTCAATTCTCAACAAGAAAGACCTAGGAAGGGTTCTTTTAAGCTTTGTGGGGTTCACCACCAAGAAAAAGCTTGGAAAAGACAAAATAATTCAACTCACAAACCCTAGTAATGCAAGCTAAATGAGTGATGTAAATCATGAAATTATGCAACAACAAGTTAGGGTATGTGTACCTGGAAGTTCTAAAAATGTAATGAGGATTCTGGAAATGCAAATAAGCTAGACCAAAAATTTCTATGGAGGACTAAGAGACCCTTACTGTTAACTTAGACCAGCTACTTTTTTTCGAGGTAAATGTGAAATCTTCATATGCTAGAACTGGATTTGAAAGAATCTCTACAAAATACTTTCAAGAGGACTAAGATGCCCTAGGTGGCAACTTAGTTCCATCTTGAATTTTTGATATTTTTGAATGTGGTCTTGAAGTCCAAAGCCTGTAGTTCCTTCTTCTCAGGTCTTAGGTTCTAAATCTTTTCAATCTGGCTTGTAGGTGAGTTTCTATGAAGATGATAACTTTTTGATGCAACTTTACAACTTTTCAACTTTGCACTTCAAATGATCTTCAAGTCTTCAACCTAAATATGCAATCACAAACACACAAGAGAAGAAAAACTTGTTGATTGCTAGTAAATGGGGGTTTCCCTTGGTCAAACCCCTTGTTGGTATTTAAACCTTGAAATGAAATGAAATGGAGGGAAGTGATGAATTAACAACATGCAATGTTACAACTCACCAAACCCTTTCTATGATGTCTGCAAACTTGTGTGAAATGATTAGCTTGAATGTAGATCTTGAATCCAATGAATTCTTGATAGATCTTGACTTGAATTACTTGCTTGAACCAAAACCTATATCACAAATGTTAGCTAAAAAAACACACATGATGCCACAATCTCCTTGATATGATGCTTGAATCTTGATGATGGCTCTAAATGCTTGATGAATTGCTCTTAAATGCTCTTGTGAACTCAATTATTCTATTAGGAATGCTCTCAAAAAAGACTTGGATTGAAAATGAATGAATGAACCTTGTATTTATACCTATTCATGCTTAATATCCCGAAATTATATTACAACAAGCCAGCATATGAATTCATTAATTAAAGGAGGCCAAATCTCACTAGAATTTGAAATTAAATCTCATAAAAAGTTTAAGGGGGACTAAGATGCCCTAGGTGGCGTCTTAGTCCCAATTCTTGAAAACTTGGGGCACATACTCCAGAAAGGGGCCCATTTAAGGTTCCATTGAAAATGGGGTCCCATGACCTTTGGGGGACAAAGATGCCCTAGGTGGCCTCTTAGTCTCAGCCCAAAAATTAGGGACACTCAGCCATAATCATTAAATTATAATTTATCCATTGATGTTTTTCAGGATTTGCCAGAAAAAGATATAGTTTATAAGGCTTGTGGATGTAAAATAGAACCAATTAAGATATAAATAGAGATAAATAAAGAAAGGTGGGCCCAAAAGAGTGTGAAAGTGAAAGGGTATGCATTTTCCTACACTACAACTCTTATATATGTTAAAATTAGGTTTTTTTTATATTAGGGTTAAAAGTACTTTTTCATTCAAACTAGTATACCAGAGCTAGAAAACTTCATTTTTGACACCGTTTGTTGCATTGGAATCATGATTCTAATCTCATTCTCATCAAATATCTATCACTATGTGGTATGGTACCTGGAAATACCCTACGATATGACTTATCTAATTCAATGCGGTTAGACTTCTACCTTGATTCCACCTCCATAAAGCAAGTGAAATCAAGGGGGGGCCTACATCTACCCTCAAATTTTATTTGTAGAAGTTATATAAGAGGATTTTTTAATGACTAACGAATTTGTGTTGCAGGATGCAATTCCTAACATTGTGGTTTTGTAGATAGCTATAGTAGGGACTTCATTCTCCCGTGCATTGTGAATGAACCTATATGAGTATCATTTTATGAAATATAGTATAGAAAATTGTACGCTCTTGAAAATGGTACAATTTCACACTTAATTTGGTCCTATTTTAGCACTCTTACATTAAATAACCTTTTAAATCATTATTAATAGGCCCCTAAGACCCTATATTTTAGATCTCAAGGCTTATTTCAACTAAAATATTGACAAAATAAACAAAAGCATTTAATTTTCTAACAACCCATTATTGGCCCAACTCAAAAAACTAGGGTGGGACTCATATGCCACCTTGGGCATATGAGTCCCCCTAAGTGGGACCCATATGCCACAAGTGGCGTATGAGTCATGTGTGGTCCATTTTTAGGGTTTGAGTGGAAATTCAAGTTTTTAATTCAAAAATTTGGTTGATGTCAAATTTTGAGATTTAAATAATGGTAAATTAGGTGTAATTCCTATATAAATAAGCTTCTAAGTCATTATTTTCAATCTAGGAGAGCAATTTCAAGATCTAAGAATTCACAAGAATTCAAGCATTCTTTCACAAGAGCATTCAAGAGCAAGTAGTAGGTAAATTTGAAATCTTGGAGTAACATTATTATGTTTTTGCAGGTCTTCAAGCTCAATTTCATTCTTGAGATCTAGCACTTTCAAGGATTGATTATTGTTTCCTATGGTGAATCATGATGGATTCTAGGTTGGGGAGATGTAACTAGCCATCAATCCGAGCCTAGTGACTTGTTCCCTAAGTGATTCCATACTCCATTGTCATTCTACATTCAACCTAAGAAAGGTACATGCATTATCAAATCTCATTTGAGTGATTAGGGATCTCTCAAAGTGAGTCATTCATCTTCATGTTTCATTCATGCATCTCATTCTAGCATAATATAATAAGGTTGCATTAAATTTAAAATTTCCTAATATTAGATACACTTAAGGTTAGGGTTTATATTCTCGTTTACATTCAAGTTCCATTGTTTCTATCAAGGTTTAATTACCAAAATAGGGGTTTGACCAAGGAAAACCCCCCATAAGCAAATCAACACTATATTCTATTTTGTAAGTCTTTTTCTAGAAATCAATTCAGGAAGGAAGAACAGGGATTAAGGAGCATATCTAGACTTTGACTTTCAAACAAAGAAGAATGGGACTGATAGGCCAGAAGTGGCATATGAATCCCACTATAGGAAAATTTCTAGATTTTTAAAGATTCTGAGTCTACAATACTAGATTCATATTCATATTAGACTGGGATTAATATGCCAGAAGTGGCGTATGAGTCCCAATGTGCCCTAAATCCATTTTTTTAGCATTTCAAATCTTTTTTCATACCTCTATAGGTTTCCAGGTGCACATCTCTAGTTTCTTAGCTTTATGTTCTGATTTATAGTCATATATAGGCCTTTTATTCAAGTCTTAGATATCATTAAGATTCATAATTAGGTCTTGCATATTGCTTGTCATTCCAAGCACTAGCTTGGTGGTAAATCCCTCTTTTATTCTATAATCACACCCTAGTTATTAATAGGAAAATGGGTGCTTGATAACCTAGGTCATAGAACACCACTTTTCTCCTATTATCATAATAATTTCCTAAGAACCCTAATAATATTGACTATAAACCTCTCAAGGTGAGCCAATTCCCAATTAGGACTTAGGAGGGGGTTCTTTTCAGCTTTAAGGGGTTCACCACCAAGCAAATGCTTGGAAAAGATAATTATTTGAAAACATAATGTGATATGCAAACTAACCTAAAATGACCTAAATGAAAGATGTGCAAATACTAAAAATGAGCAACACCAAGTTAGGGTATGAGTACCTGGGAGGCCTAGAGATGTAATAAGGATTCTGGAAATGCAAATGAGTTGTCAAAATATTCCTTGGAGGACTAAGATTCCTAGGATGGCATATTAGTCCTGCTGCTATTTTTTAGGGAAAACATAGAATCTTCGAATGTCAGAACCAAATCTTGAAGAATCTTTGAAAAATATATTATGGGGGAATAAGACACTCAAGATGGTGCTTTAGTTCCACTCTAAATTTAGGAAAAGTTTGAATGTGGTCTTGAGCTCCTAGATCTACACTTGCTTCTTTCCAGATTTCAGGTTTTGAAATAGTCGGATTTGACCTGTAGGTGATTTTCCATGAAGATGACAACTTTGGCAATGCAAATTTTGTAACTTGACAACTTTGCATTCCAAATGATCTTCAAGTCTTAAACCTAGATTTGCAAATACAAACACACAAGAGAGGGGAAACTTGTTGATTGCTAGTGAATAGAGGTTTTCCTTGGTCAAACCCCTTTAGGTAATTAAGCCAAATGATGAAATGAAGCATGAAACATGAAATATGTAAATGATATCACCTTGGATAATATCTTGTGAAGAAAAATTGCAATCTACCATGTAGTGGCCATGAAGAATGTAGATCTTGGATCTCAAAATAAGATGTGAACAATGGTTACAAGTAGGTCTTCAATGCTACATCCACAATCTTGGCTCAACAACATGAATGGATGCACTAAACCCTTGAAATGATGCTTAAGTCTTGATGATGGTTCTAGATACTTGATGAATTTCTCTTAAATGCACTTATGGACCCAATTTTTCTAGAATAGATGCTCTCACAACTTTCTTAGATGAAAAGGAGTGAAGGAACCTTGTATTTATACGTATCTATGCTTAATATCTTGAAATTATATCACAACAAGCTAACATATGAATTCATTAAATGAAGGAGGTGGGTAAGTGCATCGATCTGTGACAAAATTTTGATGCCAAATTGTAAAAAAAACCCGTAATAGGCCATATTGCGCTCGCCAAATTTGGTAAGTGCCAAATTTGGTGCTCTCCAAATGGCTTTACCATTTGGCAAGCGCCAAATGGCTTGAATTTTTCAATGAGTGAACAAGTGTGAGGTCTCTTTCTTTTTGCAATGAATTTTGGAATGCATGTTTCTAGACTCTTTTATTTTCACTTTCTATTTGAAGGAAACTATATACATGAAATAAAAATTTAAGTATAAGTTTACATTTACATTCTTATACTTTAAGTTATATTACATGTATATAGGCAGGATGTTTGAGAGTGGTTTAAGATCTCTAGGAAATATAATGCAAATTCTAGTTTTTGGAAGATCTTAAAAATTTTAGACTTAGTCAAATTTTAGTAATCAACAATTCAAATTTTAGTAACCAGGATGTCAAATTTTAGTAGTCAGCAAGTTGTATCAACTTTATCTCTCCTTCTCTCTACTCTCTATCTCTCCACTCCCTCTCTCTCTCTCCCTTGCTCCCTCTCTCTCTCCCCTCTCTCTCTCTCTCACCCCTCTATCTCCTCCCTACATCTATCTTCCCCCCTCCCCCCTCTCTCTCTCTCTTTACCTACCTCTCCTTCCATCACTTTGTATCTCACTTATTTCTCCATCCCTACCTCTTTCCATCTCTACTCTCTATCTCTCCTCTCCCTCCCTCTACCTACATCTCTCTCTCACTCTTTATCCCTCTCTTCCCCCACTTTCTCTCTAACTCTCTCCTCTCTATCTCATAATTCTCTCTCCCTCCCTCTCACTCTCCCCTCTCTATCTCACCACTCTCTCTATATCTCTCTCTCTCTCACACAAACCTCTATCTCCCTTGCTAACACTCCCTCCCTCCATCCTTCCCTCTCTACTTCTCTCTATCTCTCCTCTCCCTCCCTCTCTCGACCTCACCCTCCCTCCACTTCTTTTTGTCTCTCCTCCTAATCTCTCTCACTATTGTCCCTCCCTCCCTCCCCCTCTTTCTCTCTCAATCGATCTTTTTCTCTATCTCACCATTCTCTCTCTCTCACTCACACACACACACCTCTATCTCCCTACCTCTCCCTCCCCTCTCTACTCTTTATCTCTCCTCTCATTTCCCTCTCTATACATACCTCTCCCTCCATCAATCTCTCTCTCCATCCCTCTCTATCTCACTTATGTCTCCTTCCCTACCTCTTTCCCTCTCTACTCTCTATCTCTCCTCTCCCTTCCTCTACCGACCTCTCTCTTTGTCTCTCCATCCCTTTCTTTCTCTCTCACTCTCTCCTCTCTATCTCACCATTATCTCTATCTCTACCTATCACCCCCTCCTCTCTAAATCACCATTCCCTCTCTCCCAACTTCCCTCCTTCCCTCTCACTCCCTCCTCTCTAAGTCACCATTCTCTCTCTATCCCACTTTCCCTCATTCCCTCTCTATGTATCACTTATCCATTTCTTCCTCTCCCTCCCTCCAACCCCCCTCTCTCTCTTTATCTCTATTTCTCATTCTCTCCTTACCTCTCTACTCTCTATCTCACCACTCTCTCCATCTCACTCTCCTTCCTTCCCTATCTCCCTCCTATCCATCCCTCTCCTTCCCTCTCTACCTACCTCTCCCTCCACTACCTACCACTCTCTCCCTCACCCATCTTTCTCTCTTACTCTCTCCTTCCCTCTCTACTCTATATCTCTCCCCCCTTCCCTCTCTAATATATTTCTCTCTCTCCCCCTTCCTCTGTCCCCTCATTTTCTCTCCTCTCACTCTCTCTCCCTCTCACACACACTCACCTCTATCTCCTCCTTTCCTCTCCCACCATCCCTCCACTCTCCACTTCTATCTATCTATCATCTCTCTCTACATCTCCTTCCCTCTATATTTATCTTTATCTCCCCTCTCCCTCTCTTTACCCACTTCTCCCTCCATCACTCTATATCTCAACCGTTTCTCTCTCTCTCTCTCTCTCGCACACACACACACACCTCTATCTCCTCCCTACTTGTCCCACCCTCCCCTCTCTAATTCTCTCTATCTCTCCTCTCTCTACATCTCCTACCCTCTCTACCTATATTTATCTCCCCTATCCATTTTTTTACCTACCTCTCCCTTCATCACTTTGTATCTCACCTATGTTCCCCTACCTACCTAGGGTTGAGGTATTAAGGGTCAAGGGTTGAGAATTGAGAATTGAGGGTTGAGGGTTGAGGGTTGAGGGTTGAGGGTTGAGGGTTGAGGGTAGAGGGTAGAGGGTAGAGGGTTTAAGGGTCGAGGGATTAAGGTTTGAGGGTTGACGGATTAGGGTATAGATTTTACTTGGGTTTAAGGGTTGAGGGTATAGGGTAGAGAGGGAGGGAAGGATGGAAGGAGAGATGGAGGGAGAGATGGAGGGAGAAGTGAGATAGCGAGAAGGAGAGAAGAGGAGAGAGGGATAGAGATATATGAGGGTTGAGAATCTAATGTATAGGATAGATGGTTGAGAATTGAGGGTATAGGATTGATGGTTTAGGGTAGAGGGTAGATGGTAGAGGGTTGAGGGTAGAGGGTAGAAGGTTTAAGGGTTTAGGGTAGAGGGTTTAGGGTATAGGTTTAAGGGTATATGGTTGAAGGATTAGCATTGAGGGTCTAATGTATAAGGTAGAGGGTATAAGGGTTTAAGGATTTAGGATTAAGGGATTAATGGTGAGGGTTGAGAATTGAGGGTTACGGGTTAAGGGTTTAATGGTTTAGGGTTTAAGGGTTAGGGGTCAAGAGTTTAAGGATGAGGGTAGAGGGTTGAGGGTATAGGGTTGATGGATTAGGGTTCAGGGTCCAACATATAGGGTACAAGGTATAGGGGTTGAGGTTTTAGGGTTAAGGGTTTAGGATTGAAGGTAGAGGGTTGAGGGATGAGGGTTTAAAGGTTAAGGGTTGAGGGATTAGGGTTGAGGGTATTAGGTTGAGGGTAGAGGGTAGAGGGTTTAGAAGTTTAGGATTTAAGGGTTGAGGGTTGCGGGTATAGGGTTGAGTGTTCAAGGTTTTAAGGGTTGAGGGTATAGGGTTGAGGGATTAGGGAAGAGAAGGTGGGATGGATGGAGGGAGATATGGAGGGAGAGTCTTGAGAGAGAGAGGGATGAAGTAAGAGAGAGATAGAGGTTAGATGGTTAAGGGTAGAGGGTAGAGTGTTTAAGGGTTTAGGGTTTAAGGGTTAAGGGTTTAGGGTTTAAGGTTTGTTGGGTCTAAAAAATGCAGGTTTGAACCATGAGAGGTTCCCAAGATCTCACAACACTTTTGGCCAACGTACAAGGCCAATTGATGCAATTGAACCTTCTTCTCTTTACGTTCTGCTAGACCAAGGCGGGTGTACCTAATGAGTGATGTAGATTGACATGTATTTCTTGGTTGAGAAATCTATCCACAATGAAAAATGGAAGTGATCAGATGAAAACCACTGCAACTAATCCTACTCCTACTGCACAAATGAAAGGTTTTTGAAAATGATGTTTGATGTGAAGTTTTATCTATGGGTTGAGGCAGATTAGTGCCTTCTATCCATATGGGCAATGGAGTCAAAATAGAAAATGATATGTGTTTTCCTTCTCTGGTTTAATTTCTAGTTGTTAGGCACTTATAAAATAAAATCTTATGATTGGCATATAATTTCATTTATTTATGGCTTGCATAAATTATGCTGGAATGTTTTCTAACTTGGTTCTACTTAAATAATCCAAAAGAAATCTCTCAAACACTATGACTTACTTCAAGGGTTTTAATTCTGACTTGAGACACCAGCAAATAATAATTACACAAAGTGAAAGCATGCACCTTGATGAATCAAAATTTATGCTTGATACATTAACTCAAATGATCAAAATATTTTGAATTAGAGAGAACCAAGATAAAAATAATACAAATTATAGCATCTCAACAACTGAACCAGAAGGTTTTCACCAGTTAAAAACATTAGTTTCCATTGCTCCGTTTCAAGAAAGATCTATACATTATTTCCATTCCCAGTCTTATTTCTGAGAAAATATCACTCCTATACTAACCACCCACCCCCCCCTCTCCTTACTTATAGATTTTTTGCAAATATTTATACAATGAAATCCCGAGGGTCACAACCCTTCATTTCCCAGTTATGGCTATTTACATTTTATCACAGAGATTAAAATATTTAATTATATACCCTCTCGACAAATTAAATATTTCTGACTATGGTTCTAGCTTTTAAATCTTCACTTTAATATTTTCCCACCTTTTATTTCACTTTGTATGCTGCTGGGAAGTCCTTTTTATTTCTACCGCATTACCGCGGTCAAACTTATGTCTCCCCGCAGTAACACGGTACCCTGACCTTCACTGCTTTGGTGTCATTTATCACCTTACCAGGCTACCGCAGTTACCATTTTCACAGGTTGAGGTATAGCGGTAACCGCTTACCGACCGTTACATTGCCACTGGTAGCCCACTAACCTATCACCGTCTATGCTTCCACCACAATCACTGTGGTCACCGGCTTGACCGCCAGCGGTACTGTAGTGGCCCTTCACTGACTGCTACCTCACCGATGACTCACCATCACCATGCCACCGCGGTCTATGTTTAGACCGTGCCTGGTGGTGCGGTAGACATTTTGTGCTTGATCGTTAGCCACTACCCTCATCGTCGCCGGTTGCTTCCCTATTTATCGTGTTACCACGGGTATATATTTTACTACGTGTGGTATAGCAGTGGTTGTTTGATGACCACCAGGTTGACCCTCTACCGCACAACCGCAGACTGTTTGAAGGCTATCCACAGTAAAGCGATAGGGAGAAAAATTTAAAGGGTTTACGGCAGCAGTATAGGATATAAGTCATTTTTTAGCCTTTTTGAATGGCGGTAAAGGAATTTGAATGATTTTGGATGGGAAAAATGATTTTTTATGGAAAAGATAGGAAAATATTCGATTCAAATAGGTAAAAGACCTTAGGATTTTCATGAAATTTTGGGTTCTAACAGGGTTAAGGGGAGAGGGGAGAGAGATAGAGGGAGTGAGTGATTGAGTGAGAGAGAGAGACCTGAGAGAGGGAGAGGGGGTAGGAAGGAGAGTCTTGAGAGAAAAAGAGGGAGGGAGTGGGAGAGAGATAGAGGGTAGAGGGTTTAAGGGTTTAAGGGTTAAGGGTAGAGGGATAAGGGGAGAGGGGAGAGACATAGAAGGAGTGAGTGAGAGATACTTGAGAGAGGGAGAGGGGGTAGGAGGGAGAAAATTGAGAGAGAGAGGGAGAGGGAGTGGGAGAGAGATAGAGGGTAGAGGGTAGAGGGTTTTAAGTGTTTGGGGTTTAGGGTTAAGGGTAGAGAGAGAGAGAGAGGGAAAGAAGGTAGAGATATTGAGAGAGAGGAGGCAAGGAGGGAGAGAGAAATAGGTATAGAGGGACAAATAGGTAGAGAGAAGTAGATATGAAAGTAGAGATAGAGGGAGAGGTAGGGATGGAGAGGGAGGTGAGAAAAAAACAAAGAGATGTCTAGGTAGATAGAGGTGGGAGGAGATAAAGATAAGTAGAGGGTAGAGTTAAGGGTAGAGGGTATAGTGTTTAAGGGTTAAGGGTTTAGGGTTTAGAGTTAAGGGTAAAGGAGAGAGATATAGGGAGTGAGTGAGTGAGTGAGTGAGAGACCTGAGAGAGGGAGAGGGGGTAGGAATTAGAGACTTGAGAGATAGTGAGGGAGGGAGGGAGTGAGAGAGAGATAAAGGGTAGAGGGTTTAAAGGTTTAGGGTTAAGGGTAGAGGGGAGAGAGATAGAGGGAGTGAGTGAGAGAGAGAGAGAGAGAGACATGAGAGAGGGAGAGGGGATATGAGGGAGAGTCTTGAGAGAGAGAGAGGGAGTGAGTGGGAGAGAGATAGAGGGTAGAGGGTTTAAGGGTTAAGGGTAGAGGGCTAAGGGTAGAGTGGACAAATATAAGAGTGAGTGAGTGAGTGAGAGAGACTTGAGATAGGGAGAGGGAGAGGGGGTAGGAGGGAGAGACATGACATAGAGAGAGAGAAAGAGAGAGAGGAAATGGGAGAGAGATAAGGGTAGAGGATTTATGGTAGAGGGTAGAGGGTTTTAAGGGTTAAGGATAAAGGGGATAGAGATAGAGACTTGAGAGAGGGAGAGGGGGTAGGAGAGAGAGAGAGAGAGATGAGGGAGGGATATATATGTAGGTAGAGAGATTTGAGATGGAGATAGAGTAGAGAGGGAAGGAGAGAGGGGAAGGGAGGGAGAAGTTAGAGAGAGAAGAAGGAAGGTGGATAGATTGAGAGAGGGAGAAAGAGAGAATGGGGTATAGAGGGATAGGTAGGTAGAGAGAAGTAGAGAGGTAAGGAGAGTTGGAGGGAGAGGTAGAGATGGAGATAGAGAGAGGTAGGTAGAGAGAGTAAAGGGAGATATAGAGAAGTGGAGAGGGAAGGAGAGACAGATGGAGAGGTAGGGATCGAGGGAGAGATAAGGATTTAGAGAGAGGTGAGAGAGTGAAATAGAGAGAGAGAGAGGTAGGTAAGGAGAGGGAGGGGGAGATAAAGGGAAGTAGAGAATGGAGGAGAGAGAGAAGAAGAGGTAGGGAGGGAGAGATAGGTGAGATAGAGAGAGGAGGAGGGAGGGATATTTAAGGAGAGAGAGGTGAGGTAAAGAGAAATAAAGTAAAGAGGGAAGGGGGAGAGAGAGAGGTGATAGAGCGAAGTAGAGGCGTAATGAGGAAGGTAGATAGATTGAGAGAGGGAAAGAGAGAGGGAGAGAAAATGAGGTATATAGGGGTAGGCTAGATAGAGAGATGTAGAGTGAATTTTGGTGGAAGAGAGAGAGGAGGGAGGGATAGGTAAAGATGGATAGTTGAGATAGATAGGAGAGATATATAGGTAGAGAGAGGGAAAAGAGATATAGAAAGAGGGGGAGGGAGAGAGGAGAGATAGAAAGAGGGGGAGGGAGGGAGAGATAGAGAGAGTAGAGAGGAAGGAGAGAGATAGAGAGAGGTGATAGAGAGATAATTAGAGAGGGAAAGAAGGTGGAGATATTGAGAGAGAGGAGGCAAGGAGGGAGAGAGAAATAGGTATAGAGGGACAACTAGGTAGAGAGAAGTAGATATGAAAGGAGAGATATAGGGAGAGGTAGGGATGGAGAGAGAGGTGAGACAAAATAGAGAGAGGTCTAGGTAGATAGAGGGAGGAGGAGATAAAGAGAAAAATAGAGGGAAGGAGAGAGGGAGGAAGAGGTAGGGATGGAGAGAGAGAGGTGAGAGAGATAAGAGAGAGGAGGGAGGAATAGGTAGGGAGAGAGGGGTGAGATAGAGAGAAAGAGAGTAGAGAGGGAAGGGGAAAGAGAGAAGTGAGATAGGTGATAGAGATGTGTGATGGAGCTTAAAAGTAGAGAGATAAGGAGGAAGGTGGAGAGATTAAGATGGAAGGAGGGGGGAGAGAGAGATGTATAGAGGGATAGGTTAGATAGAGAGAAGTAGAGAGCAAAGGTGGGTGAAAGGAAGAGAGAGGGAGAGAGAGAGGGGGAGAAAGAGAGGTGAGATAAAGAGAAGTAGAAAGGGAAGGAGAGAGAGAGGGAGATAGAGAAAATTAGAGAGGGAGGGAGGGAAGGAGAGAGAAGTGAGATAGAGAGAACTAGAGAGGGAAGGAGAGAGAGAATGACAAGATAGAGAGTAGAGAGGGGAGGAGAGAGCGAGGGAAGCAAAGAGAGAGAGAGAAAGAGAGGAGAGGGAGGGAGGGAGGGATAGGTAGGTATAGAGAGTAGAGAGAGATATATAGAGATAAAAGGAGAGGGATGAGAGATAGAAAAATGTAGAGAGGGAAGGAGGGAGGGAGATAGATATTGGAGAGGGAAGGAGAGAGATGGACATGTAGAGACATAGTTCTTGAGCTCAAGGAAGATATTGTTAGATAAAGGGATGGAGATAGTGAGAGAGAGAGAGGTCTAGAGAATAAGAGATGAAAATGAGTGAGATAGAGAGAGAAAGATGAAATTTGACCTCCTGAGTACTAAAATTTGACCTCCTGATTACTGAAATTTGACATGCTGATTACTAAAATTTGACTAAGTCTGAAATTTTTAAGATCTTCCAAAAACTAGAATTTGCATTATAACTCTTAGAGATCTGAAACCACTCTCAAACATCCTACCTATATATACATGAAATATAACTTAAAGTATAAGAAAGTAAATTTCCATATGTAAATGTCAACTTATACTTAAATGTTTATTTCATGTATATAGTTTCCCTAACAGAGAAAGCGAAAATCTAGTTCTATGCAAAGCAAGCCATTTGGCGCTTGCCAAATGACTCATCACATTTGGCGCATGCCAAATTTGGCGCACGCCAAATGTGATGAGTCATTTGGCGCTCACCAAAAGGCCTGCTTTAGACATGTTAATTAACAGGATTTGCTAAATTTTCTCATATTTTCGTCTGTGCTCCCCATCTCATTTGCACGTCTTTCAATGCAAGTTTATAAAAAAACCGTGATAGCATTAACCTCTATCTTAGCTACCTAAATAAATAATTATTTTTTCATTTTGATTTAGTTAAGGTTTTGATCCATGGCTTCTATTGTAAATGCCTTCGTTTTTTGTCAAAAACCAACATGTGCTAGGTTTAGGATAGATTTTTACACGTTCATCGGAACGTGAAACAAATTATGTTTTTTGAAACTAGACTCCATTCTACACATGATGAAAAAAAATCAATTTTCGATTAGTTTGCAAAAAATTTGGGGGGGAGCACGCTCAAATTTCATCTTTTCAGGATGTGTCCACTTTCAAAATTCATAAAATATTATATATTCATTAAAAAAATTATCCGAAAGAAGGAGGATAAACTACATGGTGTTAGCTAATTTCTCACCATTGGGATTTTTAAAATTCTAAAAAAAGTTAACCAAAAAGGGGGGAGCCCTCAGGTGCTATGCTATTTTTTTTTATAAAAACAGGACCTGTTTTGGGCCCCCCCCTTTTTGAGACCCTTAATCTTCATTAATTTCAAAAAACAATAGTATCTTAGAAACTAGACTTAGAGCACTTCAACTTTTGTTCTTACCACATCTTGAAATTTTGAGCGTAACTATCTTCATTTTCTCGTGCAAATCAGATTTTCCTGATTTCAGAAGAAGAAAAAAATGGCATCTTAAGAGCCAAAATTGTGTCACAGATTGGTGCACTTACCCTTTAGCTATCCAACGATGTAATTTTTTTCACTTTCTAACAAAGTTAA